>CM065925.1:7575436-8015436 GCA_033439105.1 Magallana nippona
ATATTATAAAAGCGGATCAAGGGATCTAATTTTAATTCAATAAACAAGGAAAGAAAAACTCAACAACGTAGAAATAAACTGTAGATGAGAACAAACCAATATAATTAGTTTCTTGGGATATCTCAGTCTTGACAATTATTCGATGAATAATTTAACTACCTCGATATCAAGGCACCCAAGGCTATATAAATCACTGATTAAGACGGTCTACAATAAATTCTTTAAAACAAAATCTAACCATGATAGTTGATGATAATTGTTTTAATTCAAAACAAAACATGAAAGAAAAAAATTCAATTGATATTCTTCAAGAATCTTGAAATCTCCTTCAACTTTCTCAACACAATTAATCTGGTTCAACACGTACTTTCACTTTCAATGAAGAAGTTACGGGATGGGAACCAGAATAGGTAAACATCCTGTAACATTCTTCGATATTCCTCCGCATTTAATTAAAAGTTGCTTACTTCATTAATCATGCTTAATAATGCATTTTTCCATTGTGTATGTAAAAAATGTACTTATATATGACTGACTTTTATGAATTTCAAAATTATACACTGTGTTTGCTTTAAAAACACGACAGAAAAGACAAATGTTTGACAAATGCATATATGCTCGCCAAGCAAATGTTCAATGCTAAAATAGAACTCTATTAAAAAATGGAGATTACAATTTGCTTATTTATGATTTAGTCTGTTGTTCATATGCTATACAGCTTGTTAATTTTCTTAAATTTTTTTTTACTCAAACGGTGTAGATCTGTTTTTGTCTTTTGTTTATTAACTACAAACAATCGAAGTGATTTGCAAGTCCCAACTACTTATTTTTGAAGTATTTTACCCTCGATACATTGTATCTCAAATACTTGGGAATCTCGTAGCTTTTAAACAGTCTCATTGAGTTCAAGATAACGAAGTTTGACTGTATGTGCAATGAGTGTTTCATCTTGATTCAAGAACAAACAAGAGACTTGACCAACACTCACATCTCGATTCTGTTGACATGGGAGGAGGCGTTGGTATCTGATTCTCTAGACCCGCATTGACCACAGCTTGCTGTGCTATAGACTTTAATGAAGACATGGATTCTGAGTTCTGTAAAAACCACAATGTGACAAATAGTGAAAAATCAAAAAAATATATCGACAATCATAATGAGAATTCTTACTTTAACCTTAAATAAATGTTTTTGAAACACATATGCCCCCCAAAACGTCTGTAATGATAATGAAGAAGTATGGGTTATCTTTTACTCAGGAGCAACCAAAATACAAAGTAAATCAACATCAAGAAAAAAGTTTTGGAATCTTGATATATACAGTACTCATTTGAAAGTATTGATCAACTATAATCGGTTGCATTTTTTCGGTTTTGCTGCTGACCAACTGATACCGGTAAGTTAGGATTGAAAGTAAAAATATTTTTTATAAACTCATTATAGCCCCAATATATCAATGTGATTTCTGCTTGATAGCATGTCTAAATCTTGCGTGTAAGCCAGAACCACTTGATTAATAAAACTCATAATTTAAAAAGCAAGGTCAGTATATCCAATTCTGAAAATATTCATTACAAAATTTACAGGAAAAAACATTTAAAGACAAGTTTCTAATCATGAGAACTACATACAACGAATGGCAGGGTATGCATTAAATACACAATAATTTGATTTTAAAATGAGCATTACTTCCAAAAAAAATCATCAAATCAAAATTTTGTGTAGCGGTTTAAGAGGAATTGAGCTTACAGAAAAAAACAAGGACTGACTGACAGGTCTTATTCCCCTCGCAACTTGTTCTGTGGGGTATAATGAGCCTGTCGATCTGAAATTTCCCATAAAGCTAAAGATCTGTAGCTGAATCAACCTACTGTCAGCGTTGTTTTAAGGAAAAAATATGTGCATATAGAAAAAACTTAAAGAAAATTATTTGTGAAATTAATAAAGAAGCAACCTATTATGAAGAATTTTTACAAAAAATTTAGCAATTAAGAAGGGGGTATAGGGAGCAAAGCGACTCGGCCCCTTCATAAATGCTATAATTTTCTTTATTTGTATAAATAGTGGTCAATATACTACAGGAAACAGACATTGTTGCCAAAGTAAGTTATGTGGCGCACAGGCCAAAAATGTAAAAGGTTTACAGAAGGACAAACAAATGGACACCAAACAAAAAGTGTTCAGAAAAGCTTACTTGAGCTCTTAGCCCTAGTGAGCTAAAAATTATGCTCAGATTGTTTATAAAAACATTTTAAGTTGGATATTTTTTCCTTAGTAAGTCATAAGAGGATAAACAAACAATCTTTTCACATGATTTTTAACTCTCATAAAATCTGACACTTCAGTCCAAAAATCTCTGAGTTGTCAGATACCTAGTCACTTACACTGTCATCCATGCTACTGATCCCCTTTAATCCTGGTGCCCCTGCACTCAAAGGTCCATTCATAACTACCTCTGTTGAGGGTGGAAGTGAGTTGGGTCCATTTGTTGTCTGACTTGTATGTGAGTTGCTTGTTGGTACACTGTTTGATACAACCATTGGCATTGAAATTGAATAGGGCACTGTTGTTCCATTATTTGTAAACAATGGTGATGGGGCTGGCACTAAAGAGGGATTTCCAACAGAAGTCACTGAGACAGAGTTTGAATTTGAGTGTGTCACGGATGACATACTGCTGTTCACTGTCAAATTACTATTTAAAGCCGAGTGGTCCATTGCATTCACTTGATTTTTTGTATCTGAAATAAAATATGGAAAAATTACAGTCAATAAATTTATTATCAAAATGGAATTTTTTTTCAAAAAGTACAAAATAATGTTTATAATACATGTTCATACATATCAATTTCTCACTGAAAAGTTACATGAAACTAGTGCAAAATTTGTGTGATGATTTCAAGCAATATTGATTTTTCCACTCCAAAGATAATCAAAATATTTAAATCCCTCAAATGCCAAATGCATTCCTTTCTCATGCAAAGCCTGCATTAGCACCATACTTTCGAACAAAAAAAGGAAATGATTCATTCGTGATAAGCACTGCAAACATCTAGCAAATTTTATAATTCATACTACATGTATCTGTTAGGTGAATAAACTCTCATTTTGCTGTGTTGAAAGTGCAGAATGAATGAAGTATACATATTTCTTCATATCTTGGGAGAAAACACTTGTAAACAAAGAGGTTTGACAAGGTTTGAGTGAAGTCAATTTTTTTTTAAACTGAATATGATGAACCACCCCCAACATGCAACAATAAGAGACTGAACTCAAATTGAAGTCCTGGACTCTGTGCACAACACTGATACAAGACCAACCCTGACTCATCAACACGCAGAACAACAGAGTGTTTAATCACTGATCTACATGTACACCAGCAAGTGATAAGGGGTTAGGACAGTGACCATCCATCTTACCCCTTTTAACAAAACGGTCAGTTAAGTAAGAAAGCTTCATGGGGGAACTATCCCCCTGCCATACAGTTGAACTGACAGGTAACCTTGGAATGGTTATACCTAAAATGGACAAATCAACATTTTCATTTCCAAGTATCCAACATATTCTCTCACAATTTTCAAATTCTCTTTCTAATCATTCATGCATCTACAAGATTCAGAGGTCCTAAATGCATCACACACTTAGCCTGATGACATCTATAGAGATCATGCTATCATTCAGCATATATTCTTTTCCTGCCTCTGCTTGAGTCCAGAAACCTGGCCCAAGGATCATGATGTGCAAGTCAAAATTCCAACATCAATAAATCACATTTTCTTCAAAATTTGACACTGAAACTTAATAGTTTCCAACATGCCAGAAAGATTATGATAGATAACATTTCAGATTCTGTTTGCTATAATGAATTTTTTTAGGCAGTGTATTATTGGAAATATAAAACTGCTTCATGATCCTGTTGCCTGCTATTGGACAACCCTGTTCCGACTACTACTGACCTGTGTTGTTATTTTGTTGAGAACTGGCTGCTACTGAGGAAAATCCCGTCAAAGGTGGCGGTGTGGAATTTGGACGATGATTGCTATTTGAACTTTCTATTGTCGAGGAATTCCTGTCAATTTGAAACAAATTATACTAAAATGAAGTACATTTACGTGTATTACAATCAGCATATGTATATCCTTAAAGGGTAACTGCAATGATTTTTTTTAAAATTTTGGTATTTGTGATAAATTCATGGAGTTTGAACAAATAATACTGTCTCCCACTACAACAGAATGATTTGCAATACAGCCTCAAATTGATTTACAGAAAAATAAATATTGAGGTTCTATGGTAAATTTTCCATGTATTTATGAAACTCCCCCCCCCCCCCTCCCCAAATAATAAAATAAACAAAAAAAACCCCCATGATTATGACATCTACAATTTTCAAATTTGTTGTGAACAGAATTCAGTGCAGTTTTTTCCCCTACAGTTTTTAATCAGAAGATTGAAACTCAGTTATATCATTTTTCCTTTAAATAAATGAATAAATGGTGCCATCAGCTGTTACATTCACTTGTAAATGTTTTTCAGCTTCATGTATCAATCAATAATTATAATTCCTACCCTTGGAATAACTTTGTAGGCGTTGATGGTACTTTGATATTGATAGGAACTGATGATGAAGATGAATTTGTTGAGGATGGAGAAGAAATCACAGGTATTGACTTCTGCAAAGTAATACATGTATATTTGAGTTCCTTGTTAATAAGATAATCAACATTGTGATCATAGTGGCTGTGAATTCTAACAAATACTTTAAAATTTAAAGTAACTCCACTCTGCAGTAATGATATACAGGTGAATCTCGATAACTTGAACTTCAGGGGACCATGATTAAACTTTGAGACATCAAGAGTTCGAGAGATCGAAAAGATAAAAAAAATCTGGAAATTTTTGTTCTGGTCATTTTGGTTCTAAAATTATAGTAGCCGGAAGTTTATATTCATAACATGGAAGGATAGTCTAACATGGTTTCATTCGTATTTTCTGCTACTCTACTTCAATTTCAACAATACAGAACTTAGTTGTGCGTTTTTTAAGTGTTATTTTTTAATTTTAAATTTTTTTGAGTATTATATGTTTTCTTAATCACAGAATATTTTAAATAAAGAGCGGTTTAATTTACCGCGTAATTTCACAAGTGTTGAAATTAATAGATCAGTTACAAATTAACTATCTACCCTTTGAAGGAAGCAATGGATAGTGTCACTTACATAATCAACCAATTAACACTACCACGCTAGCCACAGATGTTCACTCGATCATCCAGGTAAGGTCCACGCGGAGCTAATTATACGCTTGATCGGTCGCGTGTATACACAGCCACCACTTCGAGTTATCAAGTGTGAAAAACAATGAAATATGTATAAAGGGACCCAGGTTTTACTTTGAGAGATCAAGAGTAAATTTGCTTAGTTATATAGAGAAAAAAATTGGGACCGTGATTTCACTTCGAGAGATCAAGAACTTCGAGAGATCGAAGTTCGAGCCATCGAGTGTCACCTGTACATGTAAATTACTAGGCTATAAATTACTTACTTCATCGCTTTGTGATTTGTGTCTTTTCCTCTCATCTTCTGACTTCTCCTGTAAATACATGAAGTTTTTAACTCACTGCAGTCATGATTACTTAAATGACACAAATTCATTGAAGAAATAAGAACTAAACTCACTTTGGAATGATTCAAACTCAGACTAGGACTGGGAGAGGGTGAACTTGAATTTGTTGAAGTTGGAGTACTTGATAATGTTTCCATGTTGATATCATCATTCGGTGGCGAGGATGCAAGCAATTGTGCACCTACTAACAGATTCAATCATACATTTTCTTTTTAAAAAGGAATTTGATTTTCACGCAACAAGGCAGGATCCTAAATTTGATTCAATATTAAAGTTTTAATAATAATGCACATTTTTTCCTACAATTTATTGAATATGGGGTCTTTCTTCTCATAACTACATATAAATAACTCCTGAATAATTAGGTTATTGTGTTCTCTTAGGGTTTTTATAATAGTGAAAATGTGATTTGATCAATACATGTATTTTCCACGAACAAGCTTGATCATCAAAAACATATTCAGTGTTGAATAAAATCATCATGCAGATGTTTGGAGATCGCCTTCCATGTTTCTCCTCTCAACTTCTGTCTTACCTAGGTCCTCCAGATCCAAGTCGTCATAGAGAAATTCATTTTCTTCAAAATCTGGTTCCTGGTTAAAATCAACATAATACTCAACATCGTCTTTGATCTTCTTAATCTGAAAAAACAAATTTCATAAATACATAAAAAAGATGGGTAAACTTTCAAATCTGTAAACCACTTTAATTCAAAGACTGGTTGAAAGGTTGTTTCTAAATTGACCTTTTGATAGCTAACCTGATCCAGAGGAATAGCATCATTATCTACCATTCGAAGAATGGTTTCTAACTGCTTCAGATGATATTTATGCTTTTCCATATGCCCTTTAAGTTCCTCGAGTCGATCTTGTTTCTACAAAATTGAATACAATTAAAATAGAGCTAGTAATGATTACATCTAAGTGACTTCAGTTCCAATATTATACAAATACTGACTGGGGTTGAGGGCATCATTGATTATATAAGCCCCCGAGGGATGAAATATTGCCGACCCGAAGCGGAGGGTAATATGTTCGTCCCAAGGGGGCTAATATAATCAATGTTGGCCAAAAACAGTCAACATTCATTTTGTTATATGAAAAAACAACCAAAAATCAAAAATTGATTAGAAAACAGATTGCCGTGATTTTCTCAGCTTAACAAAGAATTCACAAATTCAATCTTGCGCAAAGTCAATTCCCAAAACATTGTCGGCATCAAACAGTCACTAGTTATATTCCGCCGACCATAGATATTTGACTACAGATGTTCTACCTAATTTTACTTCACATTAACTCCCAAATCTTTATACTGGTATATATCTGTTATGATAAACAAACCGTCTCATTACGCGCCCGTGCCTTTACTGACTGCTTATTATGACGTTATCTTGTTTTGGAGTCGTGAAGACTGTTTTACGTCACTATTTACGAATCATCGAATCAGAAGCGATTAATTGAAATAAAGGTAATATTCTCTTGATATTATAACTAGCCGGTCAATATCAAAAAAATATTGAGCAGTCAATTTTTTTCGGACGAGCTAAAATTACAATTATTGACTATTCGTCTATATAGAGTTATAGTGAGAATATACTACTGAATATAACAATATTTTATATACATACATCTTTGTCCATCTTTTTCTTCTTTGATGTTAACTTTTCCACATGACTTTCGAACTGATCTAACTGAATATTCAAATTGTCAATGGTTTGCTGGAAATAAAATTATATATCATTAATGTGATTATAAAGATTCTAGGATGCCCAAGCTGTTCAGAGATAATTGTTTACGTCCGTCCCTGTCGTAACCTACCGAGAGCCAGTTGGTGACCTCTGACTTCTCCTTAGCTGCAGGGTTTAGTTTTGCAGCAGCCCCAAGTCCCTCCTTAGAGTATGCCTTAGTTTTGGTTTCTCTTTCAACCACTTTGAATCTTTCCATTTGCTGCCAAAAACAAAGTATGCTGATCATAATAACTCACAAATATTGAATATAGGATTTGCTTTGAATATCAGTGCTTTCCCCATTATTACCGGTAGATTAATTCTATGTAATTTTGCACATGAAACTTGAATATATCAAATATCCATACCGTCTCAATGAGTTTTCTGTTTTCCACCAGACATCTTTTGTCTTTGATGTCACTGCTAGCACACCATGTTTTGATCTGGTCACGTAGACGCTACAGATATAACATGTACATAATGTAAAAATACAAGCATCTCCAAATGAAAACAAATTCAGCTTAAAATTATAGTTGTAATAATTTGTATACCTAAAAATGGTTTGTAAGTTTATTATTAATGATTGCAAATACTTTAAAAACAAGTCATTTATCTTTGATAAACATTATAAGCAAAGACACTTCATAGAAAATATACAGGTTAACTAGTTTGGTCTTGCATACCTGCAGTTTTTTAATCTCTCTTTTGAGATCTGCTTCATATTTTTCTTTTTGATTTGTGTTTGCTGCATTATGCACCTGCGAATCATCAATACAGATTTCTTTTACAAAGTAAATCGCATCCAAATATTCTGCACTTAGAGTAGAATAACAACGCTATCTGCAGTGATGTTTGAGTTACAGGTAACTTTATACAAAATAAAGCTTCAAAAGCTAAATGTCTACACAATACTTTGACAAATATACAACAATCTAGATTATCCTAGAGCTTCAATGATGTCACTAAAATGGACTTTTATCCAATGTTTCTCAAACCATGAAAAAAATAATCAACTTTCCTTCTTATTCAGCAGTGGAAAATACAGAATGCAAGGTAGCCCCAGCACCATTTTCACATGTTATTGTTCGATTTGTTTTGAATATTGTAAAAAAAAATAGTGTTGGACAGTTGGAGCAAGCATGGGCTCAATGTTTCCTTTTTAATTAAATGATAGGAAATACACAATTTGTTTGTGGAAATACGCAACTTTTGTGAAATTAGATCATCAAAATATCCTATCTCTATGATGAGAGCAATCAGACATTTTATCTTTATATACTTGCATGAACTAAATATGATTTAATCTACCTTTAATCAAATTTCTAAAGCTTTATGCATAACTTTGATTTTGGGGCTTAAAATTACTTATATATTTCACACAGTCTTTTTTATATAAAAGTTTGTAACCAAATTTAAATTTGCCCATTCATATAACCCATATAATATCATATTCTACAACAGTTATTGCAGAGATCAAAGAGATGCAGCCGACATTATTCTCTTTATATTTCTAAACAACATTTCTCGCCCTCGGAGGTTATTCTGCAACATTCACGAAAACTCGTAATTTATTTCTTAAATAAACATTAAATAATACATATAACAATACATATACAATTTTTATTTACCTTTTGCCAGATGTCTTCAAAGGATTCTACTCCCTCTGTTACTTTTTTAAGGCATCTGTCAATTTCACCTGCAGATATAAATAAAAATAAGAGTTATCAAAATTACATCAATGCTATTTGCCTTTAAGTTTTATTCTCCTATCTTTCTGAATTCTACAACCTTATGCCTCATCCAGGGGATGGATAGGATATATAAGTAAGGTATGGTATACATTTTTCTGAAACTAGCATATTCAGCAGAGATCTTGCAACTTTTATTTTCAGCTATGCTTATCAAAAACTTGTTATTTATTTAATATGAATTAACATCAAACATTAGTGATTTTTTAAAATTTGCATGAGCCCTAAATCAAACAAAATTTTGGCATGGGATACTTTAGGATAATTGATTTCAAATAACATGAATAAGGCAAACATAGTCCAACAGGTGTACTGGCATACAACCAATTCTTGCCAAGGACCATTTATCTCCAGTGCATTGTTACGTCACTTTATCAACACATAAAACTACACATACTTAAAATGACGCAACAATGCACTTGTGAGAAATGGTACTTGGCGAGAATTGGTTGCACGCCAGTATACATCTTCTTTAGGTAAATAATTTGTACCCAACTCTTGATTATTCTTTCTTCTTTTCAAACAAATCTGATTGGATTTTGCTAGTAAGGGTAATTTCTTTAGGTGCAGTTAGGATACCGTGCATTTCCAGAATTTAAATACATGCATTATATCAATAGTTCCTTAAGGAGGCTCGGTGGTCAACAAATTTACCATCAGATCTGCCTTAAATTTCAAAAATGGCTTGTTTAGCTAAAAACCATTTTTAAGTAAAGAAAAAATCCAAACATTTTATCTTCAAAATTTGAACATTTTTCTATATATCTATACAGAGATCTTCTTTTCAAGGAGATTAATAACATCTAAAAATAGCTACAACCATCCAGCCCTCTTAACTTTTTATGATAAATTGATGTTAAGAATATTCTTTGAATACATAACATTTATATGAAACAACTGTTACAACAGGAACATACTTGAATTGACATTCAAACTGACTTTGTATAATAACAAACCATCATAACATTATTAAAGTATTTATACTTCTAGATATGTGCCCTTCTTTGCATTTGAATCCAAAACATTAAGTTAATGTGCAATCATTTCGTCATTAAATCTTAGGTCAGTATGGACATCTCTTAATTAAAAATTCTTTGTTATACTAACTTTAAGCTAAATCATATAAATATAAACATGTTGTGAGTAAGATGTCAGCACCAAAAAAGCAATAATAAGAACATTGTTCATAATTTGCAATCAGCTGATCTTAATAATCAAATGCATACATCTGTATTTCGACCACTTATTTATTGCTCGGCGATTCCAAATCCGCTTTAAATTTCAAAATTGATCATGACGTGTGTTTGATATTGCATATTCTTCTCAATACACAGTGCATATTAACATCCACAGATTGTGGATACCATTGAAACACTCAGCATCAAAAGATGCTTCTTAACAAAAGATAATGAGGAAAACTGCGAAAATCAAAGAAGGGCATTTTTTGAGTCGCATGTTTCCTCACCTTGTAGCTTCCGCCTATCAGCCATAGCTATAAATATTCGTAGAAAGATGATAGAAGCATGCTACGATTATGACCTGGTACCAAATCAATGCTTTGAGGTACCAAAGTGATCTACGAGCTTATACTTAAAAATTCACTGAATATTCCAAAATGGCCTCTATCTCGAAAACCGTATTACAACTACTCCATTCGAAACTAAAGCCTATAAAATAGTTCGCCGTGATAATTAATAAAATATTTTACAATTAACGCGAATTCTTGAGTAAATATATTTTTATCAATCGTGATGTTTTAGATTATCAGTTATCAGACAAACATTATTTAAAACCTCAATTCCAATTTTATTAATTTTTCAAACCTTGCTCAATAATATAACCGAACTATTTTTGGAAGTACTAGAGAGAATTGTGGGACAGTTTGTTTACGCATGTGTTAGAAACATGCCGATTTCCGATTCGTTTGACAAGTCCAAGTTGGCTTATATCATGCATACAAAGTTCCATAGAACTTCATGAAAGTGAGTCAGACTCGAAATCATGTTGAATCAATTACATATTACATATTTTTTGTCAGCAAGCATTATTCTGTTTTCTATCATTTTCTGCTTATCATGAGACTGATTGTTTACATTCTGCACTTTTGTTTAATTTTTATGCAAGACAGCCCAGGGGGTTCTTCTCGTATCCAAACCCTCATCTATAGGTGCATTCTTAATTTGGCAGAATTTTATTCTTCGACACTAGATCTCATCTTGTGAAATTTTTACCCATCCTTTATTTCATTAGGTCCAGTACATTCTCTTGATTTAGCTATATAAATAAGCTGTAAAGCTTTAATATGTTTTATGATGCGACCGTTGGGGCGAGCGCAGCATAGAACCATTTTAACAGGAGCTTGGACTTTGGGTAGTTGTGCCAAACAGCAATGTGACGTAGGCCTGTCTATTTCCCTGCTGGCCTCTCAGCCATAGCTCTTTGAAATCAACAAGATTTGTCTGGCTTTTGAGCTAAGACTACATAATCTGTGTATATTTCACTTGAATCCAGCGTCATTTTTAACTTGTTTTGGTGCAAGAAAAAGATAGTTACATCATACCGAAAGTCCAAGGTCTTGTTAAAATGGTTCTAAATTGAATTGTAAATACATGGGTACATAATAATAAATTAAAGCGTGGTTTACCAAATGGATGCATCAATGTGAATAAAAATATATTACGCTCCGGTATACATGTATAAACAGTTATGTTTTACGGTGTGGCGATCTGGAGGGCGAAGCCATTAACAACGATCACAATTTCACTATCAGATTCATCAGAAACGTGCACTGTTGCATCCGCCTATCTATTTATTCATTACGCTAAAGGTTGCGTGCTTAGTCTAGACATTGTGACGTCACGTTAGTAGAGCAGACATCACTCGACAGTTTCCGTCAAAGTAGCATTCCTCCGAACAATTTACTAAGAAAATAATGTAAAACAAATAGTTGCAAACCATTTTTTAGAATCAGCAAAGTGTTTTATTCATCTTTTAAATGCATGACATTCTTAAAATACATTTTACTTGTTCTCGTGAGATCATGACATTGGTAGCCATTTGCAATTTACATGGAATTGTGGGTACAAATCTTTGGGTACAAATCAGAATTTTCAGTATGTCAAAGGTAGCAGTAGTCCGAATTTTCTCTTTGCCCAGGCGTTGTCGTTAAAGCTCGCTACACGAGCGGCGCTTTGCGCAGCTCGTTGCGCTCGCTATTAAGCTCCATAGGTGCATAATGGTACATTCTTCATTTAACAGAATTTTATTCTTCGATAAAAGTTTTCATCTTGTGAAATTTATATCCACCTATTTTTGTAAGACTGCATCATTTCAGAATAGGGCTTTAATATAACTTGTGACTTGCTCAATCAAAGAAGCTTTTTAAGAATTTCCAGTAGTTTGTTTTGCCAGATATGAAACTTGAAGTAACTAGTTCTGGTTATTGACACGATGAAGAATGGCCTCCTATACTTACCTTAATTGAAAGCTCTGTTAGTAAATTGTCTAAAAACATGAACAGTATTTTCATGTTAGCATTGAAATTTAATGGTTTCAAGTAGATTACTTGTGAATTACCATTTTATAGCATGTTCTGCATATATCGAACCCCCAAATTGTATTAGAATTAAAAGCCCTCCTCTTTATGACACTCTAATTTAGATCTTGAAGCAGAGTTGATCCAGAGAGTTTGGGCTGATTCAATATTTAATATATATAGCCCCCTTCCACTTTTCTTTCAGAAATGTATAAATCTTCTTTTTTTAAATTTGAATTGTTGTTAACCTTTTCTTTCTGAACTCAAATATATCTATTGTCTTTCTAAAAGATTGTTTACTTGAATGATCGGTAATAATCAATAGGTTTAGCAATTTAAGTTTTAAGAGTAATGAGATTTGGTGTAATTGTTTGTTGCAGTATGTCTGCCAGAAGCCATGGAGATGATTTGAGCCTTACTGGCTCTCAGATATCAACGAGATCATCTCTGAAAAAGTCCTCATCTGCAAGACAGCTGAACCGTCCGCGTTCTGCTGCAGGTTCCAAAACATCAGAGGGAGTACGTCAATTCATAATTACATTTATATCCCTATATCCATAATGCTTAATTTTGCTTTGAGATTTTACCAAAAAAGAAAGATAGTGATAAGATGTGAAGTGTTACTATTGTTGATGCTTTTCAGTTTCATTGTTGTCAAAATATAGAGAACACTACAAGAAATATTTTGTTTAATGATTATCATGAATCTATTCTTTTAGGATGGAGCCAAATCCAGTGCAGTTAAAAGGAATTCTTTTCAAGGTAACTCTAGTCTTTATGATGCATCACAAGACTCACAAAGTGCAATCTCTTTGGTGATAATTACTTTTCAACGAAAAATTTGAAGCTTACAAAATGATAAATGATATTTTTATATACCTGGTAAATTTAAGCTGTAATTATCAATCTAATTTTATCACATCTTTTATAGGTCAAGGAAACATAAGCCAGAGAAGTGACCTATCTATATCAAGTAAAAGGGGCACACCAAAAGGAAAATCACCAGGGTAAATATGACTGCTGTTCATGTATGTCTTGGTTTATTGCCCTTATTCCAAGAAATTCCTGCAATGGTTTTATAGTCACAAAATAATTATTAGCTAGGAGTTTTGTTAAAAGAATTTGAATAAAATTCACAGCTCAGAAAACCTTCTTTTCAAAATAATTTTGGATTTAGCACAATATGGGAATAAGCATCATGTTGGTTATCAACACAATAAACCTGTGGTTTGTAAAGAAAGTGCAGGATATGAAAATGAAATCTCTACAATGAATTATCTTGAGATACAATTACCATAAATGATAAATAACAATAACCTTATTGACCTTAAAGATAATTTTTTTCCTTGAGCTTGTAAATTTAAACTGGTATGACTAGTCTCTGTCTCTGCTAGTGAACATATTTGTTTCAATCCTTTGACATGCGTATCTAAACTGCTAATCTCACTTGTTTATTTTTTGTGCCATAGGGATGATTTCTTAGCTTTGTTTGAGAGCTCAATACAGCCCAAGATAAAGACACCAGCAGCTAAATCCAAAAAGCCTGGACCTAATGCTGTCAAAGTCTTATGGCAGCAGCCTGTAAGTTCAATTTTCAGAACATGATTGATGTCAAACCAGAATAATCAATTATCAGTTGTATTGATCAAATAAATGTCATTTTAGATTCAAAGCATAAGTCTTTTATTTTTAATTCCAAAAAAAAGAATGCATTAACCCTATTTTTTTTCAGCCTAAGAAGTGTCCCTCAGACAGTGGAATAAATGGTGAGGGTAGTGTATCTCCTAGTCCCGCACAAAATGTATTCCAGCCTCGATCATATCGCAGCACGGATGATGAATCCGATGAGGATATTTTGTCATCAAGCTACAGTAAAATTCAAGCATTACAACAGCTTCATGCTCAGAAGCAAAAATCTCCTTCTCCAAATGACATTTTAGGAAATCTCGATGCCTTGGTGAGAATTAAGACCCCCACAGGGAAAAAGGACTTTAGTGATGATGTGACCGATCTTCACAACAAAAAAGTCACCAGTTCTAAATCGGACACTGTTACAAGGACTGCAAAAGGTGCTAATAATTTTGTGCAGTCATCTACTGGAATTGCAAATAACATGGTGATGAAAGGTAAATCCCCTAGAACTTCATTTACATCAATAGAAAATTCTTATCAGAACATTAAACATAAAATGCCTGTAAACCAAGTGAATGACAGACAAATAAACAGTGGTGCCAACAATTCACATAGCTCAGTAGGCAGAAACATTGCTGAAGACTACATACAGACTCTGAATAATGCTGCCACCAAAATCCAGCGATGGTATCGCAAACATAGACAAGACAGTAGTCCTGGCTCTGAAAATAGTGCCAGGCAGAGGGCTGGTGCAGCTGCACTCAAACGCTTGATGCAGCAGAAGAGACAAGAGGTGCAGGAGAGTCACAACAAGTTGGACTTATCATTGCTGTCAGAGGAAGAAGCAGCCAAGATGAAGGCTGAAGAGAGGAAAAAAACTCGAGAGGAGAAGGCCAGGCAGGCAAGGCTGCAAGCCATCCAGGTATGTGATGAGATAATAGAAAGTATTATTGAATTATAATTTATTATATACCTGTCAATTTTCCCTTCATGATACTGTCAATTTTACAGAGTGTGATCTGATTTTCCGGATTCCACACTGTGGGTTTCCGATTCCTTATCACCACTCCCTGAAACTGATGACGTAGTACACATTAAATACTGTCTTTATTTTAGCACGTTTTAAAAGAGTTCTTTCAAAAAGCTTGGTTGTATTAGTAAAGGGCATACAATTGATTTTAAAAAAGATAGTTTGGTAATTAAAACTTTTAAATGGACAAGGGTTTTGGGTATATAAGAAATTGATCAATGTAACAGTAACTTGATCCAAAGAGCTGGATCAAATCTAGTTGCTAGGAGCGGATCAAATGAGACGTGAAGCATTGAGTTTGATCTGATGATCTGCTCTCGGCAACTGAACGTAATCCGACCCTTTGGATCAAGTTACTGATATAATAACTTATATGTATTTACCAAATTTTTTTCAAGGATGAGATACATGTTAATGTTATTGTCTATGTAGAGCCCAAAGTACATGTGCATAATATTATTTCTTACTTAAAACCTACACTGTACATGTACAATGAAACACTTGTGATAACTTGTAATATTTTTCATGCAAGACATCTCTCTTACATTCTTTTTACACATTATTTATTTTTAGGATTTGCACAAAAAGCGAGAAGAGAGAAGAGATGAGGTAAAACGCAAGGCTGAGGAAGAAGTGGCCTACTTACAGGCCAGTGGTAAGATTACCAAGACCCCTTACAAAACAAACCTAGGCAAAAAGAAACCAGACAGAAACAAGAAAGTCAGCAACAAGGAGAAAGATGACGCAGTCTCCGAAGCTCCCTCAACCTCACGCTCCTTACCCCAGAGTTCTCAGTCAGCTCAGTCGAGTGCCAGATCAGTGAGCACACTCAAAGGCGACCAGACAGACTCAGAATTTGAGGTGAGATGATCTGATCAATCTGTGAGATTTTATGGAATCTTAATCATGGTATCTGTTCTATGGATAAAGAACAATGTTTTGTTTGATGCTGTTGTAGTCTGTCAGCAGACGAGAACCAGTTCCTGGCAGTGAAGCTGGGACAAAGTCAACCCTCAATGACTTGCTTGAAACCCTGAAAAAGTTGGAGGAAGACGAACACTTAGAGTCTCCAAAACCAGAGAAGAAAAATGCCTGGTGTAAGAATTGATTTCCACTGTATTATGACAATGCATCTCACATATTTATTACAATGACTTGTATTATTTGAACACATTTACACAACATACCATGCCCATGTCAGACAGTCTTGTTTACATGTACTGTACATATACTGTACATCTACATGCAAATTATTTACAATTAAAGGATATACATGTACATGTAGTATTTGAATGTAATATTTGAGCAAAAAGTTTTCTGGAATTGGTCAAAGATGAGTATTATTTGTAGTATTTAAAGTAAGGTTTGCGGTTACAGGGAGATAACTCACATATTTTCAATGTGACGTAAGACCAACTACCCTTTATATCAGCTATGACGTCAAAATTTTTATGACATCATAATTGATTTCAGGTTCTTTTCATTTCGCAGGTTTTTTTAGTTTCATTGAAAAAATAACAGAACACAAGCATTTTATCAATTTCCACAGAAACGAAGTCTGCATCATATGGTTTTGAATAGTGTTTTAGAAGCATCAGATTACACATATATTAAGATACATTTTTCCTGAAATCGGAGTACTTTGAAAGGTTTAAAATGAGATGTTTTCGTTTACATAATACATGTAGTAGTCCAAAATTAAGACTTTTGTTGCATTTTATTCTATTTTTTAATAGTTCATTAGAAATTTTAAGAAATGAATCATGATATAAATAGTGACATTATTTTCAAACTTTTTAAGCATAAATAAACCCCATAATAGTCATATATAAAATGTACATATTTTCACAAAATTATTTACATTTCATCATAATGAAAATTTGAAATCATGTACGTTGACCTTTTGTAGTTATAAAACGGGACCAGCAAAATCATTTGAATTTCATGATAAAAAAAACTTAAGTATAGTGAACAAAATGGTAAGTTACTTTGGTACAATTCCTAAAAAATGCAAGCCGCAAACCTTACCTTAAATACACTCAATATCTATATATCTATCATGAATTAAAAAAACCCATCAGATGTCATTGATTTCATTGATAAAAAGAGATTTCTGTGTCTTTTGGTATGAGCAGTGGATGAGATAGACAAGGAGTTGGAGAGCAATCAGCTGACGGCGGATAGGCTGCAGGAACTGGGTCAGTCCAGGGATGGGCGGGGCCAGAAAGAGAACTTACTGTCCGATGACAAGCTCCGCAGCATCATGTCTTTCCTGGATGAAGTTCAGGTGTCAGACAGACTGAGTGCTGTAGATCAGGTACTTGTACTTAACATTGAAATATGTTTCACCAATGATTGTGGAGTTTTTTGTTTTACATTACATTTTAATCCTGATATTTACAGAACTTTGTAGGTTTGATTGCTTGATAAGACTTATTTTAATTGTATGCATGATCCTAAAAACTTTATTTATAATTTTAATTAAAATTTATGAGGATATTGTTGATAAAACTTCATGGTAATCAAACACATGAATTATTCAATATGATTTTTTGTGAAAGCAGAAAAAAGAATATTCTTGCAAACTACATGTAGGTAAGCATGTTAACCAATTCAGTTGTGGTAACATTCTGCTTGATATGTAGGAACTAAGCAAGGCATCTCAGGATTACGAGATCCCCCCTCCGCTGGTGCCGTCCGTGGATGAGCTGGCAGAGCTGGAGAACGCCCAGGCCACGGCCAATGAGGTGACAAGTACCGTCCTGTCTCAGAGGCTGGAGCTGGAGGAGAAGAGGAGGACCATCACTATGCTGCAAAAGGCACTGGTCAGTACCCAACCACTGTCCATCAAATAAGTTGCCACCCACTGCCAATGACAATTAGTGCAGTGACAACCGAACTTTCACCCACATTGATGTCAGAATTACTTTTGTAAAATTCATGCTGTACTTTTAGTTTTCATTGTAACAATCGTGGTTTGGAATTTACCAAAGAGAAGCTATAAAAGATATTACATGTATTACAGAGTAATGTATTATAAATCACCATATATTGCATGTGGGAAAACTTTGCGAAAACCTTGTCTAAACATTTCTTGCCATAATCCAGTCCTTTCAGGTCTCTTGAATTTGTCTAAGATTATCTACATAAGCTCAGATGAGATCAGAAATCACCAACTAATCAGGCTAATGCTAGTAAATTGTGAAATCTTATTTATGAAAACCATTTTATAAATTTGTGCAAATCTAAAATTAAATTGGTGAAATTGATAGAAATACAGGTATTCCAAACTCAACAAAAATAATTTATTCTAATTTGCACAGATGAAACATTTGATTTACTGGTAGATTAAACCTGATTTTGGAGGTACATGTGCATTGACTCTATTTGTAGAATCAGCAAAGGGAATTAACTATAAGGCATGCGAGAGAGACTGAGAAAGAAATGAAGAAACGTCTTGATGTACAAAAAGATGAATATGAGGAAACAATCAAAAGGCATTTATCATTTATAGATCAGGTAAATGCGGTTCTTTTAAATCTCTACATTTCATTAATCTCTCTATTACGTAGAAAATTATTGTTGATAATTATGTCATCATAATTAGTAAATGCTAATTGAGATATTTGAAAATGGTTTAAACAAGTTTTGTTTGATATGGTCAATTTCTAGTTGATTGATGACAAGAAGAACCTGAGTGAAAAATGTGAAATGTTGGTCAAGGAACTGAAGACGGTGGATAAGAAATACCAAGATAAAATAAAGACTATGGATGAAAAGTGAGAACCCATACCATATTTTGATTTTTAAGCAGGCTGGATGGTTAAGAAATTAACCATCAGATCTGCCTTAAACTTTTAAATATGGTATTTCTGGCCATAAAATATTATTCAGTTAAAAAAAAGCCAAATATTTCAGCTTTAAATTTTAAGCATCTTCATACAGAGCTCTCCATTTAAAGGAGGTAAATATGGATTTAAGATGACCATCTAGCCCTCTTTAATTTCTAGTGTTTGTATTATGCATTAAAGAAAGACATGTACATAATATATGAATTATCTCCCTTAGGCATGCAATAGATATTCAGAAGATTAAAGATATGCATGAAGCAGCAGAGAAGTTGAGGCGAGAAAGATGGATCCAGGATAAAACCAAGAAGATCAAGGTGATACTTTGTTTACTTACATGTATATGCTTAGATATTTCTGTGCATTAATTCTAAATACATGTATATTGAACTGGTATTATACTATTTATACTATTAATGTATGTGTTCTAGTATCCTAGTATGCAGTTATTATGATTATTCATGATGTAATTTGAATTTTATCTAAAGAACATTTCTTTATTTACAGGAAATGACAGTTCAGGGTTTAGAACCAGAAATACAAAGGTTGATTGCAAAGCATAAAAATGAAATTAAAAAGATTAAGCAGATCCATGAAGCAGAGATTCTGGAATCGGATGAGAGGGCTGCTCAGCGATATGTCAGAATGACAGAGGAGCTCCGTGACCAGCTCGCCAAGGAAAAGGAGGCTGCTTGTGCTCGAGAAAGAGAACTAGCAAAACAGAGGTACTTAGAAAGGAGTGTTGTACATGTAGCAACAAACATGATGTCAAGGTTTAAGAATGTTGAAGACTTTTAAATTATCAATAAGATATTCATGTCCAAAAAGTTTCAGTTATATTTTTTTTCATCAAGAGAAAATTGTTTAAAATGGTTATGCACATCAATTTTATACTTATCAAAAATAAATGTAAATTCAAATGATTTTAAATACCGGTACATAAATTTTAAATACAAATTTCTTTTTTTCAGCCAAAATTTGATCAAAAGTGGGGGGTGCGTGTTGTGTTATAGGACCAAAATTTTACCCCATTTTTTCAGGCTGTGATTCTGGATACCGCGGGAGTATGACTGCCGATATCGCGTGTTATACAAGTTGTATGAGTGTATACTAAACTTACTGTGTCAGAAATACCTTATTCTTAGTTTTATTTCCATGTATTGAAATATTTATCCTCTCTCACTACTATTCCTTGCATCAATCAAGTTATTGCCAGTGTATTCGCCATTACGTAAGCAGCCACCTGTTGACTCGGCGCTTGGTCAATGTTTGTTTAACAATTTCCGGTGTCAAAAGCATGCACCTGTCTTGTGTCGGACTTCACAGGGTGTTTTCAAGTGCATGAAGATTTGCAATTATTATGATTTTATTTAACTTGATTACTTTGTGTCCAGTTATGTGAACAACTGTGTCCAGTTATACGAAGACTGCTAAAAATACATTGATCATTTGTACGACTTGATAATGATGATATACGACATACATACGTTTCTTCACAATGTTTATCTATAACAACAAGCAAAGAGTTTGACTATAATTAATCAATTAAATAATTTCTCTTGATGTTGCTTGGTTTAGATCTGCAAACATTATTACTTTTAAGCACTAAGCTCGGTTGCCGTTCTTCTCTACAAACTTGATGATCTTCAACTTTTTCGCTGTCGTATAAAAAACTGTTTCTTTACGAAGTGTCAAATGATATTTGATACCGCCCATGTAAATCATACCGTTCTTTTTATGAAAAATTGTAAGAACAAAAAGTAACAGATTTTTTTTTTTACTCCGCCCATTTAATTTTCTTTTTCACATTGTTTTTTGGGTGAGACTTTGACTCTAATATCGCTTGGGTCAAGTTCCGATCACGAAATTACAGTAATTGCGCTTGGGTTATACAATTATCATTAAACATTGATAGTTATTTGGGAAAATGGCGGCCGTCGATTTTCATTGTCTGAGCTATGTTCCGATCACAAAATTACAGAAATTGCTCTTGATTATAAAATTATCATGAAACATCGATAGTTTTGGGGGAAATGGCGGCCGTTGATTTTGACATTTTTTGGATACGTATTATACATAGGACCTGCCATTTTTTCACCATTTTCTGGCATACTTTGGGGAGTGCGTATTATACACGAGTGCGTATTATACATGATACTTTACGGTAATGATGGTTTTTCCCAGTATTTTTTTAATATTCTTTTATGAAGAAAATGTAAATTTAATAATTATTTCTGTTTTACTTATTGCCAATGGTATTTGACAGGTATGAGAAGGAGTTACAGAACGAAGAGGAGGCATACCAGCAGCAGAGGCGTCGTTTGTACCAGGAGGTCCAGGAAGAGAAAGAACGCGTGGCTCAGCAAGCGTCACGGCAGCGGACAGAGCTCGATAAGCTCCAGAGACAACTCGAGGACAGCCATGCCCTGGCCCTGGCAGCCATGAAATCTGAATTTGAGAAAGCCAGAGAAGAGCAGGAAAACAGACATAATGTACATGATTTCTTTCACTTATTTTACTGTATATTTATATTTTCTTTATAAATTTTTGCATAAAATATTGATTAAAATTGATGAAACGATAGGTCCCTGAAACTGATAATTTATAGTACTGTGGAATCATTAAATTCGTAGGGTCCAATTTTTGTGGATTGTGGGTATTTTGCTTATTCGTGGGGATGTTATTTCTTTGATGTGGCGGTTTTCAGTTTCAGTAAGAAAACTAATTATTTAAAATTTGTTTTAGTAGAGGATGTAAATTCTTGGCTACCCACGAATACCACGAAAATTGAGCCACCACGAATTCTAGTGATTCCACAGTATGTTGAAGTACACGTACTGGGTACAGTTGATTTTTAAATTTTATTCATTGTTTATGTTTAAATTTTAGATTGAGATTCGAGAGTTAAGAGAAAGACTGGCTGTTGAGAAAGCATCCTGGGAAGAGAACTATATGAAGAAGCAGGAGACTTGGATGTTACAGAAAGAGAGGGAACTAAAGGACCAGGTGCGTCGAGATCGAGACAAGGAGATTGAGCTAGTGATCTCAAGACTAGAGGAGGATGCCACTGTTAGTCGTGAGGAAACTGAAAAGGCAGCAGAGCACAAAATTAGGTTTGTTTTATGTGCAAGATTTCATATGAATTATTATGCAATGGGTATTCCATAAAACATTGAAAAGGTAGTTACAGTAGTTGCTAACACATGTATTGCAAGATTGATAAATCTACAGTAAACACAAGTGTTTCTTTTTTTAAATTCATGTACTGTATAAATAGTTATATGTGTATACATGTACATGTATTTACAAACTAATATCCTATCTAAAAAATTTCCCACTATAGGAGAATACGAGAAAAGTACGAGATGGAGATGAGAGACCTAGAAAGATCGGAGCAGCAAGCATTAGAAAAGTACAACGAAATGAAGGTAAGGAGTTTTACAATCATTTTAAATGAGTTTCAAATGGTTATTATTTTCATTAAAATGCTGATGATAAACATCATGTTTCTGATCTGCAGGCAAGGCTTACTGAAGTTGGTGGTGAAAATGAATGTCTATTAGTCAAGCTGAATCAGAAAGACCAGGAGATTGACAACCTACAGGAGGTAAGTGGTGGACTACATGTAACTCTGCTGCACATTCAGGGCAGCCATTTAAAGAATCAAGTCTGTTGTTTAACCTCTATATTACAGCTCACTGACAAAATGCATCGTGAGAGGGACAGAGTGTCCGATATCATACGACAAGAATTTGCTGACCGACTGGTGACAACAGATGAGGAAAATAAGCGTGTGAAAAACGAGATGTCTGAAATGAAGGCAAGACATCGGATTGAGCTGGATAGATGCAAGGAGCAGATGGAGGATGTAAGAAAACAGAAAGACGAGGAGATGGAGGAAGTCCACAAAAGGTGAGGGCCATCAGAAGCTGTGCACATTATTATCTTATTCCTCACAAGATGTCTGAATTTAATGATAAAAACTTCTTGTCATAAACTGTAGGGAGAGCCATTATGTGTGCTTATTAATGACAATCTACATGTACATTGTATGCTGAAAACACTCTTACTATGTATTTTCTGTTAACTTTTTCCAGGATAAAACAAACTATTGTATTTTTCATTACTTTTTTCCAGGGTTAAACAAGCTATTGTTAAGAAAGAGGAAGTGGTCACTCAATTGCGAGAGCAGTATAATGCTGCTCAGAAGAGAGCGGATCACTTGGAGGGCCTTCTACAACAACAGAGGAAGCAACTGCTGAGCAAAAAATGACTTCTTGGAACTATTCAGAATATTTATATACCGTATATATACTTGGGCATTAGATTTAGAATATTTATTGATACATGTATATCAGTAAGTACATTTATGATTGAAATGGTGCTTGGTAGGACATACAGAACATTTATAACAAAGAACTGTGAATCTTAATATTTCATGATATTTATTGCTAAAAATCTTCAGTATTCTGTCTTATGAATATATTTAGCTGCAGATCACCCTTTGGTATTAATTTCTCAATAATTGTCATAGACTAGCTGCTATTTTTAATACTGTATTTATAGAAAGAATGGGTGGTTGAAACTTGGATATTACTATCGGTAGTAGCCCTAGATGTAGAAATTCATGTACCAGTACTTGTATACCACATGAAGTAAATCCTTTTTAATGGTAAAGTGCTCAGTTATTGTTGTGTTTTTGAATTTAAGGAATGAAACTTGACTTAGTTTTAAGCATGCCTATATGTACAATTGTTGTGTATGAAATACAGGGGCAATCTCAGTTTTTATTTATTTTCCATGCTTTAGTATTGTCTCATTACTTTGAAATGTCATACTGAATATTCCATCCAATGTTGAGTCTGTGATACATTGCTTTATTGTACCGTAATCGGATGAGAATTCGATGTTTATCATCAAACTAAACACGTCAAATTTTTGTCTTTCTTCTTAGATTTACTTAGATTATAAGAAGCTGTACTTGAATTTTGTTTTGTTTTTTTCTTTCTGTTGTAATCATGAGAGTTTAGAGAAAGAGTAGCATGAATTGATGATCTTTAAATAGAATCTCTGGTTATCTATTAATTACGACCGGTATACCATATATAGTTTTATACAATTTATATGGTTGTTTAGAATTTTTTAATAGATTAGATTAATAGCATAATGAAGCATTTTGTATTTTTACTGGTATTAAAATGGTTGTAAGTATATCAAGTACATTTGTTGTTGATTCAGAATTGAAAATATGGGAAAAACAAAATAAAGGGGGGTATTTTGAACAGTTTATTGTATCATATATTGATTTCTATCAGAGATATATATACATATATGTCCCTGGTTCTATCAAAATAACAAATTAACAGTATTTGCATGCACCAAATAAATAAAAAGAAATAAGTTCAGTTTAACATAAATGTATCAAAAGTAATCAAGTCGAGTAACATCAGAATTATTTCCCTTTGCTTAACTGTGGCATTTTACGTCATAGTTACTTATGAGAGAAACCAGTTCCCTTACAAGACTCAGTAATCCAGCCAAAAGAATTGTCTACATCAATATAACACCCATCCCACCTACTTTATCATGCAGTACCAAACTCAATGGGTTTTTATTGATTCTGTAATGAAAATGTTTAACAATCTAAAGAATTCTAATTAAAAGTAAGTTTATGTTTGAAGAGTTTGTTACAGTAAATGAACACAGTAATTATGAATTGGCAGTTGAATTCCTTGAGGTGTTGGTGCATTTAGTGTGCTGCAGGTGTCTTCCTCCTACTGAGTGGAAGACTTCAGAGGAGGAAGTTCTCTAGATAGCAGTCTAGATACAATCCAGTCCATAACTGTCTCTGGAAGGAAGGAGTTCAGCCTGGCCAGCCACTGAAACAAAGAATACAGCAGTTAAGGAATGTTTAAGTGGAAAACATGTTGCGTTGTCTTGTATAATGGACTCATAGCTCCTAAGAACAACATTTAAACACGGAGTCATTGTTCAAACACAAAAACCATAAGTCACTCTGGTAGACATTGATACAAATGATTGTACAATGTACACATTGTATTTTGCAGCAGATACTCAGTTGAGTCCAAATATAATTTTATTTCAAAATTCTATACATCCAACATCACACGGAGCCACAAGCATAACAAATACACTTTATGTACATGAATTAGTTATACACTGTACCCTGGTATCAGAGAACATTTAAGACATATTTTTTCAATGTACTGAATATTAATCTAACTTATCTACCCTTCTCTAAGTTTAAAACCAATAGATTCACTCCACTTTATTTCTTATCTCTGATTGAGGTGAGAAAAATTCATGTACATGTAAAATGTCTTAGACAGATCCACCCAATTTTACTGTTTTTCCTTTCAATTTGATTTTTGATGGAAAAATTCATGTATAATGTACATAACTGTAAAATGCCTTTGAAGTCTAAAAATCCAAAGCTTACACAGAATTCATCAAAGAGGCCACCCCCTCCATCCACCAGGTATCGTATCCGTGGGGTCTGGTTAACCACTGCATCCTCCAAGGCGTCCAGGACGGGGGCCAGGGTGGGGTAGGACGTGGCTGAGGTCCCCTTGGCTCCCTCAAACAGGCGATCCAGGTACTCCTTACCATACATTTCTCTCACCTCTTCTCCTGCCTCCGCCCACATTGTGTCAAAGTCTCGCCTCATGATGGCTAACTACAGAAATTATGCCTTTATTGAATAGTCATTAAATTTATCATTTTGGTAATACATACATGATCAAAGAATCAGGTAGCCTTCAGTGTCAACAAATTCAATACTTTTATTGTCAAACTTTATTTACATGATTAACTTCATCTTATACTTTTATTTTCATTTACTGGGTAATGAAAAAAATGTCAGCCCTAATACATTAGACTTCAGAAAGTGTAGTGTCCCAATTTTACAAATTGTAATCACACTCACAGATTTTTCATTTAACATTCCAGTAGCTCCTCCAAAGTTTCCCGGCTCCACTACCACAACTTTAACCCCAAACTTCCTCATCTCCAGCCTCAGACCATCAGAGAATGCTTCCCCTGCATACTTGGCCATTGTATATGCCGAAGCCACAGGAAATACACAGCGCCCTCTGACGCTGGTCACGTTTACTACTCGCCCTTTTTTAAAAGATAAGTACCAGTATTTCATTTGCTGTAAAAGGCAACATGCATTATCTCAAGAAAATTTTACACGGACATTGATTGATTACAAATCTGTTAAAAACTTCTACTGAGAAGTTCAAACTTGCCTTTGCTTTTCCTTAAGAGTGGTAGGAAAGCTTTTGTGGTTCTAACCATTCCAAATAAATTGACATTCATGATTCTGTGGTACATATCCATTGTACAAAAGTCGATGTCGCCAAGAAAATTGACTCCTGCATTGTTGACCAATGCCCATAGACCTATCAGTAGAAATAGGAGAAAAGTAGAAAAATGACCTTGAGACACCAAAGAATAAATGAAATAAATATTTTATATTCCTTTTTAAATTCCAGAGAAAAAAAATCAAGTATCACTAATTCCAATAGAAAAAAATGCTTATTTCATTACAAAAACTAAGCTTTTATTTTTAAACTTACCACAGCCTGTAGACTTATGTGTTTCATTTACATAATCCAGGACTGACTTAACATCAGCATCACTGTTGATATCCATTTTCAGAATATGGATCTGTCCAGATGCTTCCTCCTTCAGCCTTTTGGCTCCCTCACTCTTGGGGTTCAAGCAGCCTGCAAATACTGTAAACCCCATTGCATCCAGTCTCATGGCAAAGGCATTTCCGAATCCTGTGGACATAAAAAGAACAGGATCAATCTGAGGTTTATTCCGAGTCCTTCTTAGCTATATATATACAAAACTTTGTCACATTTACCTGTGACATGATCAGAAATCATGACCACAACCAGACCCTGACTACTTACTAATGAATACAAATCTTCAAATTTGTCTACAAAATTTGTCTACAAATTTGACAAATTCTCTGAAACCAAGAGAAAACTGAGGTTCCAGTTGTTTAAGATATCACCATAGGAACAGCATTCAGGATCTAAAAATCTTAGATATATACACATCCATAGTATTCACCAAATCAATGTATCAAGATTTGAAATTTAATTTGATTTTGAATAAGATGAAAAATTATATTACTTCGGTATCTCGAACACCAATATCTCGAATACAATGGATATGTCGAAGTGATTTGTAAGTCCCAACAACTTATACTTCAAGTAATTTACCCTTAATAACTCGAATACTTGGATATCTCGAAGTTTTTAACCAGTCCCATGTGGTTCGAGATAACGTGGTTTGACTGTATGTACCACCTCAGAAAAATATAGCAAAATTCATGGTCAGGATTACATCTCTTATAATTTATGATAAAATTCAAGTATTCATACCTGAGGCTTGTTTAGCAGAGTGGGCAATTTCTAAAATTTGTGTAAGAGAGGTATGGAATTTTGGCAAGTGCTTGCAAGTGCCTGCTCTGCCAAACAAGCCTCAGCTAGGCCATTTGATATGATTATTACCAGTACAATATCTGACATGTCCTGAGGTTCAGATGCTGAGTGAAGGCCCTCAGCTCAATACTGACCTGTATCACAGCCGGTGATGAGCACTCCTTGTCCTTTAATGTCTACTGGCTTGTAAAATAATTTTCTCAACAACGTAGATATTGCCAAGGAAATTAGAATTAACAAAACAATTGTTCCTATGTATTTCTGTGCGACCACAATTGGGATGCAGAAAAGCACAATTAGGTAGGCTGACTCAAAGGCCTGTAACCTGATAAACTCGGCAACCTTCATTCTGTAAATAACCATGAAGAACTATTTAATCATACATGTAAAATGCAAATTGTGGCCCAATATAGACTATCAACAGTCTAAAAAAATTTTAAGAATGTTAGTTTGTTATGTTATCTTGTAGAATTTGTTTGTAAATCTCCACGGGATAATGTACACTGTATCTTATCAGATATGATTCTATTTTTACAATTCCATCAAATTGAAACAAAATTAATGTTAGGCCAAAATAAAATTATTGTTTGTTTGGAATTGCCTCCCGCTTGATTGAAATACCCCCCGCTGATAAAATTTTATTAGCAAAAAATCAAGAACTTTTTTATATTGTTTTTTTTTTTTTTCATCGAACAATGTTTACATAGTTACAGGTTCATTTAGATTTTATTTTTTAACAATTTTTAATTATTTGAAGTTCCAGTTTGAAATATAAAAAAAATTCCCTCCCTCCCTCCCTCCTTGGCCTGGAAACCCCCAGGCGGCAATTCCAAACAAACATTTTTTTTAAGGATGGCCTTATTTTAAACCTTTCCATTAACAGTTAGTGTTGGGTTAGAAAACTGCTTTTAAAACAGCTGTAAGTTGACAGGAAAAATCAGGAGATCATTTTATAGCAATACTACTTTTATCAGATTAATATGTTTATAGAGCCTTAATCAGAGACATAAATAAGTATGTTATTTATGTCTCTGCTTTAATTCAATTTTTATGCAACGTGAACTCGTATTCAGTACAGTCCATGGTTAACCAAACGAACTTGCTCAAATATGAAGAAGCATTCATACAAATGACACTTTCATTACATTTTTTATCGAAATAGTTGAATTATACGTCAGTAGTTGATATTATACATCAGTTTTCACTTACTTCGGATGCTCCTTCGATACAACCGGTTTACTTTCACTTACGTGGCATTCGATATTTTCTACTTTTACCAATTTAATTAAATAATGATGTGATTCTGTTTAACGCCCACCGCTCTTGATTACTCGGAAGCTCTTGTGCGTTTATCTTCGTAATAAACTGAAAGTAGAAATGGCTGTAAACATTTCATAAATAGACTAGCATAATTAATAATGAGGAAGAATTGGCGTTGGGATTTTTGCACGTGGCGAGAGTCTTAAAAGGTTAGTGAGTTCCATATTATAATGAAACTGTAATCTCGACTCCATCTATTTATCTTACATACGGCGAATATTGTCGTTCGTCCCTGATATGGGACGAATTATGAAAATCATCTGATCATGTGAATCATCGAATATTAAGTCACTAAGATTTGAAAGCAGTTTAATACACATACAAAACTTATTGCATGAAATAGGGGTGTGTAACGTTAAACAAATTTGCATACGATTAATTTAATAAGCCAATAACATCTTGTTATAAATAAAGATGTCCACAGGCGCTTGTTTCTGTAATAAAAGTTCACCCTATGGTATAATTATTACACTGTGGGGTAAACTTTATCACAGAAACAGGTGCCTGTGTTCATGGAAACTGTTGCTTTTTTTCAGGGCAAATCGATATGGTTAATGGTGCAATATGATGTAAACCAGGCTATTAATTGTTTCATTAACCCAGTACATCATTTAATTATATGTATATATTTACCTACTAATTCTTCGCCAAAATATAACAATTTGTCCTGCAATTATAGCGGTGTTTCATTTTTAAGCCATATAATTTTAGTGACATTTGACATTTTCTTAATTCAAGGTACAGATCATAATTAAGGCATAATACATTAATGATTTTTGTATGACAACATTTATTCATTGCTATCACCAGTTATCAAACTATGTTGTCCATTGTTAGGCTAAACATCCATGCTGAGACAACGGTCAACCATACTTTGTGAAAAAGAGAAAGGGGACAACATAAATGATAAAGAAAAAAATCACTTATTTAAACTTTAGTACATGTATATTCTTGAAAGTTATGATTAACCTAATTGTGGTTCTGCACCTCTGTGCTTTATGGCATATTGAAATATTTTCCAATCTTTGACCAATTTCAAACCAGTGACACCTTTTGAAGAGTATATTAAGTCAATTAATGAAACAATATAAGGAACAGGTGATAAGGAGCCAGGTCAATTTTAAAACTTTAAAAACTGTTATCATTATAATAATAATTTTGAAATGTGAATGCGTAATGTAAATGAAATTTGAACACATGTTTTATACATATTAGTACTTTTAATCTTTTTTAAATACATGTTCTTTAAAGTTGATTAATCTGAGGCTTTACACAAGAGAATCACTAATGACAAGCCCAGAAAATACAGATGTAATGTCTGAACAACTTGGCCACACACTGAGTACGGTCCATTGCACTGACTAGCACATCATTAGTATATGTGATTCCTACTGTGTGTGGGACAGGACAATGCTTTTAGATTATTATGAAACATGGATGAGATCTATATATATTAACTTGTAACCAAGGAATATATGTGAGAATAAGTTTTTCATTGAAGGGGAGAAGGGGGTGGGGCACCACCTTTGAGATAACCAATATACTGGCTAGTGCTAGATTATACAGAAACTACATGTATTATCATGCAAAACTAATAACATATTCTTTCATGACTGATTGAATTGCTCTCTTTTCCTCAGAGCATGATCATGATTAGAATATGAAAATGACTTCTCCACTTCAAGTTTATGATCATGTGTCATCGACTCATACTAGTAAGCATAGCTGATGGAGACAGTTACTGTATACCAGCAGTCATTATAGCAGGAGGGGGAGGGGGAGGAACAGATATATGATAGATCTCAATTTGCTTGTCAGTAACACCATGAAATGTAGGGGGAGGGGGTGGGATGGATATATAATAGATCTCAATTTGCTTGTCAGTAACACCTTGAAATGTAGGATAGAATTTTCCAAAAATGTGATTATTAAATCTTTTCACTAGACCCGGAATGGTGTATAATTATATTCTGAGGTTAGAAATGTGTGCTTTCATATACCGTATAGCTGTTTGGCGGGGATATAATTTTGGCCTATTTTGGCAATTTTTGAAAATTCACCAAAATTAAAATCACCAAATTTAAGTACTAATTTTTTCTTTATAGATTTTAAAGACAAATCTGAAGTTTTTGGAGATTATTTTTTTTTTATATATATATTTAAGTCTGTGAACATGATAAAAAGGGACACTTGTTAAATGCATACAGTGTTACAGATACCTATGTACATTTACTCAAAATCAATAAAAAACTAATGTAAATAAATAAAATCTAAACATTACTATAAATTAGAAGTTAATTGTTTAAACACCATATCCCTTTTCCCTGTTCAGGTGTGTAACTAGCCCCAGTGACAGGGGCGCTAGCTTATGTTGTTTTAGGAGACGTGTGATCCATTATTGACTCAGGTGCAGATAATTGTCTGATTGTTATACCCGCACTTTCTAAAGAAAGTTCGGTTTTTTTAAACCGATTTTTAATTGGGAGGAAATAAAATGACCGCATACGAAAGGTGACTGCTTAATAGGGGTGACCGCTTCGGCAGTTTTGACTGTAATGGGAAAAAACCCTGCAGCTTGCCTTCATTCTCACTAGAAATGTATATCTAATCCACACACCCTGGGGATGGGGAACGGTTAAGGCCCCTTCCCCTTCCTCCCTATTATAACTCATATAAACATGACATTTAATACCAAAATTTAATACAAAATGTTACAGTATGATACAGTATGCTGGCAAAGGGAGATCACATTTTAGAAAGTGAAAGTAAAACTTAACTGTTTTATATACCGGTGTCTCATAATATTGCGCTACTACATGTATTATACTTACCTATATTGGTCAACATCATAATGATAATCCAATTAGAGCACAATATGAATTCCTTTAGCTGATCACCACAAAAGAAACGTTTATTCATGATAATTAATCCTATTCTGCATATCAAAAACACATATGCATATATACACCGCGTGAAACCCATCTAACCAAAGAGCTTGGTAAAACTAGTACCCGCTAATGCAACCTGTAGACCTGTGTTGTGTACGTAACTTCGGACAAAGATCATTTACTTGTAACATATTGCATGTATTTTCACAACTTTATTCTTTAAAACCCCTTGCACAATTTTATTAGGTAATTAATCATGTAAAGCACAATTTTCACCTTTAAGGTGGTATGGGACACCTACATATTGTGATCACTCCTTATTGAACGAAACAAATAAAGTATAAAATATAATATTTTCCCCCAAAATAATGTTACCTAACAGCATAGTGCTATGGGTTAGAGCGTTAACAATGTGTCTGTAAGTAGAGAGTTTGAATCCTGTGGGGCTTATCTTATTTTTACCTTAAGTTTCCAAAAATTTTAAAAACTTATATTTTTGCCCAAATATCAATTTGTAAAAAATTTAAATTCTAAAACGGTGAAAGTTATTTATTAAATTATAATATAACTACATATAATATAAAATAACGCACTTTTATCCACATAAATATTGACATGTTTCTGATACCACCTTTTAAAATCGTTAAAGCAGTCCTACAGTGAAAGTCATTGTGCAATATGACATTTATTTTGCACTGTTTACAATATTCTTTATCGCAATTACATGTACAGGCTTTCATTGTTATAAAAATATTTTGATTTTGATTTTTTTTATTTATCTATGGGTGGGGGTGGGGGGGGGGGTCAGATAATAATTGTGTTTGGAGGAGGGGGGGGGATTGTAGCATGTGATGTTGGCACACAAAAGCATAAATAAAGCAGGCAACTGCCGAAAGGGGGGGGGGGGGGGCATGATTAAATTATGTTTGTAATAATTATATAGACCATACTTTCTATGACATGAAATGTTTAGATTTTTGATTAATTTAAAATTCACATGCAAACAGTTCAAACCCAAATTGTACATAAAAGTAATATGTGTATTATGGGATGTGACATCATCATTTATGAAAACTATAATTTTTAAAAAGTACCGGAAATTGCATGTGGCCTTCTTTTTGACTAAAACTGGTACAAGAGAGTGTTATTTAGAGGCAAACACTTGGTGCGGGTATTACTGTCTAATGACAGCATCTGGTTTCTTTTAGGATTTTTGCTCAAGTACATTAATTTCTCAGTTATTAACAATAAACTGACAGAAGATCTTCAATAAAGATTAAGGATTCACCAAAATTATATCCGCCAAAATTAATGGTATACCTTGTAGACCCAAATCCGCCAAATTTGTGTCCCGCCAAAAAAACCGGCTATACGGTAATAAAATTCATAATGTATAAAAATTGCCAGAGAGATTTCCTATATTCCCTTGGTTTGATAAGGAACATAATGATATTCTACTTAGATGACATTTGTGTATTATTGATACACAAGATAAGAATACATACCAATTCTGACTTGTGAATCTCAGATCAAAATCTTCATTACTTATAGACCCTCAGTTTATTATTGACAGCTATAGAACCACCATGGTCACTTTATGTACAATTTTCAGATTTCGATGGGAGACTTCACTGGGGAGGAGTTGATCCAGGCAGCGATATTTAACGATGCAGAGTTGATGAAATGTCTGTTGGAGGGGGAGTGTGTGAACTTTATCAACTTTCAGGACCGGCGAGGAAGGACAGCGGTCTATACTTCTGTGTCAAACAACAGCTCCAGATGTCTCCGCATTCTGCTGGAACATGGAGGTAACAATGTCAGCATTTCCTAACTTGTATCTGTTTATTATGGGATAAAATGAATGTTCCACTACAATTTCTTTTAAAGGATGCAAATGATGCTAATGAATTTGGGTAAATAAAATGGAGAAAATGCCTATTGGTTAGATCATTAAAGAACAGTTCTATCAAGTTTATGAAAATTATATTTTAGTTGCTTCATATTAAAAACACCTAAAATGCATAAATGCAAGATGTTGTGTTTCAGTCAGTATGAAATAAATGATTGAAATATATATGAAGAAATTAAATAAAACAAAATCATCAAAAATACTTGCATTAAATGTTCAAGGTATTGAATGCCAATTATAAAAAATCTTTATTCTTTTTCACTCATATTTATTGTCCATAATGCTCTTTAATGCACTACTAGCCTGAGTCACAATAATCAAAGATGATGCTATGGGATACATTATGTTTTATTATCCATGGCTTTATGGATGTTTTATTTTATTTTATTTATTTTTTTTGGTTTGAAATATTAATGTTATGTTACAAAACAGCATACCAGTATTTCTCATGTACAGTGGATCATCATCACTCTTTAAGATTTTTTTGGTATAATTTTCACTCAAATAATATACCGGTGCATTGAAAAAGATATAGAACCAAGACCCTTCAGAGACTACAATGGTGAAAAAGTCCATAAAGATGACATTTTTTTGTATTCCAGCAACAGTTTAAATCAATCTGTTTTAAATATGAAAAAAGGTACCAGGCATTTAGTTGCCGAAAATTATTTTCATGACCATGGAAATTATTTTAACATTAACTTCCTACCATGGGCACTTAATGCTTATATAGGAGATAATTCATATCTTCATAGAATATCTAATTCATGTATGAATATATGTGAAAAAAAGGTCATTCAGTGCCCAAGGATTTTACAAGAGTGATGATCCAAAGTCAGACTACAGCTGCATGCAATAGTGATACTGTAAAAGTAAACTGTATGTCTGTTGAGTTTTTAGGTCTTATTTTATTTCAGAATCTGTCTTCTTTTGTTTTTCAGCTGATCCTAATATAGCTGCATTGAAAACCTTCAACTTTATGGTGGGTACAAGCTATATATCGGTATATATATACTTATCATTAAACATTCAAATGATCACTGTAAAATAACAGCATTTGAATTCAGATTATGCTGTCAATAATCTTATCTTTGATACAACGCACTTAAAAATCCTCATGACGATTTTTTGTAATGAATTTATTAATATACTTCCTTCTTGTAATCTAGAAATATGATAACATGGTGTGTACTTATGTACATGCATGTACAATGTACACCACTAAATGTCAAGTGAGCTTTGTGTGTATAGTATGCAGAGACTGGATTTATGGCTGAATTTTAAAAGAGCTCAGTTGACAGTTTAAAAATTTCTTGGTTGCATTCACAGATTATTTAGTGAAAATTACCTGAAAATAAATATACTATTTTGATATAAATAATTACTAACCTAATATCAAATTCTCAGTGAAAAATCCTTCCACACCGACTTTAAGCCCATACGATGTCTTTTTTTGATAAAAGAAGCAGGAATAAGATTTATGGGTGTGGGTGTTTTTATATTGCCAACAGTAAAGCAATCAATGAAAATATTCTAAATGCATGACTTTGAATTGAATTTGAATTTAAAATAAAATTCATTTACCGGTAGTCATTATGATTCCTATTTGCATACTGAATTGGTAAGTTGGTTACAGGAAATCTATACATTTCAAGGCATATTGATGATAGTTCTAAATAATGAAATACGCAACTCACTGACAAAATTATCTTAAAGAAGGAAGTTAAGTTAATTTTTCCTTTTTCTGTTGCATTTGAATTATTACATGTTATCAGCATTGAACAATTTAAAATATGTGCAGACCTTTTATTTCATGCACTTTTAAGACAGTGTAATAATGGATATTGTTGGTATCTATTGGTAGACCCCTCTCCACTGTGCCATTATTGACCTGAAGCTTGACATCTTCAAACTGTTGCTGTCATATGGAGCAGACTTCACTAAACCTGATGGATCGGGCCTTAGTCCTATGGCACTCGCAGAGAACATGGAGCTAAATGAATACTTGCAGGATATGGAGGAAGAACAAGGTATGCAGGGGGTGGGGATGATAGACTGAAAAGGGAAGGAAGCAAGCTAAAGAAAGAAAGGGGGCTAAAAAAGTAAAAAGGAGGTTGAAAAAGTACCAAGGGGGTTGAAAAAGTGCAAAGAGAATGGAGAGGAGACTGAAAAATGAAGAAGGAATTGAGTTGGTTAAAAGAGGAGGGGGTGGGGGTGGGGGGCTGAATCAGGTGGGACAAGAGGAAAAGAATGAAACGAAATGAGGAATGGGTGGCTAAAGGGAATGGAAAAACAAAGTACAAATAGGTAGAGAAGGAAGGAACCTGGCTAAAAGAGGAACCGGGAAAGGGCAGAAAGGAGTGGACAAACAGGGCTGAAAAGGGAAGGTGTTTTTTTTAATAATGATCAATGTGGCTTGATATTTATGAAAAAGGGAAGGTTTTTTCTTTAACAATGATTAATGAGGCTTGATTTTTATGAAAATTGAAGGTTTTTTTAAAATAATGATCAGTGGGGCTTGATTTTTAAGAAAAAGAGTTTGTTGAATGTTATAATGTCACATACTCCTTTCATTTGTTAAACTTGATGATAGTCCAAAAATAGGACTGTATTTCTAGATTAAAGTAAATTGAAGCTAGAGGCTATGTTTTTGTCTGATAACAGAAGGAAATATTTCCACAGCTTTACAGTAATAATCAATATAAAAAATGTTCAAACATTGATTTCAATCAGGGATGTATATACTAAGTATTCTTAGTACATATGTATATATATCCCTGTTACAATGTATTACATTAATGTATAATAGAACAGGTAAACTGAACAATGTTGGTAATTGTTTCACATTTCCTTTCAGAGAGAAGAGAGAAAGTGTATGATTCTGTTTTATCAGGTAATATTATAATTATATGATATTGACATAACTGAGAACCTTAAAAGGGAGACAACTACACTGTAGTATATTAAGGAGTATCATCCTGACAATTTTCAACATTCTTGCCATGATTGTAATTGCAGCATTTGCAGAAGCCTGTAGGACTGAGGATACATCCAAGATGGCCACCATCCTAGAGACTAACACATCACCAACGATGCACGCTAAACTGGTCCTCAATACGGTGACAGAGGATGGGTTAACCCCCGTTTGTTGGTATGGTCAATTTTTGAATTTACTATTAATTAAAACCATTCTCTTAAAATTTTTAAAACAAAATAATATTCTTATGGAAACTGTAAACAAGCTACATTAGTGACTTTTAAACAAATCACCAGTGTCATGGTTCTTTGTTGCAATAATTTTCTTGGACGAAGTACATGTATCATGGTATTTATGTACCAGTAGTATGTATCTAGTCTTTAACGTTTTTTGGGCAATATCTAATACATGTATTTGTAACAGTGAGGTAGTGTTTGCAGAGTTGTCATAAATATTTCTAATACCAGAATAAGTGTTGGTTTATAGTTTGACAACAATGAGCTAAAAACTAACTTTTATTTTGGTATGGGAAAATGTTGCTTGATCAGGGGAATACCTCACTTTGAACCATTTTTCACTGGTAAATCGCTCGATAAAATTGTTACGCTTGAAAGTTGGTTTACTGTACAGTTCTATAAACAAAGAACTAGATGAAGTATGTGAATGAGGATCGCCCGTGTTTGTAGGGCCTGTAAGTGTGGCAATGTGGATATGGTTGACCTACTTCTGCGGCACCATGCCTCCACCATCTCATGTACCTCCCAGGATATGACCCCCATCCATGTTGCCTGCCATTTTGAAAACATGGACTGCGTCAAACTTCTCCTTCAGGTAAGAAGTATTATATTTAACATACTGCAAGTGTTGCGACAAAAAATTCAATTTTGTTTATGTTGGCTGGCTGGCATGCTGTGCATATGCCAATGTGTTTGAAATTATTTTCAAAATGAAATAAAATTTTTATCTTTTATCAGTAATTATCTATCTTTACTTGCAACAGTTTAATAATTAATGGGTTGCTTGTTTACTAACATGATCAAGGTGTGTACATATCTATCTTGCAAACATCATTTTTTTCACAGCTTATATATGCTTTCCTATCGGAATTATCTAAAAATAAAGAACCTTCATTTTCGTCTGAATATACGTATACGAATATAAATATATTTGAATATACATGTAAATACATTTGTTTCAAATAATGTTTGATTAACCAGTCAGAGTTTTTGCATGATGCTTTAATTGTGTCAAAGGTGTTATATGAAAATTGCATATCCGTTTGTTTTTTCGCGCTTCACAAAATTTGCGAAAATATGAGAAATGTGTAACATTTTTAATTTGCGTCAGTCATTTTTTGCAATTTTAAGTTTCCTGTAGCAAAAAATACTGGATATAATTTCTGCACATTGAATATTTTGCAATATAGAAATGGTCGCAGAAAAAGTGAAAAATAGATCGAAAATTATCGGATATGCGGTATTATTTCATGCTTAGATTTTTAAAAAAATAAAATATCTAATAATATTCAAATCTTATTATTGAATATAAATTAATACAACATTTATTATTTATGATGCATTTTATATATTTATTTTCACAAATGGGTTGAAAAGAAAGATAATTCCTTTATCCAATGCTGGGTTATTATAAAACCTCGGTAAACAAGCACCCCCTGTAAGCCGGCCATTTTGTCTGGTCCGGTAGCCTGCCAGTTTAGAGAAGTTTCACTATACATGTTTTATGATTTGTAAATCTACTTTGTAAAACCATGTAGGTGGGTTATGCAAATATTTTATGAAATGCTAGCTACCTTCATAGCCCTTAAGAAAGCATTTTATTGTTTATATTTACGTTTACCTTTGAATCATTTAATCAATCATCCATGAAAAGTGAGTAAAAGGATGTAAAGAATTATTGTCAATTAAAACGTTGCACATAAGGAAAAGCCAATTTTCCAAATAAAAAGATGGCATGTTGACTATAGTCTACTTGGAAGTCTGAGGTCAGTTCATGCAAGTCCGTTGAGTTCGTGCTTTCAGTGTAACTTATGTTTTAATTTATCAAGAAAAAATCCAAGCAAAATAAACAGCAAAAGAATAAATAAGACATCAATGAACAGTGTAAAAATTACTATTTTAGCTACTGGAATTTTATATGAATCACAATCAATTTCCATAGGAAATAGAGGGAAACATACTCAGTGGATGTAAATATTTATCACAGACTCCTTTACATTTTGTAACCAAAAAAAAACAATGTATCATTCATTCAAAAATATATTACACAGGTAATTGCTTAAAAGCAGTGAGTGGCAGAATAATATCATTGTAGCTTTTTATTTTCAAGATTTACAGTCAGGAAATCCAGGAAGAAAAGCCAGTTTTAAAGGCCAAAATAGCAACCTCGACGAACATTGTTATCATTATTGTAAAATAAACTAATAACAACCAACAAAAATACCCTGTTTTTAAATATCAAATTCCAATAAATCATAATGTTACAAATATTTTATTTTTTTATTTGGAAACCAAGCTCATTACTCCTCAGAGTTTGGAAATTTTGTTTTTGAATATGCATTTGTAACACTGAGCAAGGTGTTTATCAATACTGAGTGCTGTCTCGCACCTGCAAAAGTGGTTAATGAGACCCCATCGAAGAGTTTTGTAAGTCTGCTTCATTGAGAAATACAATCGATACATTGTACTCTATCGTAGTTTTAGGACACTTGAGTCATGCACACTGGAACTGTACTTGGCCTCGTTAAATCTTAGAAAATCTTCTCTTCTACTGTCATTTAAGCATTGAATGCTTATTTTTGGATGTCGTCGGTCCTGTAACACACCAAATGGTGCAGATATATTGAATACCGCGCATTAGCGCGGTATGATAATTTGTCTGCACCGCTTGGTGTGTTACAGGACCGACGACATCCAAAAATAAGCATTCAATGCTTATATTTATATTCATACTGATGTCTATTTTAATGAAATATATGTGTATTGTCACTGTAAAGCCTTTATATACACTTTCAGTCAGGGATATGAAACATATATGGAACAGCCATATTAACATGTTATTTAGTTCGCTTCCGCGACTAAATATAATTCCAGAAACTTTGTTGAGAAAAATCTTTTTTATGAAGGAGTAGATATAATTAAATGATTGTTTTTCAAAAGAACATATCAAATTGGTTATGTAAGATTGAACGTTTCATTTAATCTTGCAAAAATAAATATACTCAAAACATGTGAAGATGTTTATATTTGTGCACATGGCGCATGAATTATCAAAGTGTATTCATAGAAAATTGAACGTCGCAGATTTCCAATGCAAACATAAGGGGAAATATAGACTGGATGTAAATATATGTATTTGAGAAAAACTAAATGCATGATTATGATGTCCATGAAGCCCTCTACCTCATTTATGAAATCCATGGCCCCTGGGCCAGGGGTTCAGGCCCTAAGGCGGGTCCAATATTGCCATATAGTGAATATTAGAAAATCTTTTTCTCTATAATGTCTACACTAGTGCAGTAATGGGAGATTAACTGAATGCACACTTATGATGTTCATGAAGCCCTCTATCAAAATTGTGAAATTCATGGCCCTTGGGGCAGGTGCATTTTCAGGCCTTGGGTGATGCCAATATGGCTATATATAGTGAAAATGTATTTAATCTTATAATGTTCTTAAATTGTTTTTCTCTACTACCACAGAAAGAAAGATTCGATTTTTGAAGTGATATTTGACTTAAAAACAGAGTTGATAAACCAATTTTATATTGTTTTATTTTTTTTTCTTTGAGTAGCATTGTCCAGACATTGTGCAAAGAAAAATGTCTAATGAAAGTCTCGCTCTGCACTTGGCTATTGAAGCTGGGAACTTATCTTTGGTGCAGCTGTTGCTATACCATGATTACCCTGAGTATGCACTAGAGGACTACAGAGAGGAAGCCCTGGGCATTAGTTACAAGCTTCCGTTTGATGTCAACACCAAGGACTCCACTGGAAGAAGCCCTCTGTATTTGGCTGCTGAGAAGAACCAAGTGGAAATAGTGCGATGTCTTCTTGATTTCTGTGTTCAGTGTGAAAGGAAACAGCAACCTAAAAAATATGAAGGTCGAAGCAGACAAACAAGCAATGTCAACTTTGAACCTGAGTTGAGAAGAGAGCAGTTTGCTAGTGGCTCTCACAGTGGGGTTTTTGCGTCCAATATTTATCACCCTATAGACATTAATCTCCAAGGTCGTAATGGATTCACACCTCTACATATTGCAGTTAGCAGTAGCTTCTATGAGGTTACAGATGTCCTCCTTAAACACAAGGCCGACGTCAACATTCTAGCAAATGACAATGGCAAACTTATATCAACCCTCATGATGGCTTGTAAAAAAGGAGACAGTATTATACTAGATAAGCTTTTTAAGTATGGGGCTGATGATTTAGACAAACAGGTGTTTGAGTATGCTGTAGAAAAGAGGCCAAGAATGGTATTCACACTTCTAAAGTATCGAACTTCTAAAGACTTGGAAAATGAGTACAAAATTAACAAGATGGACATGAGACTTTTGTACAGGCAGATGTCTGATCTAGAAGACAGTTATGATGGCTTACATTCCCTGAACTTAGATTTCAAGAAAAAGTTTCCTGTGAATTCGGTGCACATTAAATGGCAGGATCTTCAGCATATAGATGCTCTGAAGGAAGATACCCTTGTGGATATAAGCTGCCACCACAATCCAGAGTTGCAGGCAACATCCCTTAGTAACCCTTTTTCACTGTTTGCAATCACAAAGATCGACATCTCCGGAAATAAGATAGGTCCTATGTTTCCTTCAGTCTTTTTCAAACTACCATCTTTGCATTACCTAAATTTGTCAAAAAACCAGATCAAAATGTTTCCTGATGTGTCTGATAATGATCATATCTTTGTGTGCTTAGAGGAACTCCTGCTGGACAGAAACAAAATTGAAGTGTTACCAGATTATTTATTTAAAGTGTCTACACTTCGATTTCTGTCAGTCTCATACAACAGTGTAAAAGACATTCCCTGTGACATTTGGGACCTTCAGTGCTTGGCCTATTTGAATCTGTCCAACAACATGATTGCCTCTCTTCCCCAACCCCGACACAGACATTCTCGCCCCCCTTCTCAAGGAAATCCCTCATATGTCCCCAATTATTTTGAAGATGATTCCATCCAAAATCAGGTCCTCACACCCAAATCAGACATAGAGGAAACTGAAGTGAAGCATGCCTTGATCTGGATGTCGGGGTCTGTTCATGTATCGGATAATGATTTTGATATTGGCTCAGGACCAAGAAATCGTGGACTTCAAGATTTAAATCTTTCTAGAAACAGACTCAAAGAGATTCCTTTCTGGTTGTGTTGTACTTCACCATTCATGGAAAATTTAAATTTGTCTTCAAATCAAATTAGTGCTGTAGGGAGGTTATTTCAACTGCCACAGCATCTGAAGACATTGGACCTCAGTGGCAACAATCTAGCAGACACAGTAGATTGGCAGTGCTTTGAAGACAGTGATGGACTATGTTACAGCACTCGAAGGTAACTGCATGAACAGATGATGGTTGAACCACATATAATCACTAGATAGTTTTTTTTTGCTTGTTACAAATTTTGAGTTATCTGTAATTGTATTAGTATTTTTTTGTGATTTAAAGGTTTTTAATACTGTAGCACATAATAACTGAAATTATTTCTGCATACTTTTTAGCCATATATTGATAATTATATATCAATGGTTGCATAAATAACAAAATATTGATCATTGTGAAAAAAGATACACTGAATTGAATTTATTTTGATTCATATAATAGCTGAATTACTAAATTTTAATTGAGATCTCAAACAGGTGTTGCTCATCAACAGAGGTGGTATGTTTTTTTTTGAAATTGAAATGACTGGTAGTGTTTTGACATTGCAGCGTTCGCCCCACCAATTCCCCGCATTCATTTAGTTCCTACACCAGCTTCACACAGCTGATGACCTGTGCCCACAGACAGCATCGTATACTGGAGAGACTGGACACATTGAACCTAGGGGGAAACCGCAGGCTGGAGAAAGTGGTTGTGTCCAGGGCTACCGACAACAGTCAGCGGAGGGCGAGCGCGGCCAGTGTAAGTCATGATATCATCAGTGATGTAATGTCCTCTCTTTGTTTACATGGTTCAAAGAGTATTTGCTCTTTAGTCATAAGTCAGGAGGAGGTAAAAGTTCCCTCCGAAGACTTTTGAAATATTTCATTATACATTGATGTACAGATTAGAAACTTGTTTTTCTACTTTCTAACAAATAGCTGTGAATTGAGCACTTTTAAAACAGTTACATGTACTTCTGCTGCAGTTTCAGATAATCAATACAAGAACAGTCATATCTATGGCAAGGACTGTAAATTTTAGATCCTGCTTATTCCTGTATATATCTGATGGTTTTAAAAAAGCACTTACCAGCTAGTTGATTAGCATTAACATAAAACAATGTAGGACTGATACTACTGCAGACTGCAGCTGACTGTTCTTCTTTTCGTCTGTTCCTGTCCAAAATTTTAGAAAATGTTATACACAATTATACATATTATTATAGTCTGTTGATGAATATTTGGGTTAATAAAATAACCAAGTTAAACTTATTTTCTCAAAAGAATTTAAGGAAAAATAAATATATAAATTGAGAATAAATAATAAAACATCGACAACTCTAAACTCTCAAAAAAAACTTTGTGGAGTATTTAATATTTGATCAGGAATTGGGTGCTTATATTAAAGTTACAGTTATTTGCATCAAATAGGCAGCTTATTTTTAAAAGCAGCTTATTATTAAGAGAAAACCATCCCTGTAGGTTTTGATATGGCCAAAAAAATTTAATGGTTTGTTTCTCAGGGATCACCGCATCATGCCAAATACTGCCGCAATGATTAATTTTGTTGCAAAATTGAAATTGGAATACCTCAATTTTTCAATCAAAACAAAACTGAGTTGATCCTCTTTGTAAATCCTGAAATAAAAATATGAATGAAATACATGTACATGTCTTCCACATGTTTGGCCTGAGAAACTAAAAATTAATTCTTTCTGGTTAAGAAAGTTTTTATTTGGTTATAGTTGAGTTCACTGAACTCCATAAACTCCAGTATAGATGAAGAGAAGCGGCGTCTGCTGTTTCCCAATCTGACGAGTCTGGACCTCAGCTACAACATCGGTCTACAAGAGATTCCACCGGAAATCGGAGACCTTAGTGCACTCAAACGACTGTCTCTCTCCTTCACAGGAGTCAAAGAGGTTTGATATTACTGGAGTTTGTTTTATATTTTAAATCAATCAGTATGCAGTAGATGGTTTTTATTGAATAAAAACTTGAAATGCATTCTCCCAATGTTGTTTTATATAATATTAGCATAAATTATTTTGCACACGTAGGATTTCTCTCTGTCCCTCTTACTTATCAGCTATGAAGGCAATTAGATTGTATCCTATGACTACTGGTGTTTGTGGACATATTTGGATAGAAATCATTTGTAGGTTAATTGTAGATGCTGTTTATTAATGTATTTTTCTTATTAAAGCTGCCTCCAAACATTGGTAAATTAAAGAGTCTGTTTACCTTGGAGCTTGAGAAATGCAACTTGGAAGGGCCAATCCTAGACATCATCCATGGCTCTCCAATGCGCACAAAGGACGTCCTTGGTTTCTTGCTCTCAGTTCTGGAAGAGTAATATATTTTTCTGTGGTATTGATAGAAAAAAAACTTCAGTAGACCCTTTATAATAGAATGTGGTGAAAGTTTGGCTGAAAAGTATTTAGCTCACCTGTCTGAGCTTATGGTCAATCACCTGTCTGAGCTTATGGTCAATCACCTGTCTGAGCTTATGGTCAAGTGAGCTTTTCTGATCAAAGTTTGTTACCAAAGTATCTGTAGTCATTGTCTGCAATGTTAATTTTTTTTTTTACATTTTTACATTCTTCTCCAGAGCCACTGAGGCAACCTTTAATGAAGACTGTTTAAGGTCAAGATCTAGTAAATGATTCCAGAGTGTGTTTTTGGTGCTAGAACCATTATGACGTCATAATTGATGTGGTGAAAATTTTTCCCGTTCTTTATGGCTTTAAAGGAATTATGTAGAAAATGAAACAATTTCTTCACATTCTTTATCAAATCACGGAAAAAGTAATCCCGATACTTATATTGAATTTTATATCATTTCAAAGAGGACGTCAATTAGAGCTTTTTTAATGCCGTTTTTGGAGCGACTGTAGGCATTCTAGATATATTTCATTGGTCAAATATAGTCAATACTCCGAAATTTGTTACTGATTTCCTTCATATTACATAAAAATTGACTGTTCAAAACATGGTTTTTTCACTGTGTTTACCAAAAATTTAAGCCCCGGTACACCCTATCAAACAAAGCTATTGTTGTAAAACATCATTGAGAAAATTTATATCCCGAATTTCATAAACCTTTATAGGCATCTTTCATTTTCTAGATCTTGACCTTAAGTTTGTTCTAAGGAGATAAAAAGGAAACAATTAAAAAAAGATGTTGTAAAAATCATCTTATCCACATTCAAAAAGCCAGTAATATCAAAACTTTTACATATGAATCATTTATATAAATGGAAGGTTCAAGTTTGTTCAAATAGTTGTAGTGATTGTTATACCCAGCAGACAAAGTTTAGGTCAAGGTCACAGCATCATCAACATGGCACTTATCCAAAAGAGGTACTCCAGGGGGTATTAGTTTTCTTTGACATTTCTATAGTTAGGTTAAATTTATAGAAAGTTAGAATTTAGATCAATCATGAATTGCAGGGATCAGGAAGGGGCCATAGCCAGGGTTCAACATTTAACATATTAATGCAGCCTACATTGAAAAATTATTTTAAAAAACCTCAAATCTCCCAAAGCCATTTTTGATAAGTCAAGTGCTCTTAAAAAGATCATTTTTTGAATTTAGGTCAAACATGATAATAATACTTGAAATGATATGATAAATGTCATAAAGCAGGTGATGTATTATTGAGATAAAAAATGAACTAGGTGTTTAGGAGATCAACCTTTCTAACTAAAGTATTCAACAGGGTTGAAGCATTCAGCTTATTTTAATGTCGAAGTAATTCAGCCTTCTTAAATTGTTACAAGGATGAACCTTTGGAATTTCATTATTGATAAGATAATTATCAGTCATTTGTTTATTAGATTGTTAGGTGAAATGTTATGTTTTTTCCTGAGCAATATATTTAAAAGCTATGGACTCTCTTTATACTAATGAAATATATTTTTTGGACCTCATAATAATTATTTTGCATTAACTTCTGCACACTGAGTTCATTAATATCATTTTCTTAGTGTACATGACCATTTTCCCCAATGAAAAAAAATTTAAAGAAAAGGAAGTGTTGATGAACGCTAGTCTCTTTTGCTTATATTGAATTTGTGGGCATTAATAATCTCTAAGGTTCTCTTTAGAAAATTGCTATCACTTAAGAGAAAAATCAGAGTATACACTAGCTGCTTTGCTTTTATTTTTTATTAAAAAGATGTTTCCTTTCTTTTATATTAGGGCTGAAGAATACAACTGTATGAATCTTATGTTTGTTGGAGTTCATAACATTGGGAAGACAATGTTGTTGAGGGAGATAAGAAAATATGGCAAAACGACCAAGAAAGTCACAGTAAGTCTTGATAACATGATCAGAAAATGTTCATCATGAATGTAACAGCAACTCTGAGAAGTACAATCAGAAACTTGGGGAAAACTACATTTACTGTGTTGATAACAAAAATTTATTAAATTTTACTGGAATAAACTATGTCAGCTGATTGATACATTTACATTTGGAGGAAAATTTGGCTCTACTGAATGATTTTTTGAAATTTAATTGATCCTATTTTATTATAGTAATACCTGTATATATATATGTTATATATTATACAAAAGGTTACGATATATTTTAAGAAAATTATTATCTGTGATTTATCTTTACTCAGGCCATCAAAACACTGCTATTGTTAAGATGAAAATTATTGTTTGAGCTGAAATTTTGCATATGCAGTCATGCTACAAAGATCTATTTCAAAACTTTTTAAGATTTTTAATGTTTATCAGAATGACATATTGAGAACTTCATTCATAATTGAGTTAAAAGATCCTGTGATTCATTTACCGGGTAATTGTTTTTTAAGGATATGAATAATTAGCAACTGTTTTTTTTTAAATACTAATTTAACATCACCATAAATAAAATCAAACCCACCTTAAATTCCTAATTCTCTAATATCAGGCTCGCCGTCACCAAACATACCGGTAGTTGAGCACAAAGTTCCTATTTTTTCTAAGAGGTAAACAAAGCAGACGATATGATTTTAAACGTAAGAAACAGTTTTCGTAATATTATTGTTTATTTTCTACATTCATGGAACTGCTTAAATCATTAAAAAAAATGACTGAGTATATATACTCAGTAGAGTTGAGAACTTAAAAAAAATCCTACTCTACTGAGGACAATTACTCAATGTAGTTGGTGGCGGCGATTTGAGAAATTTTTCAGTTGAGGCCATTCTCAACACTTGAGTTGAGAATTGAGGCTTAGTAGGTTAAGTTTTAGGTGGTGGCAGGGGCCAGAACTGTTACTGAAATAAGAAAAAAGGAACTGACACAGGTCTTTATTTTTCTATTTTTCTGTTTACCTGTTTACCTGAAAGTTTAATATGTCAATGGTGGGTGTTGTTTTTACACTTGGAGGGATCAAAACATTTATTTATTTATTTATTTATCATTTTCAGCCTTTGAAATTCCCTAAGACCATGATTCCTCTTATCTTCATTGTATTTTGCTAAGTTTTCAAGATTTTATTCATCAAACTACATATAAAATTGAAAATGGGTGAGAGCAATTCATGTTTTTTTTTTTACTTTTACCTTTCCTTATGACCTTGACATCGCATTTCCTTATTTTGCATTAAGGTTATTTCCAAGGAAAGATTTTTTCATCAAGGTTCATATATATGAGCGCTATTCAACTGTATTCAACTTAATTATTATTACCTTAGTATAGTTTTCAAGAAAAGTTCATCAAACTTCAATTAGAGCAATTCACCTGTGTCATAATCTTCTGACCTTAGCCTTTCTTAACAAATTGGCTTCACTTCTATTGTGTTTGATATACTGTAAAATGGTTATTTACATTAGTCATTTTAAAGTACATGTATGCATTTCAACTTTTTGACTGTCAAACAATTTATGTGGATATAAATTATACCGTTGCATGATTTACCAAAAATAGTTTTATAAACACAGACATTCTGTTTTGATCACTTAAGCTTATGTTAACTAACTTACGCTAAGTGTCTATCAGGCCCTTCTTGATGTGCTATTCATTGTGTTTTGTTTGTACCTAAGCTGGAATATTTACAAACAAGCTACAACTTAAAATTTTAAGAGAGACTTTGAATGCTTTACTCCTTTCGTACTGCTAAAGAAATCTTTGAAAAGTTTAATCTGATGATCAAACAAATATCTTTCAGTTTGGCCTTAGAACACTTGAAATTCAACAGTTTCATTTGCTATGTGCAACAATAAATGCCACAAGTCATTGATAGTGAATAAGATAAACAGTGTAATTGTTATCAATTACTGTTCAATGCAAAGCATGTTTACATCATCAGAATATTCAATGATTGGTCTGACAACTCTAACAGTATTTTATTCTAGTTCTTGATGACTCTGAAGCATTAAGTGTTTTGTAACCATAAGTGCTGGGACATTTTACACAGTTGCTAACTTAAACTGTGTAACTTGTGTTAATTTCTCCATGCACAAATGACCACTTTCATGCTTATTTCTAAGACAGTGAGTGCTCAAGATTTTTTAATCATACTTGACAAATACATGTTGGTGAAATCAGTTCAACTGAATTATAATTTTTTTAATACCGATATATTCGATCAGTGCTTACTATCTATTCAAGATATATTACTAAAGTCAGATACTCTTTACACAATTGCGCTTAAAAATATAGTTCCATTTATGATCAGCAGATACAACATTACAACAAATGTTTAGAATATCAATGTATATGTAATATGTGAAAGAAAATAAAATTAACGTAAAATTATTTAAAAAAATCATCTTTCCCCAAGAAATGTAAATGTGAAGTATTCATATTCCTACGCTAGCTGCCTCCTCAGTCTTTTTCACGGTCATTCTTCGATTGACAATTTTTTCACTAAGGAAACAAGTAAGGAACTAGCACAGAGAATGATAAAGAAGGTGATAATAAGTGTTTATTGTTTACTCATGTATTTCTTAAGAAAATTTATATGTGTTAAATTTCATACAGCCATAAAAGTCAATAATTGTACATGTCCCCTACTGGGTACATGTAGTTGAAGCTGGATACAAATAAATAATACAAGATGATTTGGAGATCATTAATATGTTATTAGGAAATGTTTTTAAACAGTATTTTGAATATTGTACAAACTTTACCATTTTTAGTCAATACATGTGAAATAAATGTTTTGTTGACAGTAAATAGTACTGTTACAAATGAGTCATTGGGTATGAATTAGAAATCTTGTGAAAAACATAATTAGCAATATACAAAATACATGTAACATGTACTGGTTCATGTACTTTGAAATCAAAAGGCTGGATGTATTTGAGTATAATGAAATTATCAACATTAAGTACAACAGTAGTACATTAAGTGAAAGGGATGGTTTGATTTAAAATTTGTTTTGAATTTAATTCAATATGGTTTCATTTACAAAGAATTGAAGAAACATGACAATATTTCACTAGTTTTGTTATAGTCCTGGTGCTAAAGATGATAGCCATTAAAAGTAACAGTTGGCTGCCTCAGTTACTGTAACTTGAGTGAACAGGCAGATTATTTGAGAGCAGTTCTTCCTTAATCATGAAGCATTATATTTTTCATTCACAGCTAGTTTTCTTGCTTTGACACTTGGTGAATCCAGGATACAGCTTGGATTTCTTATTTGTGGTGGAAATTACCAAGGATAATTTCAAATAGATTTAGAAATGACATAAAATGTCAGCTATTTCTTGTGAATCATCTTGCAGAGAGCTTGCTTAACCCCAATATATCAGTTATAGAAATGTGAACTGAACCTGAAGTAATGCCAAAATATAGCTGCACATGTTAGACATAAGTAGGAGTCTTTAATTCTAAACCATACTATGAACTTAAAGGCCTCTTCATCTAATTCTTAAAAATTGAAAATAAAGGGATTGTTTCCAGCAACCATGATCTTATCAATTTCATTTGGAGTCATAACTTTCTATTGCAGGTATTCCATGCCTGCTTAGGGTTTGTTTTATATAATTTCAGATACCCAATCACCTGTATCTTTGTTTGGGTCTCATTTGCACTGAAATTAAAACTGTTTTTAGATTTATAATAGTTTTTAAATAAAAAGAGATATAGTATTGCAGTTACAATTATGTTCTGCAAAAAGTTTTCTTTGTTGCATTAAATTTAGAGTAATTATTAGCATTTCAGTCAGAGAATAGACCAGACAGCTACAGGGATGAGGCAGGATGGCAATACCCTGTCAACCGTTGGTATTGACATCAATGAAATTGTCATTGGAGAAAAATGGACTAATGGACCTGTCACATTTCGCACATGGGATTTTGGTGGTCAGGTGAGATGGCTATAGGGTTCGCTTTGGGAAATAAGCTTGCTCCTACTAGAATTTTGCTGACTCCCTCCATGATACACCCTTAAAAACTTAACATTGTTGACAATTATTTCTATGGGTTATCTTTATAAACAGGAATAACAAAACAGCTGTTGCAAGGTGTGAGTCTAATTGTTGCCAACACCTTTGGCCTTTTGCAACAATGTGTTCAAATTTTCTTCAGCCCATTTCAGCAAATCTGTATTGTTTCCTTCATCAGAATTTTTTGTATTTTTGTTGTAGAAAGAATATTATGCTACTCACCAATACTTCTTGTCTCCGAGGTCGCTCTACTTGGTGATGTGGAGGCTGATAGATGGAGAACAGGGTATCCAGACAATATGGCAGTGGCTAGTTAGCATACAGGTCAGAGGTCAAACCAAACAGGAAGCAGCATGACATTAAGCTATTGGCCATAAACTCTTGCTATTTTATAATTAAATTTTTGTGAATATTTAAGGTAAATCTTTATTGCAACAAAGCCTTTAAAGTTTTGAAGTATTTTGGTTTAGAATGAACCAACAAGGCATAATATGATAATATCTTAACATAATTTTAATCAGATAATATTGTTACAATTGCAACACGTATACTAGTAAAGCAAGAAAAAAATAACCAAACAACAGATCTTAATTATAATTTTGCTATGAGAAATTTTGGGGAAATTAGAATGATATTTTACTGCAATGACTGCTTTTTGTATGAAAATATAAAGATGTAAGAAAAGAAAAAGAATAATTCATTCTGACATTAATTAGGCTAGAGCTCCTGGGTCCCCTGTGATAATAATAGGAACCCATAGAGACATTCTGACCAATAGAAAAACTCGTAACAACTTCCCACCCTCATTCGAGGATGATATGAAGGAGATCATTGCCAGACAATTCATAAATGTGGAGGAGCCAGACAAATGTGGATTACCCTTTGTGATTGGACAATTCAATGTCAGTTGTAAAAGTGGAGAAAATGTCAAAGAACTTGTTAACTTCATCTACAATAGAGTGTTTCAGCTCAAGCATCCAAGTATGTGAAGTTTGATTACTTAATTGAGAACAAAGATTTAAGATTTCACAACTATTAAGTCAGTGGATTACTGTAAAAATATTAAATTTTGGGGAAAATCAATGAATACAGATGAATTGCAATCAATGTAAATTTTGTTTAAACATAAATATATTGCTTATTCATGCATGTGATACCCCTTCCACCTTCAGATGTTTTTTCTTAAAGATTTTCTTTCATCAAAGCAAAGCAAAAAAGAAAAAGACACCAGCAGTTAAAAAATAAACTTAACTTATTTTGAGATGCACCATTGCAAATAATTGGATTTATATATCAATTTCTAGGAAGAAATAAGGAAAAATTGTTGCAGCACAAAATTCCCAAGAAATACTTGATATTGAAGGATATTGTACAGGAACTGGCTGAGGAACGGATTCAGGAGAAGAAAGATCCTGTGCTGGACAAATCTTCTTATATGTAAGCATACAGGTCAAAAATATTAGTATACATATTATATGTAAGCATTCAGGGCAAGTCTTCTTACACAGAAACATTCAGGGTGCAATACTTCACCATGCCTCACAAGTATTCTTGCATGTAAACACGCAGTGCAACACCTCACCATGCTTCATAAGTATTCTTGCATGTAAACATGCAGGGCAATACATCACCTCGCTTTAAAAGTAATCTTGCAAGTAAACATGCAGGGCAATGCATCACCATGCTTCACAAGTAATCCTGCATGTAAACATGCAGGGCAATACTTCACCATGCTTCACAAGTAATCTTGCATGTAAACATGCAGGGCAATACTTCACCTCACTTTAAAAGTAATCTTGCAAGTAAACATGCAGGGCAATGCATCACCGTGCTTCAAAAGTATTTTTGCATGTTTACATGCAGGGCAAAACATCACAACGCTTCACAAGTAATCCTGCATGTAAACATGCAAGCCATACATCACCATGCTTCATGTCAAGTAAACATGGATGTAAACATGCAGTGCAATACATCACTAATATGCAGGGCAATACTTCGCCACGCTTCACAAGTAATCTTGCATGTATACATGCAGGGCAATACTTCACCACGCTTCACAAGTATTCTTGCATATAAACATGCAGGGCAATACATCACCACGTTTCACAAGTATTCTTGCATGTAAACATGCAGGGCAATACTTAACCATACTTCACAAGTACTCGAGCATGTAAACATGCAGGGCAATACATCACCACGTGTCACAAGTATTCTTGCATGTAAACATGCAGGGCAATACATCACCACGCTTCACAAGTATTCTTGCATATAAACATGCAGGGCAACACATCATCTAGTCCGAAATATCTGACGTTTTCCTGGCTTTTTTTAACGATTTTGATATTTTAGTTGCCAGGAAAATGTCAGAACCGGCGCCATTACGAAAACTGGAAATTCACCACCTCCATCTGGAAGCGGCATTCTAGGCTCAATTTTAAATAGATATAGATTTAAAGTCAATAATACAGCTTTAAATATAATTTTACTGCACATTTTGATAATTACACTGATAAACAGTAGTATTGTTGACCTTTCTTCTCGCGAGATTTCAAAAATGCATGAAATCAAAACAAATCTCAACAGTTCGATAGAATGTATTCAATAGTCTGTTTATGGGATGTAGGGACCCATAAAAGCGATATTAGTGAGCAGTAAAATCATCGTCTTATTAATTAGTTGTGAGTGAAACATTTAATTCAACTCGTAAATATTTAAAATCGAGCCGAGAATGCCGCCTCCAGTTGGAGGCGGCAAATTTCCAGTTTTCGTAATGGCGCCGGTTCTGATGTTTTCCTGGCATGTAAAATATCAAAATCGTTAAAAAAGTCAGGAAAACGTCAGATATTTCGGACTACACATCATCATGCTTCACAAGTATTCTTGCATATAAACATGCAGGGCAACACATCACCACGCTTCACAAATATTCTTGCATGTAAACATGCAGGGCAATACATCACCAAGCTTCACAAGTATTCTTGCATGGATACATGCAGGGCAATACATCACCATGCTTCACAATTATTATTGCATGTAAACATGCAGGGCAATAATTCACCATGCTTTACAAGTATTCGAGCATGTAAATATGCAGGGCAATATTCAACCATATGTTCCATTCCACAAGTTCTCATGAAAACCATTTCTTGGTATTCTCTAACTTTTGAGACAAAAGATTTTAAGAAATGATGAATTTCACATTTTAAAGTTTTATGTTCATGCCTAGTATCATTTAAGGTTGTAAAATCCTATAATGCATGGATATTAATTTTGTAATTAAAATAAATTGAGTTTTGATATTGTAAATGTAATTGCAATTTTAATTATATGGTTGGGGTGTTTTTCAATTTGTTCAGCAAAAAGTTGATATATTCAGGAATAACTGTCAAAATCTGACTGCTATTCCTTTTATTTCAATTTCTTCCTGATAAATAATTTTGTGTTATTGTATGAGATTGAATGTATTGCCAAAAGCTGTAATTTTTGCATACATATTCAAATCCAGCTGTTGCTGCAATAGGTTATAATTTAAGTTGATTCAGATTGACTGTTGCTATTGTACAATTTTTATTTCTTGCTTTAAACACATGCATTTCAAGCAATGTGCTAAATATCTGTAGATCAAGAAATAAGAAATATATCCCGTACATTTATTACAAGCTTTATTTTACTCATTTAACATTTAGAAATATATAGAAATATACAACGAACAATAAGGAGAATCTAATAAATAATTTTATATATATAGATGGCATACCGGTATATAGTTATTAGATGCATGTTTTGAAATGTGATAATGACTTGTCAATGAACAATGCTTTACATGTAGCTAATAAAATATCAATTTTTCATGTCTTGCATAACCAGCTCTTTTTAACTTATGAAACTAAAGTTTTGTCTTTTTGTGAAATATGTATTTCAAATTCATGAATCTTTTCTGTTGTATATTAATATTTCAAGTCTTAGGCCAAAGAAGGGAATTCATACTATTAGATTTAGCTGAAATCTTGTCTTTCAAACCATTGTCAAATTCACCTTTAATGAAAAGTGCATGACAAAAGTGTTAGGCAGAACAATATGATAAACTTATACAATTTTAAAGGGTCATGCCTATATAGATTAAGGTATTTAATATCTATCCCATACTACTACATGTATAATCATAGTTTTTTTAATTTGACACAGCATTTGAATTTACTACAAGTAACTGTAGATTTGATTTAGCGCAATTTCAGATGTAACTATTTAATATATATACATGACATCATATGGGATACTAAACTATAGCTCTTGAAAGATTCAAACTTAAAAACTGACAGAATGATTGCAAAATCAATTTTCAATTGAAGTTCATTATTTCAATTTGCTAGTATCATGGAATGCTTTTTAAGGTCATAAATGAAAACATGATTGAAAAGAAAGTTCTTGTTCCTTTTCTTTTGACAAACTTGACAACTTTTGAGAGTTTGTTTTTGTTTTTTAGGTTGAAGACCATGCACAAAATGATGGAGAGATCAGGAACATTGTTTAGGGATCCAGAGGATGTAGAGCAGGCTACAAGATTCCTGCATGAAAATGGTAAGATTTTCAGTTTCTTATTGATCTCTTTTTGAAGAAAATTTTTTGTCAGTACACTGTACTATCAAATTCCTCAAAGTGTAATTTTGTGCATCATGTATTGGAGATTTTGATTAAATCATTTATTATTCACTTAATTAATTAATACTGGCGTAAATTTTCTTGGGAAAATTTAAAAGCTAAAAAATTCAAAGTTAATTCTACCCAGTGCATTTAGTATGTTAATAATTATAATATTTTGTTGATCTAACATACAGATTTCTATTTTTTCAAACAACCAGGGATACTGTTTCATTACGAGGACCTGACTTTGAAGGACAGGTATTTCCTGGACCCCCAGTGGTTGTGTGATCAGCTGGCCAGAGTGGTCACAGTTGACCAGGTCAACAATTTCGCCCAGAATGGTGACTATTCTCTATGCTTGTTTTGAGACTCAGGTTCAATAATTGGGTTTAAAATATTTCATGGCATATTTCACTGCAAAATATTGAATGTTAATCCTCCTATAGCATACCGGTATTGAACCCTTGGTTCAAAGTTTTCTGGCTGTAAAATATCGAATTCCCCTTGGATATTTAATTAAATCCAAATGGAAAAGAGGTTCAAAGTATTATGGCTATAACATTTTGAACTCCTCATTATATCATATCTCAATTGAATAGATTATAAAAATCAGAAAGGGGTTCAACATATTGCAGTCATGATTTGTTTAAACTGGTGTAAATGTAATGGTACCACATAGTCAGTATTTTCCTCTACAAATTAAAGACCCATTACTTGTATGCTGTTAAGGGTCAAGGTCGTGGGTGAAAATCTGATAAATTTCAGTGTTTTTCATCAAGTTTCAGTCAAAATGATTCTAAATTAATTCTTAGACTAAGACTTTGTTTTAATGATGATTTTTTTACTATTAAAATCAACTTTCAAATTACAAATACCATCATAGAAAATTTCATGCATACATGTGTATTTAGTGCATATGTATCTTGTGGTCTGTTGATCTTTCACAGGTGTGATGAGGGCCATGAACCTGCATGTGCTGTTTAAGCAATCCTCCTTTCAGCCTGAGAACATTGAGCATTATATCTGTGGACTTCTAGCCAAGTTTGAACTGGCCTTGGATTTTGATAAGCAACATTTGTTGATTCCCTCCTTGTTACCAAGAGAGAAAGACATGTCAACATGTATCAGGAGCAGTGAGGATGTGAAGGTACTAGTCTGTGCTGATTGTTTTATTCTTGATCACTTCACAAGCAAGCAGCGCATGGTTTTCATATTCTTGCTTGGTCGATAAAAACCTCTTCTTTAAGGTCAAGATATATTACTAATACAAATTTATTATACAAACCATTTTTTCATTAGATGCATCTTATTAATTTTGCATAATGTGATATGCAAATATGATGATTATTGGTTTATTGCAACAACTGCATTCCCTGTGTAGAAGCTAGTTTCTCTTGATGAAATTATTTTTTAAATTTTGAATTCCGGACCATGTTTAACGAGCTTATTATTGCAGCAAAAAGATTTATTTTAAAATGGTATAGATTCCCTTATTTCTGCCAAAATGCCTATTGGAGTGACAGAAGATTTCATTGGGTCCAGTTTCATTTATGCATGAATAATCATATGACCAGGCACTGAAAACAGTTTGTTGATATATTTCAGCAATGAAGTTCATGAATTTAAAGTCTTGATTTGATAGTATGTAGGAACATTTATTTTTTCTCAAAAGTGGCATTAAAAAGAAAAATTAAAAAAAAGAATATTAATAAAAGTATATTGATTCAGGTACTTCTTTTCAGTCAGTCAAAAAGGGCAAATAAACATCTTTTTGTAAAGTTGGTCCTGTATGTACCAGTAGATTATTTTCTGTGACGTTTCATATTGTGATGTACTTCCTTTTCGAAATAAACAATAAAATCAAGCATAACTTTAAAAACATTTTCTTTCCCATTATTGTTGTTTAAGGAATAAGGAATCATTCTTTGAGAATTATGAGGTGATAATTTTGGTTGGGGTGGGTCAAATCCAATAAAGCCTGAAGGACTTTATGATAGATTTCACCACGCTCCGACCGAAATTATCACCTCATAATATTCAAAGAATGATTCCTTATTACTTATATTTATATAAATTTTAGCAATTGTATGTATGAATATTAGAATATTGACATATTTATGTGATTTTCATGTCTTTTAATAATGCAAACCGTAAATACAAAATCATTTCGAATCTGTAAGCCATGAATTTGAATCCCGCTTTTATAATTTTTACCTTAATTTCCAAATATTTTTAAAACATATCCTTTGGTCAAATATTGTTAAATTTGAAAATTCTAGCTTAAACAGTAAAAATATTTAGATTATAATAAACTTTATCAACAGGTGTCCTTTACCTTAAGTATAAACATGTTAGATAATTTATTATTTGACATTTAGTTGAAAAGTATGATTATGAAACAATTATAAAACAAAATATTTGTTTAAACCTCATGCACTTAAAATGAAGACAATCAATTGATGTGTAAAAATAATCCTTTAAGTGAAAATTACCATAATTATCTATTCAGCTTTGTCATTTGCTTATATAACTACTACAAGGTAAAGGCCAAGGCCCAATAGCGAACATATTGAGCTGTAGAATAGTGCTGCATGAAGTATATTTATTTATTTTTTTATTATTTCAGTTTTTCACTTTCACAACACATGACATGATAAATGATAGATCCATTTGTAGAGAAATATTATAGAATCTTTAAAGTATTTCTAATTAATAATATAATTTATACTATTCTTATGTAGTGAAAGCTGATTTTGTGTGAGAGAGAGAGAGAGAGAGAGAGAGAGAGAGAGAGAGAGAGAGAGAGAGAGAGAGAGAGAAAGAGAGAGAGAGAGGAGAAGTAAAGAACTATGAAGTATATTTATGATGAAAATGCATGCAGCAAAACTCATTCAAGTAAATTTCAAGGGGACTATAGGAAAAAATCTTTTTGCTTTAATTGTAATTCATTATAACTTTACAATAAATTTCTAATTATAGATCTTGAAAAGTATTTGTTACTGTAGACTTGCTCAAGTTTCTATGTTTAATAATTAGTGCTCTCTTTAATAACTTCAAATGATGCCAACCATCTCTGTTTCATAACATTTTACAATGGTAGAGAGCAGAAATTATAATTTCTGAAATACAGTAAAATTTTGCAAGAAATACAGAAACATTAAACCAACATAGGGTTGAGCAAGTCAATTGTTACTGTAAGATAGTTCAAATCCATACATATTTATTTATCAGATTACTGGTAAGAGCATGTCACAGGAATTTCAACGTAATATTCTAATTTCACTATTATTCAAAGATCTTGTATAATTTTGTTACATAAATTTACACATCGGTCTGTACAGTAGTCATGCAATGACATCAATAAGTTATGTAAAAACATTGTTGTATAATTGACAGATGATGTAAAAAATTTGCAAGAGGATGTGCTAAATGTTTTTTATAGCTGTAAATTCATAATATCAATGCATTTCTGTAATCAGTAATTTTTCAAAGGATTGAAAGAAAGTTTGCTGGAACATGAATTGAAATTTTGTACATTCATATATCCATTCTTCATTTGAGTTTTGCACTTAGACTAAAGAATTAAAAAATCTTTGTCTCTATAGCTCTAGCCATATATCTAAGATTTGTTATTTGCAATTGTTTCAAATTGACAGAAACAGGTAATCTCATGATTGGCAAGACTTATTTAATGATGCATTATGAAACAACTCCATGTTGGCAACTGAGCTCTCCAGAATTTCTGGAAAGGTCATATACTTCTTATTAGATTTAAAGCTATCAAAGCATCGACTGTGTAGCATATGTCAAATTATAATCCATAGAAATTATGATGCACCATATGAAACATGTATCGCTTTAAATATGACATGATATATCTTAATTGCTTCAAAGAAATGTTAATCATTTTCAATATGTATTTATTTGATGACAATATTAAATATGTATTTACATTTATTTGATGATAATATTAAAGGAAAGATGTTGGATATTTTACATATAGACAAAAAATATCCATGTTAAATATATTGTAATCACAGATCAAGTTTTTAAACTAAATGGCAGTGGTATGCATTTCAAAAATTCTTAGAAACCTAAGAGGTACATGGGCCTTTTACCCCATGCAGAAACCAATCTCAATGCATGGGCTAAAGTTTTTAGGCTTGATTATAACTAGCATTAATGTAAACTGTTATTCACAGTAGCTTGCCTCACTGCAAATGTACTTATTTTACAAGTTTAAAGATACATAGGTAAGTAGGGAATAGAATATGTTTAGATATCAAATATTTCCCGAAAGTCAATTGAGATTAAAATTTCTTGTGGTTCATAAAAGTGAAAGTAATGTTTTGTTGCAAGGCTACTTGTATGTTATTAAGTGGAAATATGTTTGATATATAGAATTCTATGGAATGATAAATTTTATCTATGTTTGCAGATTCCCTTGATTCCATTAGATGAAACACTCAGAAGAACCAAGAACAGTTTGCCTAGCAGTGGTAGTCCTAACTCCTCCATGTACCAGCGTCAAGGGGGGTCCCTCGGGTTTGTCAACAGTCACCCTTCCAGTAATGTCATTTTCTCCCACTGCAGACTTTATGTGATGACCTATTTTCCAAGTGGGTTTTGGCCCAGGCTGATCACCAGAATCTTGGCAGATAGATCTATGTATGAGATTGTCACCGATTTGTTTCCAATTCCTAGTGAAGTTCTAGAAGCGTGTCCTTATCTTAAAACCAAAGAACCTTACTGGCAGCCATGGCAGACAGGGGTACAGCTTCTGTGTCATAACACTGTGTTATTTCGTATCAAAGAAGTCCTGCCAGAGATGAGTGGATTTTGTGATTACCAAAGGACTGACTTGAAGTGCTGGATAGACAATCGCTGGTCTCCAATCGACATGGAAAACAGTGTTGTTCTAGAGATAGGGTTTCCGTGTGATTCCATAGAATTTACATTTGCTGACAGAGGAGCATCACAGCATGGCATGTGTGCCATTACAAAGAAGGTCAAGGTCTGTCTGGAGGAAAAAGCTAGTGCTAAGTTCCTGGTGAAGATGTCTGAGCATATTGATAATCTGCTACAAGACTGGTATCCCGAGATAGGGGAATCCCGATTTGTACAAAACTGTTATGGAAGGTACTTAATCACCAGAGTCATTCCTTGTCCACATTGTTTATTTGAAGTGGTGAGGAAGGAGAGAAAAAATGACAGTACTCTGTATTGGCAGTTTGTTGACCAGAACTTGGACGTTACCTCAACCATCTCCCTGTCTGAAGTTATGCTTGATGAATCAAGTCTTGATCAGAGGTAACCTTTCATCTTTATATTTAGAATTTCTGTACATGTACATTGTGACAGCTTTGGGACTGTCAAAAAACTTTTATGTCAAGATCTGAGCTCATCAAATTTGGGAAGATGAAACTGATTTGATCAACAATTTTAGCAATTTTTTTTTATTTTTTTGATGACATTTTAATTAGGATTTAATATTTATTTTTTAGTGACCTACAATGTATATTGGTATACTACCAGACTTAGTTAGGCATAGGATTGCCCCATCAAAACTAGAAAAAAAATCTACCCAACCTCTGTTATTTTTGTTTGTGTGGGAAATCAATATTTAAATGCTCTGATTAAAGCTAATTAATTATACCCCATTATTGTCATACTGTACAATGATTGGTTTATTTTATACATATAGAATGTTATCTTTAAAGATTTCATAAAGATGAATCATTCTAAGCTTTCTGATTGGCTGATATCCAACATTCTAGAACTCATGAACCTAATCTGTAATAGATTAATAATTATACAATTGGTTATCTATTTCCTTGTCTTTCAATGACATTATATGCATCTCTCATTGCATTTGGCCATATCTTTGGGCTCAGTGAATGTTGTACTTCTCATGTTGCTAAATTTTCCTACACAGCAATACCGGTATTTTTATGATATTTCATAGTCAAAAATTCTTTATTCTTTAAAAAAATTCAATGATTAAATCTAGTCGTATTTTTCACACATAGGTAGCATGCATAATTATTGTTGTTCTTGCACATTTTTATAACAAATAAAGTTCTTTGTACAAGTAAAACTCAAACTGCTTTCAATGATGATTTTTTGTTTTTAATTTTTTTTAAATTCATAGTGAAGAAACAAGTAGGAACAATATGTATTGCTTTCTTGTGGAGAAGTGCATCTTGAACTGTCTGAATGACCACAATGAAATCTGTCCCCTTCATGGGAGCATGTCCCCACGCTTTATGATGAGCCAGGATGGGATCGCTAGGACACTGTATATAGCTCCTGAGATTCTGTTCAGTGACCTTGACACCAACATTCTGATTGGTCCGGCAGATACCCTGACCTTGGTCAAACTGGTGGGTAAAGGGGCATTTGGAGAGGTATACCACGGAAAACTCAGAAAGGTGTGCAACTTAGTTAACAGAAGTTCTGTGTTAATAAAATTTGGCTTTGATTACGGAATTTAAAGAAATGCAATGAAATGCAATGCAGAATACCTGTATTGGTCTTAGAGAAGGCTATTAATTTTTGATTGGACAATTTTTTTTTTTTTGATTCATGCCAAGTGGCAAGCTATTTTTGTTTTTTAGCTCACTTGAGCTGAAAGCTCAAGTAAGCTTTTCTGATCACATTTTGTCTGTCGTCCGTCTGTCCGTTAACTTTTCGCATTTTCAACATCTTCTCCAGAACCACTGGGCCAATTTCAACAAAACTATGAACAAAGCACCCTTAGGCAAAGGGGATTCAAAGTGAAAATTAAGGACCACACCCTTGTGTAAAGGGAGATAATTAGGAAATATTGAAAAAAATGAGATATTTTCAAAAATCTTCTTCTCAAGAACCATTTGGCCAAGAAAGTTGAAACTTATGTGGATGCATCCTCAGGTAGTGTTTATTCAAAGTTGTCAAAATCATGAACCCCTGGGGGTAGGGTGCGACCACAATGGGGGTGGGGTCAAATTTTTACATAGGAATATATAGAGTAAATCTTTAAAAATCTTCTCAGAAACCAATCAGCTAGGAAAGCTGAAACTTATGTGGAAGCATCCTCGGGTATTGTAGATTCAAAGTTGTGAAAATCATGATCCCTAGTGGTAGGGTTGGGCCACAATGGGGGGGGGGGGGGATTTTTACATAGGAATGTATAGAGTAAATTTTTAAAAATATCTGCCAAGAAAACTGAAACTTGTGTGTAAGCATACTCAGGTAGTGTAGATTCAAAGTTTGAGTATCATGACCCCCGGGGTAGGGTGTGGCCATAATATGGAAAGGGGCAATTTTTACATAGAAAAAAACTTAAATTGCTTAGAACCTGGACAATTTTTGGGCCCACAAGGGGCTTAGAGTTTGATGTAGGTTTATAGATATTGCTGAAGATCTTCCTGAGAACTGTAATATTCATTATGTGATATGACTTTGAAATCATCCTGTACAAAAGTGGCTCAATGTTTAACATAATGATATCTGAAGAAAAAATATTGAACATCTTTTTATATCTTTATTCTACTATATTGTCCAGATATTTTATATATGACTCCATAAATCTGATTTCCTTATGGCTATTGTTGCTCAGGTGAGCAATGTGGACCATGGGCGTCTTGTTAATTTTTATGTAGGTTGATGAACCTATCAAAGATGTTGCTGTTAAAATGTTATGTGGACCATTCAAAGATGCATCTTTACAATCAAAGGTAAAAAATTGAAAAATTCTGCACATTTTCATCTAATTATAGTACATGTACCTTGAACTTAAATTCAATACAATATGTCAATTAAGTCAGGTTATTTGAAAATGAGCCATTCTCCTGTAGAATTAGAATATGTAATTATCTTTAACTTTGCAACTGGGAATTAGAGCATTTACGTCAAGAAAATCTAAGCTTGTGTGAGTCATTGTATGTTTTCTACATATATTTGAACTGTAAATTAAACCTGAATTCTAATTGGAATGTAACTGTATCTGGAAAAAGTGAAAATGAATTCTATATATATCTAGATCTCCCTCATGCAATGGCCTGGCTTTGTCTGTAGAAAATTTACAAATCCATTTGCATTTGGTTCAAAGCTTTAATAATGATCAGTTTGCAACAGAATCCATAAGCAATTTGAAGAGCAACTTTATGAAATTCTGGCCTTGTGTCATCATTTGTTTGACTGTAAGTGCAATATGATGACATGCGGTTATTTTATCCTAGGGTCAGACTGACCTTCACATGGAGAATGCCACGTCTGCCTATCTGACAGCCAGACAGGAGATATCAATTCTACAGACCATAGACCACGAGAACATTGTCCCCCTGCTAGGGCTGTCATTGCGACCACTGGCCCTTGTTCTCAGTTTGGCCCCGCTGGGAAGTCTTGGAAACAAGCTCCTGCAGATTGGCAATGATGGCAGACGACTTAGCGTTTATGCAATCAAACAAATTGTGCTTCAGGTTAGCTTTTTTTTTCATTTATTCGAGAGGGGGGGGGGGGGGGGGGGGGTGTGAAATTTGTCAGATCACTTTAGATTTTATGATAATTATTGTGGTTTATTTTTTAACATAGAGTGCTTTTCCCCTGTTAAAACTAGACAACAGAAGTTCAAAAATAAGTTTAAATCAGAACATTTGGCACTGTAGAGAAAATTCTGATATCCTTTTCAGGTTGCAGATGCCTTGTCCTACTTGCACTGTAGGTCCATCATATATCGGGACCTTAAAGCAGACAATGTACTGGTATGGCAGATGAATGGCTTTGACTTTTCAGAGGACACCCTTGACCCTATTCATGTGAAGCTTGCAGATTACGGGGTTAGCAGGACAGTCCAATCATCAGGAACGAAAGGTTTTGGTGGGACTCCACCATTCATTGCTCCAGAGATCCTTCAGTTTGCTGGAAAGGCTCAGTACACTGAAAAGGTTGGTTGTAAGATTGCACATAAAATTTTGCCAAAAAGGCCAGTATCTATGTATCTGCATTGTTTTCACCAGCATTGAACCAATGGATGATATTTTTCCTGGTTGATTTTTATCTGTCAAGTTTAGTCAAGTTCTATTAGAGATGTAATGCTTTTAAATACAAACAGTGCTACACAATTAATGCAGTACATAATGCTACCTCAAGGCAAAGAGCTAGGGAACAAAGTTTTGTTTTAGTGGATAATTTTTCAAATTTCAAATTACTGGTGTATATTCATTTCTTTTCCTGCAATATATAGATAGTTTTTCCATAATGACAAAATTAGTCATTTATTGATGGATTCTGTTTATTGTTATAGGTCAAATAAAATAATTACAAGGGTAATTAGTTTTTAATGGAAGGGGTGTGGTTTAAAGGGAGAGTACAGCCATAATTATAGTTTTACTTTTTCCCTGTTTTCCAAATTCATATATTCTTTTCTATTCGGGGTTTTCATTATGTTCTTCATTGTTTGGTGTTAGTAAACTCTTAACATTAAAATAATTTATCCAAAACTTCTAAGACAATGTTGACTAAATATACTATGTAAAACATGCAGGGGAGGTGAACATAAATTGTCAAATTTATGACTCAAACATCCAATGGGGTTTTGGTGGTAGAAATAAAAAATGATGCAATGTTTAACCTACCGATACTATCATCTTCAAGATATTTAGCAGCCAAAACTGAGTTAAGTGTTACAGTGGGGTTCACATTGGAATGAATAAAAAACATTGAGGCAAATAGAAGTCAAAATTATGTAAAAGATCAGAAAAGTATGATGAGGGTGATTCCAATTTATTAATACTTTAAGGCTTTGATTTGTTAAACTCATAGAGAAACAAGCTTGTTAAGGAAAGCTAAAAAAAATCAAATGGGGATCAGAAAAGGACACAAAGGAAATTCACAGATGGTCTGGTCGTATGGAATCAAGATTGTACCATTTAGAGAATATCAAGAAATCATTGCACTTAGTATTGCTCACACACATTGATAGTGACTATTTATTATAAAGGGAATGTAAATCTTGTTGAAAATTCATTATTGTCACAATGTGAATGTTTTCACACATGTCTTCATCATACATGTACAGATCAATGTATGTAAATATGATGACACAGAAGCATGCATGGTCCTGTTGATGAGACATTAAGACATGACCTAAATAAATTGGAATTTATTTTCTAGAAAGAACATAAAAACCAGAAGGAAAGCAGTAAATACTGGAAAATAGCAGTGGTATTTAGATGACTCAGACATTTCTCTTTCATTATTTTTCTTATGATTCATACTGCATATTGAGGGTAATCATTATTTGTCAGTAAATAGAATACCTAAAGGATATCTTGAGGTTAGTGTGGCATACTTATGTCCCCTACGGTAAATAAAGATTAATTATGTCAACACGGAAGCAAAGTATGTCAACATGCAAGATAATCATGTAAACATGCAACTTGTTTATGTTGATATGCGCATTATTAATATCAACATGCAAAATAATTATATAAATATGCAAGATATTTATGCCAACTTGCCAAGTAATTATGTGAACATCACGTGACTTATTTAAGTCAACATGCAAGATGGTTATGTTGACATGCGCATTGTTCATGTTAATATGAAGCATACTGAATTAAATATGTTGTATCTTTATTGACATATTAATTCAATGTAATTATCTCACATGTTGATATAAATAATTTGCATGTCAACATAATCATATTGCATATTGACATAAATAAGTTGCATATCAACATAAATATTTTGCATGTTGTCATAAATAATTATGTTAACATAATCATCTTGCATGTTAACATAAATAAGTTGCATGTCAACATAATTATCTTGCATTTTGACATAAATAGTCACATGTCAACATAATTTTGTTCCATCTTGCATAAATGGTGTCATGTTCTTTAGATGGTATATAATTTTTTCTAGATAAAAACATTCCATGGGAAGATTGGTAACTTGTATGATAACAAATTTGTGCATGTCGACATAATTATATTGCATATAGACACTCTCCTTGCATGTTGACATAATTTGTCTTGCATGAAGGTGTCACCATATGAGGAAGAAGGCAAGGATGCAATTTATATAAGTTTCCCTTGTCACTGTACTTTAATAGGGTGCAAATGTGTACAAGCTTCTTCCCATGTCATTGTACATGTACTTAAAAGTTTGGGTGCAAATGTGTACAAATTTCCCATGTCACTGCATTTGAGGTTGCAAATGTATACATGTTCCCACTGTCACTGTAATTTATCAAATTAAGGAGAAAAATACCGGTACACAAAACTGCCTTTTTTTTAAAACATGTGAAAATTAAGCCAAATATAATTTTCCATTAAATTAATGGTTGATTGGGAGCTAATTTTAATAAACTCTCCTATGCAGTTACTCTGGCGAAACGGAAGTGAAACAGTGTTTGGACCTAAACACAAATCATCACCGCTGACAAGACTTTGTTCTTGAAGTTAATCGATGAATTCAATGTAATGAGGAAACTTATTTATAAATACTTTAAAAATAGTCAGATTTTAAATGGTACAAAACAAGTTTAGATATTTTTTGTAGTCATATGTATTCTTACGCCAGAGTTCAATAAGACTGGTTCGCTGTCATTGATTTCCACAAGCGCCATTTCTACAGCGGTTGCGTTTGGAATCAAGGGCAGACTATTCAATCTAAAGATAGAACCAGTATTGGCGTAGACTAGACATCATTTGTTTGTTAAAAATTGCTTGGAAACAATTTTCCAGAAATAATTTGCAATTGATTACTGATACATAATGCATCATTGAGTTTGATGGCATTAATTCTATCTTTAAATATTACACAACATGATTCATATGGGGTTTTCCGTCTATAGCTTTGAATTCTTGTAGGAAAAGCCAGAGAATTCATATTAGAAAAAGAAATTGCATAATTATTCATATACAGCAACGAAACTACTTACCATGCGAAATTACATGTTGATGATTTTAAAGTGGAATAACACACCTGGAAAAAGTCACTCAAATTAACAGTAAATTATTTGATTATGAAAGATATAATGATAAATAAACTGTACATATGTCAAATAAGCGAAAAATTTGCAGTTTGGGGATAAAAAATGAGTATCTAAAAAATTCAATTCAGTAAGTAACAACAAAAGCCCCTGCGGGATTCGAACTTAGGATGTACGAATCACAAGCCCAACACTTTATCCACTCGGCTATTGAATAAGTTACATGTTGCTGTCAATAAAATCCTTTTAATAAAATGAAATGTCGTTTGCATCAGAGGTCAGCCATTTTGTGATGATGTGTTATTCCACCTTAAGATGTCATCCATTACACTGACATGAATGTATAATATGCTGTGATCTCATTAACCCTTTTTGAAGATGGTTTTTCTGTGAAAGTGTGTAAGTGCTTTGAGTAAATATACTCAGTGGTTTTTAGCTTATGTTTGACAAACATTTATATTTTTGCAGGTTGATATATTTTCTTTTGGGATGTTTTTATATGAATTGTTGACTTGCAAGAAACCCTTAGAAGATGTGACCAACCCAACTCTTTTCATTTGTCAAAATGGACGACCTTCAGTTTCAAGAAGGGTGAGTTCAACTGCTAGTTTTTAATGAAAAATGACAATAACAAACTGTCAACCATGTAATAAGTACTAGTATAAATCGTTAAATTTACCAAATTCTGATAGAGATGATTTGAAAACTACTTGCGGTATATAAATGCCTTATCAGAAGCTTTTTATGAATGTAATTTTCATAGGAGCTGAGCTATCCATCCCACTTTCTGGACTTGATGTCCATTTCTTGGTCACATGATCCAGCAGAGAGACCTTCTGCAGGGCGTATCAAACAAATGGTCCAATGTCCACAGTTCTGCCACCTCATCGATGCCATTTCCATGGATACGAGTGTCAATATTTTGTCGGCATGCTGTGTGTCAGTTGAGAAAGAAATGAACACAGAAAATGATGATGTCTTTGGTAATTTTTTTATTGAATTAAAAAAAGTCATTTGAATATGTCTTTTTAAGGGTCAATATTTCAATACAAATAATTATATGTGGTGTCTTTTGTATTAGTCTCCTTTTCTTTATCTCCTTCTTTGAATATGTCAGTCTCTTTTTGGTTTTCCAAATTCATTAAACAAATATTTAGCATCGTTTTTGGTTAATTAGTTTAAAGTAGGAGTTTTTGTTGAAATTAAAGCTCTTATAGCTCCTTGTTTTATTGATGATAATGAAATTATAGTATATTTGTTAACCCCTTTCATGTTTTTTAAAAGTGAATACTTGATAAATGATCCACACACATTGGTTACCGGTCTTATAAGGAAATTATATTTATAATCAGGAAATTAGATCAGCAATAAGATGCATTTATGAAGACCAGGGGATTATCAATTAACATAACTGTTATAAAAAAAACCAATAAAATATCAATGCACAGTCAAACCAAGAAAACGGACATTCATTTTTAAGGACAAAGTGTTTTACTGTCTCTGCTATAATTTTCATGTACAATATTAATTAAGTTGTAGCGAAGTCCTAGCAAGAGACCAGTGGATTTACCGATACTTCCCTGTATCCCTATTTCATTATATCAATATGAAGAATTTGTAATCATAAGTGTAGTAAATTCACTTGTTTTCTTCCACATGAATATAACTTCTGTGGATACCAAAAATAATTGAGTTCTTATATTAAAGGATTTACGTAGAAATAAATTCCTTAAAACAGTTGTGTCGATTGGTATAGCTAATCTTTAAAACTATATTATCTAGAATATATGAAATAAAAGATGTAAATTTTGTTATTTTTCACCTCTACTTATTATATTTGTATAAAACCCCTCCACTTTCATAAACATGTTTACTTTTTTCTAGAATGTGAGCTGATTAGTCTTATCAAAAGTCATTTCGCTTTATTAGTAGATTTATTATAACAGGTTCAATATAACCAATTTAACAAGAATTTGTTAAGAAATTTGCTTGGTACTTTGCAAAACTCTGCTATATCTGAGATTTTTCTATATGTGTGTTCTAAACATGTGTATGTACTAAACAAGGTTTATTGTATTGCTACACATTTTAATGTTGTAATGAGTTAAATAAAGGCCATATTTCTTCAAATGTTTGACAAAATGGACTTCAGTTATATGTAATGATACAATTTTCAGTTATAAACAAAATATGTAACATATCAATAAAACCTGGTAGAATTTTTAAAAGTCCATGAAGGTGTTTTTCGTATATTCATAGAAAATATTTTCTTCTCTGTTTTCTCTCCATGATTTTTTCAACATTGAACTAAATATAGAACAAGCATTTCCAAACTGCTAGAATTAGTTATCACCATTCTTGTTGTATGATATAGTTGTGCATAGAATTTGATGGTATGTTTGAAAGTGTAATAAACAGATAGGAAGAGTGCAATAAGAATACCGGTAATCTGCTCCCTTCTCGAAGTAAAGGAAATATGTTTATGCAAGTACTGGGATTTCATACAGATTCAATAATAGATAACTTATTGCTGCCCTTCCTTTATCTTTTTCATTTAATTTATTACCACTGTTCAAGACTATCATCAATTACTGCTATGTTGAGTTAATTAAGGTTGATTGGGTTTTTTTGTGATTTTGAAGACGATCATGATTTCTTGCCCACAAATACAACAAAGGAAATTTGGCTGAGTACAGCACCAACAAATGGAAACTCTAGAATAGAGATCTACTGCTATGATAGAGTCTTCAGATCCACTGTAAATAAGGTACGCTGACTTTTAAAAATGTGTATACCGTATAAGCTTTCACTTCATTCTAATGTTGTGGCTTGTGCTGTATATTTTTAAAAATACATTAATTTAATTTAGATTTTCTTTTTAAAAATGCATCAACTTCAGTTGTTTGCTACTTTGAAATGCCTTAATTATGTCGGTACAGTCGTACTATACAACTTTTTCTAATAGTGACTTATTTGCAGACGATTCCTTTGAAAGGAAATGAAATGTTTGGACTGATTTCCTTAGAAGACCAAGTGTTTGGTATTGATCATCAAGGGATAATCCATATTTATCGGTAATAGCCAAAGAACCACTTCTGCTTCTTAAGTCATCAAATTAATTATCGTAAACACTACAATGAATCATTATTTTTATTTAGTTACCTAATGATTGGAGATTAATGAGGAAGTGTTTTTGTTTTGTTTATTCAATGAGCTAAGGAATTAACTCTGAGGCACTAATCATAAAATGTTTTTAAAATGTATTGTTTATTTGTGCCAATCCTCTTAAAAGGGATTGGGTTAACTTTTCTTTTCATTTTAATACAATATATGTCTATACCTAAATTTTACATTTTAATACTAATAAACCGCCTTTCTTTTGGACTTTTGAATTTGAACACTGTTCGTTATCACCACATGTTATTTCTAGTAATTTAATCATATAAAAATTGTTTTTCCAAATTTTAGATCTTCCCTGTCGAAAGAAATTAAAACGGTCAGTTGTGGATTTGGTTTCAAGATTCGATTTCTAACCAGTCAAATCCTGCAAGCAGAAAGTCAGTCCCAAGTTGTCTTTGTGTTAACATCGGTGAAGGGTGGAGTCCTAGTCATAATAGAAGTAGACCCAGTAAATCTCACAGTCAGCACAAGACAGAACATTGTACCCGGTAAATGTATCTGTGCCTGCCTGGTGCCAAAAGAAGAAGGGTAAGAGATTCCCTGTAAACAGCAGAACTTGCCATGGTAGACAGAACAAGATTATCACAGACTTTGATCTTTGATTTTACCAGACAATACAAAATAATAGAAAAATTGAGTTTTGTACTGAATAAAACTATTTAAATAATAATTATTAATTTCTGTTTACAGAAATGTGCACTGTATTTGTATGTTCATGACAGTCAAATGCAAAACAAATTAATTCAAGTTAAACATTACATTGGGTCAGATGATGCACTATATAACTTCAAAGTCATTATCATTTGCTTAGAATTCACACAAATTAAATGCTAATATAGGTACAATTTACAATTGTACATAATTAAATGCATTTGATTTAAAACTATCAAATATGCTTGCAATATTGAATGAAATCAATTGAAATCTAATGTGCAGTAACTTACATTTGATTTTGATCAAACTTCACGTGTATACAATGCATTACATAAATCAGTATTAAGTGTGACTTCTCTTTATATGATTGTCCTAGAAACCAAGAAATCTGGTGTGGACAAACAGAAGGCAAGATTCTGGTTCAGGATTACAAAGACTTGGCCAAAAACGGACAGATTGTGGAATCTAGTGATATTGTCAACATGCATCGCAACTGTCAGTTTTTAGAGTCCGCCATGGTGGGAGATAGACAGTATGTTTGGTCCTACAACTATCCAGGTTTGTAGCATTCATAATGGACTCATTGCTTCAAACAAGGTTTTGCTTTTACCTCTATTAGTTTCTTTTAATTCTGAGAATAGTTTTCAGTTAATATGAACTGTACATAATCAGGACTATAATTGGCCACCAAAAATGTCTTAATTTGGTTCATCTGCACAGTAAAAGGGAGAGCTTCAATAAAGATTTTTTAATTGACATGAGTACATTTTTTTTAGAAGACCTTAGAGAAGGCATTATACTACAATTTTACATGATTAAGCATGAAATTGCTTATCTTTTGTCTGTTATCATTCTGTCATCATATACGAGGGCTCTTTTATATGTAATTTATATTGTAGCACAGTGCGATAACCCTTTTCACGGTTTCTTGGATGATACTCTTTAAATAGCTCTATTCAACACCTTTTAAACGGTATAAACACGAGCCTCCAGCTCTCCCTAATTTTAAACTTATAGTTATTTCAATAAAGCAAATTGTTGACCACTGTTGTAAAATTGGTTGGGAAACGGGTTGAGAATATTGAAGAAATTAGGACTTGCATAAAAGTTGCACAAAACATGTTCATTCAGTAATGCAGTTTTTACTGAATTGGGGAAAGTTTACGGGTCTGATAAGGTGTCTGATGAAACAGTTCGTAGGTGGAGAAAGAAATTTCTGATTGACACAGACTCCGTCAAAGATGCAGCAAAGTCTGACCGACCTGTGACTGTAACAGGCAAGACAAATGTCTCAAAAGTCAGGCAATTGAAATCAGGTAATTGAAAGTGAGGGTAGATACACGATTCGTGATAATGCCAAAGCTGCTGGTATATTGCTTTCGCGGGTGCATTTTATTTTGAAGCGTATTTTGAATATACGAAAGATTTCTGCCAAATGGATATCGCATATATATATTGACTGATAACACAAAAAAAAACGAGTACAGGTACAAACCACTAAGCAAATGCTAAAACATTTTACCAAATTCATTCAAAGACAATTTACAAGTATTGTTAATGGTTACGAAACATAGGTTCACTATTAGTCTATCTTGAACCAGTAAGAAAACTTGGAAACAAAATATGGCTAACTAAACACGGTAGATGGCCTGTAGTTACCAAAAGAACCATAAACACAAAGAAGGTTCTTTATTGCATATTCTTCTCATGTGATGGTATAGTGGTATTTCCGGTGCCAAAGTGCAAAATGTGTGTTACGGGTTGGTATTGCCGAGACGTTATACTGAACAAAAAACCCTCAAGAAATATTATCATAAACGACGCTCTTTGGATATTGATTTAGGCATGTTCGTCTACTTCATGCCCCATCACATACATCTGAGCCTGTGAAGCAATGTTTAAAGTCGAAGAAGGTTACCCTCTTGTCACACCCATCATACACTCCAGGTCGTCGTTAAAATCCCAACAAGCCTTTGGCTCAACCATCAGTCAGTGCCTCAGAGGTCTACCTAAATCAGCGTACCGTGACGCATTTCAGAAATGGATTTAGAGATCGAAATAATTCATTTCTCTATTTGAGTCGAATGCTCTTGAGATATCGTACAATACACATTACATACATATTGAACAACCCTGGGGCATACTGGTATCTAAGTATATCAGAAACTAAACACTAGCTGATAGAAATATTTTTGCTTACTTAAGGTTGGCTCTTTGTTTCCGAAAGTAAAATTTTCCAGTAAAATCAACCATTTGTGTCATTTTGATAGAACTTCATTATTTCTGACTTCACATATAGCAAAAAACAGCAACTTAATGAGACAAATATATAAATGATGTAAACTCAAAATAACAAAACATTTTTGAATGACTTAAAATTCTATATTTTTTGGTGGGGGCGGGAAAATAGTCCTTTCTTTTAATTTTCCACAGAATCTCAATACATATTCTTGAAACTATGAATTGATGCAAGTTAGTTACATCTGAAGAAGCAAGTAAAGTTACATCTGCCTTTTATGTATAATTAGGAACCACTGTGAGTTGTTGGAATGCGGAGACTAAAGAGGTGGAGGCTGAACTGAATTGTGCAGATGTGGTTCCTATCACGGATAGTGGGTCCTTAAATGCCTACTTCACCAACAATATGGAAGGTAAGATTGTTATCCATTTACATATGTACTGGATAGTTCTATTGGACTTTAATATTGATGATTTTTTCAAATTTGCTAGTAAACATCGGGACAACAGGTCAAAACGATGTCACTAAAAGTGCTCTTTTGACAAAATTAAATATACATGTATGTGCATTCTAAACTTAATCTCTTAATTCACTCAATAATCGAGATTTCCCTAATCAGGATTTGTGGGTTTAACTTTATATTTATAAGGAATTTTATACCAATATTTAATATGTTCAATATTCATAACCCCTATCATGAAATCTTTAACTCCAAACTCATCAGCACTAGAATTAATTTCAATTTCTGGATGTGCTCATCATACCTGTCAATTTACCGTTATGTGATTCACAGCTCGCAAATACCAGGTGACCGCCATGAGGGTATCTGATAAATACCTGTACGTCGGTACCACCTCAGGTTGTGTCATTGTAGCAGACGCTGTGGAACTCAAACCGTACACGGTGTTCTGTTGTCACAGCAATGAAGATTTCTATGTCAGAACAATTGTTCCAATGCAGGAGAACGAGCAAAGTGACTCTCAGTTTATGAAACACAGTATACTTCATGGGATTGTGACAGTGGGTAAAGGGTACAGAGATTTAATTCTAAAGCCCGAGACTGAAATAGAGCATAGATCACTAAACGTTTTTGCAAACCAGCCTGGTTCTCCTAGAAAATCTGTGAAGAATCCCACCTACATACTATCTTGGCACGCCAAGAACTGGGAGTACTATTGAGCTGCAATGATACAAGACCTGCATTTTCAGGAAGTGATTAAATCAAACTAAAGTTTTGTTATATTTTGATGTGGCTTCTTTTAAAACAAAAGATACATCTATTATAGTAACTTCACAATAGGTATTATTAAGTTTGGAGAAGAAATTTGATAATATTCGACTTCCTTTGTTATGTAATATGATCTCAAAAAGATATCCATGGATACCTATTTTTAAAAGATTAAAATGGTTCAGAAAAATTGTTTCTTCTTCCCTTTTTAACTGTAATTTTGTATTTTAATCAATGTATTTACAGGTATAGTTAATTTACATTTTATTCACATTGTCGCACTTTGTTGTGGATGTTACTCATGTCATAAATTTATTATAAATTTATTATACAGGTTTTACATGTCTATGGTAAACATCTTAATGATTTTTTGCAACTTACGAATGGAATAGCAACATTTAGCAGTTTTTGTTGATTTTAATCCAATTTGTAGAATTTTTCATATCTATTATTTGCAAATATATAATTTATCCTGTTGAGTGTTCTATACATTTTATACGTACAAGTTTTACAAATCAGTATTTATAAATATATGCATATGTTGATTTTATGTGATGTTAAAAAACTGTATATTGACGGCATGCTGGCTACTTGGATAAATTTTGAATATTAGTGGATAAGTAGATATATTTCACTTAGTCTCTAAATTAATGTTCCTGAAGAAAGAAGTGTTTTATGTTTGGAGTATATTACAGTTGCTCATTCAAGAATTATCCTATGATTGCCTCAACATACACTTATAATAACTATTTGAATTTATTTAATTAGTGCATTACTGTTAAGTGTTATTGTTTTGCTTATTTGAAAATGTGTTGAATAATTTAGAATAAAAAAAAAATAAAAATTTAATAAATATATTTGTGATCTTAACTTTTCTATATCAATTTTACGGTTAAGAAAATTTTAATAAAATTCTTTTTTTTTAATATATGATAACATCATATTTGAATATTTTGAGTTAATTATTTGTTTACATGCAGTGAATAGGTGCAAGTGACGTAATTATAATCCACGATAATTTTGACCGATTATACTGCTGGTAAAACTTTGTATCAGCTTAATTAAATACATTAGGCTCTTGTAAATTCATTGCTGTATATTACTAAACATGCTCAGAATTGGGAGCATTAATTATAGCTAAAACATAACTATGATATCTGATTGACATCTTATAAAGAAAAGAAAAAATATAACATTTTTATGATAATCATATTGATTTTAAATTGAACAATTTTTAATTATTTTATTCTGGACTGTTACAAATGTTATAAGTAAAACAAAAATAATCTATCAAGACATTAAAAATAACGTCTCATTTCCCCATCTGTACTTTCTAACATGATCGCAAATAGATCTGCTCCTGCAACCGATTAAAACAGAATTACTTTTTCAAGGTATTGTTCAAAAACAACAACTTACTATATATTTTAAGCCACATTATTATTTATCTATGGACACGTATTAGAATTTTATAATTTTTCTTTATAATATAATTTATTACATCTGTTATATTTTCAAACGTTGTAATTTGGTGCATATTGCTCAATGCCTACATCACCAACAAATTGGAAGGTAAAACAATCCAATAATTTGACATTTCTGTAAAGGAACATTCAAAATAAGATTAAATACTAGTAAAAACTGCTATGGCGATGACGATCAAAATGAAGATCTTAGTTAAGGGGTAGAATCTACATAACTTTGTCACAATTGAACAAAATGATAGCACTCGGAACTTTTGCATACATGAGAGAGACGGTGTGATTTCCAATGAACATAAATGATGCTTTTTACAATAGATGTCAAAGCAATAAATAGTTCTTCACACTTAATGTGCATTTTGTTTACATATTGTTATTATGTTCCCTCTATAAATTGTCTCTTTCATAGCCTAAAATACTGTTGGCTGAAGGATAATGCGTTAATGACTATCTATGGTTATGTACTAATATTGGACTTACATAATTGACCAATCAGAAAAAGGTAATAATATACACTGAGTATATAAGAAGAAGCTTTTGCTTTTAATCTTCAAACGTAGTCAGTTACGTAAAGAAGGCTGAATTTTATAACTGATGGAAGGCTGTTTTCGTATAGCAGTTCTGGGGGCTAAAAAAGTTGGCAAATCATGTTTAATTGCACAGCTCCTCAGAAAAAGCTTTCCGGACACATACAGTCCAACGATTGAGGCATTGTTCCAATACAACATACAAACATCTGAAAATAGATTCACCAAACTGGAGATATTGGATACGGCTGGTAACTTTGAATTTCCGGACTTGTTGAGAAAAGCTGTCAGATCATGCCATGCTTTTGTTTTGATGTTTGACCTGAGCCAACCCGTGCAGACTTTTCAAGAAGTTGAAATACTGAGGCAACTTATTTATGAAGAGAAAAGTACCGAGTCTGTCCCTATTATTGTTATCGGCAACAAGTCTGATCTAATCATTAAAGAAGACAATGTGGAAAACAAAGTTCTCGATGCCATTGTATCAATAGACTGGGGCTGTACCTATCTTACAACATCCGCAAAATATGACACCAATATTTCGGAAGTTTATAAGGCTGTTTGCAAAGGACTTGGTATAGAAGTTAGACAAACAGATGTTAACGATGAAAATGCAGTAACCCGGAAACCTCGAAAACTCTCCTTGTATAAACTGAAGAGACGAGTATCTTCTATAGCGTTTTAATGCATGAAAAAATCATTGACATAGTTGTCACAATTTTAATTTTTTTGTGTTTTTATAATGGCTGTATTTCTTCAAGAAATAAATTTCAAAATATTTATTGCAGGTTTTGTCTTTTATCTCTCAAAGTTAAGGTCTAAAGACGGAAGTATTAATTTTTTAATCAAGTTTTGTGCTGAATACAGATCTTTCAAGAAATATGCAAACATCTATTGAAATGAATCTGTGAATCATTACTTTTGCATGATTTTATGTATTGAAAAGCCAAAGAAAAGTAGGAGTATAATTACAAGGGGCAAACGTCCTAAGCGTAACTATATGGGTTTCGGGCTATTTTATCTTCGGAATGATTTTTACTGTCATATCCTGAATGAACCCCACTATACACATATATATTGATGCATACGTTATATAATCAAGGTACTGAAGTACTGACGGGATTTTATTTTATTGATTATTTATTTTAAAATCAACGATATGTCATTTTCGCATGGTAAGTAGTTTCTTAGGTGCAATCGAATAATTTTAAATATATATATATATATATATATATATATATATATATATATATATATATATATATATCGATGAGCCATTAGTTTTTTGACTTTTGACAAATCCTTATAACTGTCATCTCATGCAGTTGACTAGTCGTTTCATTTTAACCCAATCCCCTCAGCAGGTCATAAACTTAAATGAGTTTTATTTTAAATTTTCGAAAGTACTCAGTACCTACCAATATTTGGTTGACAACAATGAGGAGAAAATAAACAATTTTCATACTTAATCGCCGTTCATCTATCCTTTTCCGAAAAACAATAGTGAGTTCCTTTTCATTTTAAAGGGGATAACGCAACACAGTAGTTAGCTAAGACAGAAAATTGTTTAGTTATGTCCTATGTGAATGTCATGCTTTGTGTTAATAAATCAGTGCAAAACTGCTGCTCAATACAATTATCAGCCTGTAATCGATCAAGACAATTATTATCTTCATAAGGTGACTCATTCACCTGCGCTCTTCGTATACGCGGGTCTAGAAAATTTATAGTCTTTAATATGATACAAATAATCAAATTAAAAACACATATATATTTTATTTTAGAATATTTTTATTAGTAATTCAAAATGATTTAATTGAAAATTTTCTTTTCAGTAAAGAAATAGGTGTGGGTTTGGAAATCTTCGGGGTGGCGTCTTTGCTACACTGGTTGACATCTGCATCTTGTTTAATACTTATATCAAGTCCTTTGCAAACAGCATTATAAACGTCCGAAATATTGGTGTCACATTCTGCGGATGTTGTCAGATAAGTACAGCCCCAGTCTATTGATACAATAGCGTCGATAATTTTGTTTTCCTCGCTGTCTTTCATGACGACTGAATCAGACTTATTACCAATGACAATGATAGGGAAAGATTCTCCACTTCTCTCTTCCAAAATGAGTTGCCTCAATGTTTCTACCTCTCGAAATGTCCGCATCGAGTCGCTCAGGTCAAACATCAATACAAAAGCATGGCAAGATCTAACAGCTTTTCGCAACATGTCCGGAAACTCGAAGTTACCCGCCGTATCCAGAATCTCCAGTTTGGTGAATTTGTTTTCAGAGGTTTGGATGTCGTATCGGAACAATGATTCAATCGTTGGACTGTATTTGTCTGGAAATCCTTTCTTCAGTAAACGGGTGATCATGGATGTTTTCCCGACTTTCTTTGCTCCCATAACACCAATGCGAAGCATCCTTTCTACATTGACTGATTTTCTTTCGCACACCATTGCTAAGAATGTGTCTGGTTGAAAGCGAGGTATGAAACTATGTGGTATAGAATCACTTCTGTCTTATATACTTTGATACTCCACCTCTTTTTCCCGATTGGTTGAATACCAATTAGCATCTATAATTACCTTCAGTGAACATTCATATTTTCATGAGTACTCCAATTTCTGTTTGTAACAGTTTGAAAAATGTAAGTATATATGCATTAGGTCATTAGTGGTGAATCTGGAAATTGAAAAAAAAATAATCAAAAAGATGAATAATATCAATCTATGGCAGTTGTTCTATTATAAAATCTTAATTGAAAGTTTTGTATGTCAACTTTTGATCCTTGTAATTGCATTAAACTAGGTAGTTTTTTTCGTTCTATGTTAGTTTATACACTATTTTTATTCAGGTAACTGAGGTCAGTAGTTCAAACTTAATGACGCAGAGAGGATACAATAACCGTAAGACTTCGTAATTTTAAAGATGAAAAGGATTCGGTAGCCATAATTATTATTTTTTAAAAAGTTATCGGATTAAATATACCGGTCAATAAAGCTACTGTATGTTGATTTTCTTTCGAAGCAAGCACGTTACACAAACTTACTTTGCGTGCACATCGAACACTGTTGCAGTTCCAACTTACAGTTGTACAAGTAATATTGTAGACCCTAGCACTCTTTCCAAAATATGGTACATAGGAGGTTGTAAATTTAAGTATGTAGCAACCTGTGGTTATTTGAATCAAATTCTCCAAATAAACACTTTATAATATAAGGTCATTTATGCCTCAACACGATTGTTGTTTCAATGGATAATCCCTAGTGCACTATAATTTATGGTTCAAAGAGCGTTTCTACATATCCTGCTTAAAGTAAAAAGAGTTAAATATAAATAATTACCTGAATGTAATAGAGCAGGAATCGTGCTCTAATCCCTTTAAAGCAGATAAATAGTTATACCCGAAAATATAGAAATCAATACCATATATAGCGGATGATTTTTTTTTTTGCGGGTTATTAGTTTCTTGTGACCTTTAGAATATATCATTTTGTATATGCAAGCGTCAACAAGGATTATACAACTGATAGTATTCATAATAGATTTTGATAGTCTCGATAAAGCACGCGTGAGCGTGGTTTTCAGGAATTATTTTGAGGCCATAAAGAGAAAAAGGGTTGAATATTGTCTGATAATCTGATCAAGTTGACTTAAGGGTTGATGGTTTTAAAAAAAATGATTCGAAATCGATTTCAATTTTCACAAAATTTTATATCAAAAGCTGCAAAGTTTACTTTGACTTCCAAACACCTCTAACTTGAAAAATAAGGAATACTCTAAGACATTAAATATTGCTTTTTATTGACATTATAAAGATCGAATTTTACATAATTAATTAATTGATGGCCTTAACCAAGTTTAACAACGACCTACTTTAAGGAACGATTAACCTTTACACAATGATTTTATGTTATGTCATGGCGAGGTAGACGATGTTTGGCTTAGACATTCCTTTTCTGTCTGGTTATAGTCTCTCTTGTCCCTTATAATTCAAACGATTAACCTGATATTTCGCTTTGTGTGTTTCCGTTTATTAATGAGCTTAATAGACATTCATTGAGGATAACATTTATAAGTATTAGGTAGGAAGACGCACAGACAGCTGGGAAATATTTAACATTTTAAATAAATTCCATAAATTAATTAGGAATATTGGCATTAACAGCATCCACTGTTAACATATTTATTGAATCAATGATAATATACAAGTATCCCTAAATACCCAATTCCCGTTATCATAATCAGAAAACACCACGCGTTGTGCTGGCTGTAAATAATTATCTTATATATGTTTTCGAAAAATAACCTGAAACATATCAACAAAATGATTTTATTTTGAAATAATAACCCTACTGAATACAACATTTATCTGTTTACACGTGCTCATCATATCTGTTTAACCTAGTTCCACCATCCTATGTCAAGGAATAAAAACACATTAACATTTTAGAGTTAACCCAATTTGTATCTTGATCAAGGTATATTACGTAAAATGATTTATTCAAATTAAATGATTTCCGTTCGAGTTGTGTCCTTAAATATTTATGATGAAATGGTTTTCCAAGTCGTTGATAAACATGTTGAAACAAATTAGGAAAAGAACCTCTCCCTGTAGTATTCCGGTGTTAACAGAAAGTTCTTCAGATATATTTCCGGCACTTTTGACCCACACTCTTACATCTACATATAGCGATTTAATGATTCGAAGAATCTTTCCAGTGATCTCCAATTTCACTTTTTTATACAAAAGTTTTTCTCTGTTGATTGTAATCTTTCTTGTAATCAATAAAACAGCAATATAGATGCTGCAAATATTTACGAGTATGAAATATCCATATCCATAAAGTTATTGAAGTGTCAAATAAAATTTGTCAAGTGTCAAAATTGTGATGAGAGAAAAACAGTTTTTTTTTTATTAGCAATCGTAGTTTGTATAAAATCGCCGACTAAGTTAGCCTTTTGTCAGCGCCACATATCTCCACGATGTGACTAAAAAGGTTTATATTTCTCATGTCATTCTTTTGGAATTTGATAACATTGTTTTTAAAATAAACTATTTTTTTTTACAAACTGTAGATCTGTATATTTTGTTAGAGTTATCTTTCTTTTTTCTCTTCAAGCGAAGCAGAGGGAGAGAGAGTGTTCTATATGTTTTCAGGTTTCCATGTAGGGGGCGCATATTGGCGCGCAAGCCATAGAAACTTCTAGCAATAATGACTTGAAAGGTCTTGAGACCAGACGTAAATTTTGATTTTTCCCACCACTCCTGATGAATAGCTTTTTTTAAATAAATGATTTTATTGATGCATTTTGATTAGGGACATGAGGTTCCCCATATTTGGTATGCTATGTACATTAGATGTGGGTTTCACGCCTAAAATAAGTGTATAGGACTGGCTAAACAAATTTAGAAAACTGAAAAACTGACACAAACTGTGAAAACTACACCAAGTTCCAATAGCTTTTACATAGACTTAATGTAAATAACACGGGTAATTTCATGTCTGTTGCAGTGCAAATTCCTCTAAAACTTCTTTTAGCTCTGTATTCTAGCTTTACCATCGTATCATCTAAAAGTTCCAATTCTGTACGAAAGAATACTTTCTGTTCGTTATCACCACATGTCATTTTCTCCACGATTTATAATGATAAGTGCTATGGGACTAAAATATGTCATCATCTTACTTTAATTATTAGCTGTTCCTAAGAGATCAAAAGCCGATTAAAAAAAATAATTAGCTATTTAAACAATGTGATAAATTGATTGGAGTTTATGACTGGGGTAAATACACATGTATGTACCTTTGTTATACTGTAAATCAAACTCAGTAAGATTAAAATCACATAATAATGTGATCTATAAAAAATCGTGTTCGAGAAATATGATGCTATAAGTAAGTGAGACTCGATCATTGAAATATACTTTGGCTGGATTCACCAATAAGCTTCATTAACTCTATCAAACCCACACCGTAGTGGTCAACTTTAAAGTGTTTTGCATGACTATGCACATGTAATATTCTTGGGAATGTAAGACTGCCGACATCATGGTTGAACAATTACTGGTTATTATTTAAAATCATTCTGCATGCAAGTACTTTCATGAGAGCTCTAAAACATCGGTCTCTTTGACATGTGCGCCCCTTCGGTCATCATAGTTAGAGACGTCAGGGTGGGCGATTTCACATGGGATACGTTGTTGAATAAGGCGGCTAAAATAGATTGTTTCAGACGGTATTAGCGTCAACCTTTGGAGATTTCGTCAAATCGTTTATGATGTGAGTTTTGCCTTTCTAGTATACGGTATAGACACACACTACATGTATATCGCGTTTAAGAATATGCCACATATTTATATATGTAATATATAACCAAATTCAAAAGTTCCACTCTGAAGACCAAAGTGTTAATTTACAATAGAGTATGAGCTAAACATTGATGAACATAGATGACGTCGCACTTTGGCCGATTCCTGTATTCTATATCAAACATGAGGTATGAATCTTCCGAGGTGTGCCGAATGCGATATTTGAACATCTATCTTGTACATTTGAGAATCAAAATGTAAACATTTCTTGAACTGGCTTGTTTTTGCCCAAAACTGTTGTCAAAAAAAACAGAAGCAATAAATATGAGGTTTTACATGTTGTTTGGTATGCAAATTACGCATACAAGAACAGAATTTAACAATTCCTTTTATCACTTAGAACTGCGCAGCTACAAAGATTTAAAAATCTGAAAAATATGAAAGCAGGTCATTAGTGTCCGTTCTACAACCATTTATTTAGGAAAAAAAAAAAGGTCTAAGCTTGCTTATTGAAGTTGTAATTTATCTCAAAAGAGGGTATCGTATTCTAAAAATGAGTCTCAGAAACCATCAATTCGCATTTGATATATTTGTCTGTGTCTGTGGATGTACATTGATGTTATATTTTCAAAAAAAAAATGTATGTATATTTTATTATTTTTAACAATCAATTTTTTGGATCCCTACCCTACTTCTAAAAATATTTACTTTAATTTATAGTTAGAGAACTAAAATAAAACCTTGGGACTGGTATAGAGATGTCTGTCACATCAACACTGATTATTTTGAATTTATTTTTTTCTATGAAAATATAACGTCTATTTTCCTCCATAGACACAGGAGTTCTAAGTTTAGACTGAATTTTTCTTGTTCTAAAAATAGATCCCATGCTGACTGATAAAGATAGTGTATCCTATTTTGAGGCAAAGTTACAACATCAATCTGCAAGATTTAACCTTTTCCTCAGCAAATGGTCGAAGAGAGAACACCAATAAACTCCTTTAATAATTTTTCAGATTACTGAAAATCAAAATAAGCTGCGCAGTTCTACAATTGATTAAAAAGACATTGTTCTGTTCTTGTATACGTAATTTTCATAAAAAACAGAATGTAGAACCCCATATTTATTGCTTTTTTATCTTATTGAAAAAGATTGCACCACTAAAATAGTGTCTATACATGTAAATTATAAACAATAAATTTAACCATCTGATGATTGAACGATAGGGAGAATATATACTTTTTCGAAAATATAGATATAATCTCTGTTTATCATGAGAACCTTCTCAACTCAAAGGGAAATAACGCATTGCGGTAGTAAGCTGAAATAGAAAACTGGTTAATTACGTTTAATGTAAATGACATAGCGATTATTAATGAATCAGTGAAAAACTGTCTCTTACTTTAATTATCAGTCTTAATCGGTGCAGACATTTATTATCTCCAGAGGTAATTCATTCAACAGCGTAGATGCAAGTCTAGAACATTGATAATACTTTTAATGATATTGAATATCAAAGAAAGAAAAAAAAAACCAAAAAACAATTAATTTGATCTTAAATAAAATTTTATTTATTATCTAAAATGATTTGATTTAAAAAAAAAAACTTGATTTTAGTAAAGAAATACGCTGTTTCTTTTTCTGCAATGTCGCTTCCTTCTTATCTTGCATGAACCACCAAAGAAAGCATTTTTAAATAAATCGTCTCATCCTTCTGCAATTCTTTTTATGCCCATCGCGTTGTAAGATCTCAAAGAAAAACAACATAAAACAAAACACCAATTTTTAAATCAAAAATAATTTTAATATTTAATTAAAATGATTTTACTGAAAATCTTCTCTTCAGTAAAGAAATACGTTTGGTTTTAACAATCTTTGGAGTAGCGTCTTTACTGCCCTGAACAACATCTATATCTTGTATAGATTGAATATCAAGTTCTTTGCAAACAGCTTTATAAACGTCTGTAATATTTGTGTCATATTTTGCGGATGTTGTCAGATAGGTACAGCCCCAGTCTATTGATACAATTGCATCGATAATTTTGTTCTCCATATTGTCTTCCTTGGTGATTAGATCAGCCTTGTTACCGATGACAATAATAGGGACGGATTGTCCACTTTTCTCTTCCAAAATGAGTTGCCTCAATGTTTCCACCTCTCGGAATGTCCGCATCGAGTCGTTTAGGTCAAACATCAATATAAAAGCATGGCAAGATCTAACAGCTTTTCGCAACATGTCTGGAAATTCGAAGTTACCCGCCGTATCCAGAATCTCCATTTTGGTGAATTTGTTTGGAGAGGTTTGGATGTCGTATCGGAACAATGATTCAATCGTCGGACTGTATTTGTTTGGAAATCCTTTCTTCAGTAAACGGGTAATCATGGATGTTTTCCCGACTTTCTTCGCCCCCAGCACACCAATGCGAAGCATCCTTTCTACAATGACTGATTTTCTTTCGCACACCATTGCTAAGAATGTGTCTGGTTGAAAGTGAGGTATGAAACTCTGCGAAATAGAATCACTTCTGTCTTATATACTTTGAAACTCCACCTCTATTTCCCTGTTGGCTGGAAACCAATTAGCGACTATGATAACTATCAAGCAATAAGCATGTATATTTTCGTACGTACTCTAATTTCTGTTTTTGACATTTTAAAGTATGTAGGTGTATATGTATTAAGTCATCAGAGGTAAAACTCGAACGCCGGAAGTAAAATGATCAAAGTACTGAAAGTACTGAAAAGCGCTAACCTAGCGTGATTCTAAAGGAAATTTACTTTGTGAAAGCTTAGTAAGAAATGAGACTTATTGAAATATTGGTATATGTTAAAATAATATCAATTGAAAGAATCCAAGGCCAGAAGGGTCAAAATTACGTTGAAGTTGTACTCATCCATATTTATCCTTATTCGGTTATTTTTGATTAGGAAAATTTGGTCGAAATTTCTTTCTCTTTAAATATATATTATACATATATTACATGGCTTCGAGGGCGACATACCAGAATATTTGCCCCGGGGTGACAGGAAAGCCCTGGAGTGTTATGCCGCCCGATGCCGAAGGCAGAGGGCGATATAACACTCCAGGGCTTTCCTGTCACCGAGGGACAAATATTCTGATATTGTCGCCCGAGAAGACATGTAATATATGTTATATAACGTTTTTAAACAAATCAAAGCAGTTTACAACCGTATTTTCATTAACAAGTGCATTTTATTGAAAAATGTTCATATTTTACAAATCAATGAAAACGTTTTGTAAAAAGTCGATCGGTGCTTGTTAGTTTCAATAAATTAGATAATGACAATGTGCATTAACGCTGCTCTTGTTGAATTGAATCATTGGGGCTGGCTGGACTGAATTTCGGAAAGCTGTTTTCTTCCCCCCGGTAATTAAAGGTCTAGTTGACGTTTGTTGTTTTCAGCACGCTCTCGCTTGAGTTGAGTACGCTAATTGTATTTATCAAAGTTTTCTAATTAATTAAACAATTAAAGTACCTCGGAATTGAAAATGAATCGCAGGCGTTGTCCTGACATTTTGATTTTGGGGAACTGTTTACGTTTACGTTTGCTTAGCAACTGGCTCGTTGAATTTCGAACCCGACCTAATTAATATGTAGAATAATTGCACGCGAGGGTGATGTAACAGTTTCGTTAGGGTAATATAACTGTTTCCTGTGAAATATAACCATTTCCGGGAGGGCAATATAACTGTTTCCGGCGTGATTCAACAGTTTTCGAGGCATAGTAATAAAATTATTTCATTTGTGACATAACGAAGAAACTTATTAAAAATGTTATATTATGATTTATCACATACACCAAAGTTTATGTAAACTAAAGCTGAACACGACTTGTAAATGGACACTTGCCTGAAACTTGGTATATAAAAGCTTTTGATTTTGTAACACTTGATTTCACACCTGGACCTTGTGTGCGACGTGTTAAATACATTTGTTTGTCTAAAGTTTGCACTTTTATATTGTTGTTATACATGCATTTTCTTTATAAATGTATTGAATTGACCATTATAATTGATGTTCTGAATTTTCTTGTGCATATGTAGTGCATTTAGTTGGAAAATTGTTGCGTCTAAGTAACAAATGTAAGCAAGGTACGAAATACGTCCACGCAGGTGAGATTAACAATGCAAACTTGAAGTGTTTAGTCAGTTCCTTATATATGTGCTGTGGGAAGAGCGGCGAACACCAAGAACTATGGCTATTTACAAGTCGTCTTCAACACTTTAAGGTAGAATAACACATCATCACCAAATATTGCTGACCTCTGATCGAAATGCCATTTAGTTTTGTTAAAAGGAGTTTATCGACGGTAACATGCAATTAACTCCGAAGTCGAGTGGTTAGAATGTCGGCTTAAGATCCGTACATCCCGAGTTCGAATCCCGCTGGGGCTTTTGTTGTTACGTACTGAATTGAATTATTAGATATTCATTTCTTACCCCATAATTGCCAATTCTTTTGCTTATTTGACATATGTACAGTTTATTTATCATGATTTTTTTCATATTCAATTAATTTACTGCCAATTTGAGTGACTTTTTCCAGGTGTGTCATTCTATCTTAAATAACACTACTCTATTTTGTTTTGTTATGGCGCTGTGAAAGGTTATTTTGCAGCATTGCTAAATGGCTACTTAGCATAGCTAAACTCTCAACAAAAACAATTTGTTAAAATGAAACAGTTCTTCAAACATATGTAATAAAGATTACTGACGGTGTGGTAAAAATTTGCAATTAATAATAAATGACACAAAATGAGAAAAGATTACGTTTATTTGCTGATGACCATCATGTTGTACAACTCATTTTAGAGAGAGAACATATAAAAGTAACGTTTTAACAAATCAAATTTCTTTGAATGGGTTAATATATTTACAACATATTATAACATACAAGGTAAAACTTCCGTATTGTGAAAAAAGAGGAGATTTGTTGTGTTCATGCAATTTGGAAATCAGAAATTGAATTTTAAATGAAAATTTTAAGAGAATACATCTCTTCACAAGATGATCTATCATCATTCAGTGACAAGTAGAACAACTTGTTGGTAAATTATTTAAGAAAAAGAAAAGTGAATTTTTAGCAGCATTGGGAGAAGAGAACATATAAATTTCATCTTTGGATGTTACATCATAAAACAGAGAAGTAGTGTCCATATCATTTTATAAAGTTAAAGTTAACGGAAATTAGCACGTTTATATTCATTAACATTTACAAGCCGGCTTTTATCGTGCCTCTTTTAAAAGCACACATACAGTTTCTACGTTGTGTATAATTTTAACACATTGAAAGTGCAGCAAAAACTGCGTAGCAGCTCCTGCAATGATATACGCAATCCCCGCACATTAGATTCACATTAGCCCGTACATTAGATTCACAATCCTGTGCAATTATGTGCGTAAACCCCCTGAAACAGGTTCCCTAATCTAAGGCAAATCCTTTTATTAGAAGATCTAAATTAAAATTTTCGTATTTCAACATTTTCTTGTATTTTGCACAAATCTAGCTGATTTTTCCCCCTATAGTACTTTATTTGTCAGATGTTTTATCATATGTCCAAACTAAACGACGAACATTCATCATTCGAATATACCATGTTCGGTAAATTATTAAATGATTGCTATAGAGCAGGAATTGCACTTTAATCCTTATGTAGCAGATGTGTAGCATTAGGCGATAAAACAGAAATTGGGAACATATATCATGTGTAACAATAAGCGAAACAATAATTATTGAGAACATATTTGGGAATTTTTTTACGGTGTTTTATCATATTGTTATCTTTAGAACAAATCCTTTTGTAGATTAGTGCTAATTAGAATATACAAATTATAGCATGAATACTTTTCAACTGTAATCTTGACAAAGCAGAGGCATGAAAGTTTCCATTAAACCTATTTTAGCCGTTATGAAGCCTCAGGATTCTAAACCGCCAAGGACGTTATCAAATGATGTAAAGACGGTCTTATAATTTCACTTCGGCCATCTATGCAAGACAAAAATCTTGCTTTCACTGTTAGGAGAGTGGGTACCAGAGTTCGCGATTTCAAGCCCTGGCCGTGGCGCACCTGGAGGTGTAGCTCCAATATAGTGAATTTCCCTGTGCTTTATGTTTATCTAATGCTTCACTATGGGCAGGTATATGTCAATTTGAGAGTTATTGCAATGTTTTAGCTTATCATATGTATATACCTATGCGTTTCGATCCTCTCAAATTGTTAACGCGCGCTAGGTTTCGTTGCCTTGTCCTTGTCTTGCTTAGATGGCCTACTGGTTAGCGTGCTTGCCGCTCACTGTTAAGAGAGTAGGTTACAGAGGTCATGAGTTCAAGCCCTGGACGGGCCTGAGATGCTCCAATATAGTGGTGGATTTTCCAATGCTTTTCATAAATATATCAATTTTCCTGTGATAATTTATGCCAAAAATACATGATGTTGAACATTTTTGGTAATATATTGCAGATAGGGTACCTCTATTGTACGGATAACTCCTTCTACAATTTTCAAGATAAAAAAAAATGTTTTTTTGCAGATCAACCGTACATTTATTAGAGATATGCATATTGCTAGGATTTTTATTTGAGATAATTTTTGAAAAAAATACCCGCTGTTGAACTTAGTCATTTTCTCGCAGAATATCGCATATAGGGTACCCCATATGTACGGATAACTCCTCCTACAGTTTTCAAGATAGGAAGCTGTTGTATTGCAGATCAACTGTACATACATCGGAGATGTGCAAATTGCTAGGATTTGTATTTTTCATAATTTATGAAAAATACCCGCTGTTGAACATAGTTATTTTCTCGCAGAATATTGCATATAGGGTATTTCTCTGGATAGGTAGTGTTTATCAATTCAGGGTTTACAAATGGATTATGGATATAGTTCACATAAAAAAAAGTCTGATTTGCTATCACATTGACAGCTTTTCACTTGTTTATAGTTTCTTAAGTAGTGTTCGTTGTAGTGTTAGAATCTGTTTTCTTTGTTTTTACCCATGTAATCAATACTTGAGTCCTGAAGAAGGGACTAGTTGTGCCGAAAATTTGACACTTTCAATTGTTCGTGTCGTTTGGCATTTTAGTGCTTTTTATAAATGAGAAAGTTTGAATTAAAAAGAATGTTTAATTCAGTCGGTAAATTTCACTGTGCAGAGATATGAAAGACCATGCAGATATTTATGTTAATTGCTTTATATTGCAATAAATTGAGTGAAAATTGGATCGCCGTGCAATATAAAGCAATTAATTTCCTAAAGTCTAGGTCATTCTAGATGACTTCTAGTTCTAGAATGACCTAGACTTTAGAAAAGATTAAACTAGACACAATTATTTTTATGTACAGCATGCTATGTCATTATAAGGTAGACGTTGTTCTTTATTCGTCTGGTTACATTCTGGTTTATTTCTCATAATTAAAATGATAACATTGATAATTTCCTTTGTATATCATACGACTATTAATTAGCCTGATAGACATTCATTAATGAATGACATTGGGTATTTCCTGTATACATGTATTAAATCATTAGAAAAGAAGACTCGCAGACAGCAGAAAAATATGTGACATTTAATATGAATACTGACCGATCGGTTTGTAAGAAATATTAAAGCTGACATCGCCTACTGTTAACATATTTATTGAATCCTTAAGAAAATGATTTATGTCAGTATGTTGTTTTATTTTCAAACTTTCAAACATAAATGTCTGAGTTATGCTTTCATATCAAATAAAATCTTGAAATCTTGATTAGCTGCGTATTTATCTCATGGGAAAGCGACAGACGTGCAATGTTTGAAACAAATTCTCCAAGCAATATGCAATAGAGTTATATTTTTTATTATATATTGAAATATTGTGTATTCCAAAAATAAAGGAAACGAAAAAAACCCACTTAATGTTCATTTAAAGGACAGACATAAATCAATAGAAAACTAAGGAAGAAACAATATCAGTGTTTTTCAAGCATGATTCCATAAAAAAATCCATTTTATGATATGTTTTTCAGAACATGTTAAAAATATTTTTCTCAACATTTCGGTGACACTTTAAGCCTTTTATGAAACAATATATATTTTCCTTTATTTTCCTTGGTTACCTCTCTGAGGTATTGAAACTGCCTTCGGAGGTATATTTCTTGACATTTTGGATGTAATAGCTGTAAAGAAATCTAGTGTTTATGAGTTAAACTGGATGGCTAAAATCTATTTCAAAGGAGTGTAATTGTAAGACGTCTTTACATCATTTAAGAGAGCCCTTGGAGGTTTGGAAGTCTGGAGCTTCCTAACGACCAAAAGCGGTGGAATAGAAAATTAATATATAATGATATTATGTAGAACACCCAACTATTTTTCAAAATCAACCTGGAAATCACTTGATTTTAGCATTCCCTTTTTTCGATTGCGACTCTTTAAAGACAGTGTCATATTAGTCGATATAGTTCTCTACAATCCCTTTTATATGTGTAATATCCAAAATAAACTAGAGTAAATGTCAGAATATATAACATTCTTACTGATGCACAAAACATTTTTGAATTTTGTATCGATAATTTGATTAGATTTTACAATTACATAGCACTGGTGTCTCCAGGATGCAATTTCATCTTTCTCTCTCTCTCTCTCTCTCTCTCTCTCTCTCTCTCTCTCTCTCTCTGTAATCATAGCAACGATACAAATTGTATCTCATATTTAGGCAGCCTAGCCTCTAAGCATTGCATTTTATGAATAATTTACCCTGTAGAAGAGGTGGCCATTCCTTTAAACTCAATCCCAGTTCCTATTAGTAGAAATCAGCTTTATCATTGTATGATAATGGTTTTCAAAATTGTTAATAAAATTTCTTGGGGGTTTCTGGTCACGTTTTTAATTATAATTTTTTTTTCATTAACAATTTTATGAACAATTTGTTTTGTTTTTATTTTCAAAATTGTTAATAAAAATTTTTGGGGGTTTTCGGTCATGTGATTGCAATGGCTTGATGCCTTTTATAGCGCTCCGCAAAAATTGCCTTTTTGTTACTTTAGAACGTTATGAAAGCTTTAAATACTTCTACAGCAATTGAAAAGGTATGCCGTGTGATTTACAATTTGTAAATGTAAAACTCTTTGTGACCGTAACGAAGCTTGAATGACTCATCGAACTTTCTTTGTCATTCTTTTTGCCATTTGTGTAAATGTTTGTAAATATGGAGGGAAAGAACAACTTAAAAAAATCAAATACGCCGGAAAAAAGTTAGAAAAAATGAACGAAAAGGTCTCAGACAAACGACTGGTGCAATTAAATACACAACTGGTGCCGTCTTCAATAAAAATCGCCATTATTTCGAACAAAAGGCCGTCAAAAGTACCGCAAACAAGTACCTCCGATACCGAACCCCTTACTATTGATGTATTTGATGAACTTAAATCTATTCAATGAAAGTCTGTTAGAAATCCGAGAAACAATGGTGGAAAAAGACGACATTAAAAATATTGTTACTGACATTGTCTCGGAAATAAAGGGGGAGCTAAAGAAAAAAATCATAACAGAGATGATCACTGATGTGAAAGATACACTAACAAAAGAACTCTCAACTACCGTTACTACACATGTGAAAGGTGGGTTTATAAAAGAGAGAGGCGAAACATCCAAAATATTCGAGTCGCGTACGAAAAACTTTGCCGACGGGATAAACATGGACATGAATGGCCTGAAGGAGAAATTTCACGAGCTTAGCAGAATTACGAGATCTAAAAGCCAGTTTACAGCAATATATATTCTTAACCTTGCCAGCATACACTCGGGCAAAATATGCAGTACTCTAAAAAAAACAACATCAAGTTCATAGGGTGGAAGGAAAAAGTGACTTGAATACCATCATAAAACAAACGACTTGCGTAATCATAGACGGCAGCGATATCTTTGAAAAACATCGTATCCCATGGGAACAGGAAAGGATTTGGCCAGTAATTGTCAAACTCAGAAAACGTGATTCAAAAATTAAAATAATCAAACACAGATCAAAAGATGGTGTAAAAAATCCTTTACTATGAACGACAATATCACCCATCAGAACATAGAGCTTCTTCGACAACTGAACAAGGACGAACGAATCCAAAGCTCCTGGTATTACAACGGAAAGATCTTCAGGTTAGATTAACAAGGAGTGCGACATATATTCGACATTCTGAATTCGACTGACAGGAAGCTGAAAAAACACTAGCTCTAGGTCAGTAATGGTGCGGAGTGCTACCAAATCCAAAGAAAGAAACAATTTTACACCTAAGTAAAACTATTTTTGATTTTTTTGTGGTAATATAAGATTGACAAAGTTAAGAGGTCAGTCATTACACAGGACTATTCTTCAGGAGGTTGAAAATGGTTGATGATAACAATTTCATGACATCTCTTAAGTGTTCATGGATAAAAAGGCTTACAAAATCACACAAACCATGGATGGATTTTTTATTTACTATCTATGGAAATGATCTTTTACAGAAACTGTTTGATTTTGGTGATTTGTTTTGTAATTGAATGTTTACACAAGGTAAACACTGATTTTTGGAAAGATTCGTTAAATTCATGGTTATGTTTTATTACTACCTATAATGATCACCCAAAGGCAAAATATAATTATTAAATACACCAGTGTGGTACAACTCAAACATACACATAGCCAATAATTTGTTTTCATAAAACCCTGGTACAAGAACGGTGTAAAGGCCTAACAAGATTTTTATTATGAAAATTGTAATGAAAATTATAATTCTTTAGGTATTGATGAATTTAGTGTAAATACAATCTCAAGGATATATGTATAATGCAATACAATAGTGATAAAATAGCAATTTTAAGATGTCTAACATTAACAGGACTTCTCCTAAGAGACATCCTAATCCATGTTTACCATTTTTTCAATAAATTATACTCCATGAAAAATGCACACAAATTATTTACAATGATTTGAATGAAAATGTGGTTTATCTCAACTGCTGTAACCAAATGAAAAACAGATTTATAAACTGCTTATAATGTTGAAGACAATTATGGGACTGTTGGAAAGGCATTCTTGATACTAACATCGGATTTATTTTTATTATTACTATTTTTCTAGTTCTAGTTAATGAAATAAAGTGTTTATTCATAAGTGTGTGTGTGCGTGCGTGCGTGCGTGTGTATGTGTGAGGGTGTGTGAGGGTGTGTGTGTGAGGGTGTGTGTGGGTATACGGGTAATAAAAAGGCATACAAGGAACACAAATTGTCAAGTCGTAAGTGCGAACATGTGTGATAACAACATACAATGTAATTTGAAATGTTATGGTCTTTACTGTTATAATGTGTAAATTTGAGTAGATTTTATTTAACAATATATATCAAAATTTGGATTTGAAACTGGCCAAAACTGCAGATTGCGATTAACTAACTCGTTATGAATGTATACGAAATCCACGAAGGCATAATGAAATGTTACATTTTCCGCTTTTTAGTGTTCAAGATTTAATATAATTTAAATCATGCATACAATGTAGTAAATCTAAAAAGGTAATAATTTGTAATTGTAAAGGGTAAAAGATAGAAACGTATAAGAAGTTGTTCCAATCATTGCATAATTTCGCGCTTGACATATCAAACCATGATGTTACTACACATGTTCGCAATCACTCATCGACAATTTAGTTCATCGTATCAACATCCATTTTGTTCATTGAAAGTGTGTAAATTAAAACACCTACACCTGCAAATATATTGCTCATATGCCAAGTTCACTTTTTATAAAGTTATCATTGGATATCTAACAAATTTTATTAACAATTTTGAAAATTGTTCTCTACCATGACATTTCTACTGATAGGAAGTGGGATTGAGATGGAAGGGGTGGCAAGCTAATTAATAATGTAATAAAACCACATGACACATTTTGCATTTTGAAAATATTTTATGAAGCTAGATGGTCAGAATATGACATCCAGACATCTTTACTTGTATTAAAAAAACCTAAGTCTTTAATGTAATTTTAAAACTTTTTAAAAGTTTTTTTAAAAAGCTATTCTATTTAAGAAGGTGAAATTTGTTTTCAATTAACTATAAGCATACAGTGCATTTAAAAGGTATTAAAAAATCATTGATTAAAAATTGTTTTTCGTGAGATATATTTCTCTAATGCGTTGTCCACTCTTAGAATTGTTTTTTTCGGGTAAAATAGTGTACCAGTATTTATAGTAAAATGAATATCTTAGAAAAAGTATCGTATCTTTGGAATAATTACAGAAAGAGATACAGAGAGAGAGAGAGAGAGAGAGAGAGAGAGAGAGAGAGAGAGAGAGAGAGAGAGATAATGGTGGGTATACAACACAATTAACAAATTTGTATAAATGCTTTAATTAAGCACTCCTTTTAAAAATGTCATATTTTTGCAAATGAAATTAAAATATAATGGGTCATAACAACAAATGATGGCAACTCTTTACTTAGCCTTTCTAAAATTAAACTGTCCATTTAATTGTTCTGTAATGTGCACTACTGGTAAGCCAGAATCCACAATCAGTAAACAGATTGAAGGGCGTCTGACGTCCTTGGAATAGCATCAATGACTGTTTGCAAAACTCTATGCTCAATCCATTTTGGTGATACTTTCAAGCCCCCGTCCTCTTAAATGATTGCAAGCCTTGTTGTAAAAAGGTAATTGCCGAAATGGTTAAGGTGAACAGCATCCCCATTTCTGGTGATCTTAATATGTACTTATCCCCCATTTTGGTTTAATATGTGGCTATGTGGCCATTGATACGCACTCTAACCTTTTCTGGGACATGATTGTCATTTTCCCTTGGCTGCGAAGACCTGTTAGGATCTGTGACCAAACCAAATATTGTATTTGTAAAAAGCACAGCAAGCTTACATGTATCTAATATGTCTTGGTAGTGACTCAATGCGACAGATTTAAGAATTTGGCCGATGTCATTCCCTCCGCAGCTGACGACCAACATATAAGATTCGTCCTCACATTTTAAAAGGGTCCTTACCTTGCAAATTAACTTATGAGGTCTCATTCCCCCATTACCCTGCCACAAAACTGAAGCATTGTGTCTCTGAAACGTCCTTCGAATTTGGAATTTTTTTAACATGGACAAAAGCATGCTTTATGGCAGACGATGACAAATAATAATTTGTGAAATGTATTTTGATTATCACTCAAAAAAATATAACACGAATACCTCCGAACTTATGCTTGCTATCTTTAGGTTGGGAAGAACAAAAAGACGTTAACATTGTTTTTTCTTCGTATAGATTGAAAGTGTATACTTTACCATTTTGCAAACTTTTTTGTACATTGACCCTTACGTATTGTATCAAGGCAGGTAGTAGATCTGGTTGTTTTTACTTTGACAAGTTCACACTTTTCATTTATATAGATTTGTCTGAGAGCACTGAATTGGTGTAGTGTAATAGCAAAACAAGGTAAACATGAGCTGAATTACCTTATGAATTTGAGAAACATTTACAGACAGTTGGTGCATAATATTTGTAACACGCTGCTTGTATATCTATGGTACTTGTAGGTTGTTACTAGTAGCTGCTGGGTGTTCAATGTATAGTAAAATATATAGTATAATATAATATATAGTATAATGTATACATGTAGCTTCTACAGGAATTTTTTTCGTGGATTGGCAATATCATTAAAACAGAGTGAACATTAGAACTGGCTAACAAGTCTTATCAAAGTATGTAAACCGCGATTTTATGAAAACTTTTTACAATTTCAATTTTGTGAGAATCACAAATATTTTTAGCCATTTAGTTATTTTCAACAATATTGTTAAAATATTGATATAGAATTGGTGTATTTTTCAACATTTGAACAGCTAAAGTGTTGGCTACTTTTCTGCTTCAGGAGAAAAGATGTATACGCCGAACCAGATTGCAATGGCCGAGCCCGAGCAAATTAACATAACTATGTCCTCATAAGAGAAAGGCAGTTTTATAACATTAATATATATGTTATTATTTAACATAGCAATTACATTGAAGTTAGTGACGCGTGGAAATAATTAAATTAACAGGAATAAACACGACAATATTGTTGTTTTTATATCAAATAATGTCAAATTTGCATTGATTAATGTTCCTTTTTTGCCTACCATTTTGCAGTTGTTTGAAGACTACGGAAAATGACGCACTGTATATCCTCTGCATGAAAAAGACAAATTGACGCAAGCATCGAAAGAATAATTTCATACCATTTGTTTCTTAAAACAGCAGTCTTTGTTTAAGTTGCTGCAATGCAATCACCAATCAAATTATCCCTCACTTCAGATTTCCGTTCAGCACAACATGCTATGTCAAAAATATACTTTTTATTATCGTATTATTTACTTTTATTTGTTTTAGTTCATGTTCTAAAATGTATTTCTGTTAAGAACACTAATATCATATATTGTTGTTATAAACACTACGTTTTATAATATATTTCGTAACATGTCTTTAATTACTTCATACAATCATAAAAATACATTATACTCTCTTATAAAAGAAGAAAGAAGCTAAAACAAAATAAATAATGGAAGGCAGCCGGTAATAATATTTTTAATTACTACAAAACAACTTAAGCCCCAAGGACAAAATAGTTCGGTTTAAATTTAGAGGATAATATGGATCTTCAAATTGAATAAATTTGTAAAGTTTAAACGTGTCGGATTTTCTTTTCTTCTTTAATGTTGGTATATGAATCATTTTAATTTTTAGATGGATCCGAAGAGTTATTTGATTACCACCAGCGTATTGTAAATGAATCAAATAATTGGGTATAAAAGTTCAACACACCATTCCCTCTCCACTTCCTACTTCATATTTGTAACAAGAAGAAATCTATCTGAATTGCTAGATTATTACTGAGCTACCAATTTACACAGCTATAATCATAAAAGCTTGTTAATATAGTAATACAATCGAGACGTAGGTGTCTTAATTTTTACCCTTCTAATTAACACTACAGATGTACAAAGGATGATCAAGAAATGTAAGTTTATAAGCGGAAGCATGTGTCGTAACATGATTTTTTCTCACGCATTCTTCAATTGCACAATGTCATTGCAAATTATCACTTAGAGTAATTTTAGTAAAATGCATCCTTATTCACCACTTACACAATCGAGTAGGACAATTACGACATAAATCGTTTTAAACTCCTACATTCATGTACATGCTTTCAATTTTCAGTGGTCAAAACAAACATTATACTTAACAATAAAATAGGAAGCCATCTTTTAGATTATTATATATTTCTAAAAATTATTTTTCAAAATATTTGACTTTTTCAGGAAATTTATTCGCTCGATTTAAATAATCTATAAGGTGGCGTCTGTATTTCTCTGCTTTCGTCCGATTGTTGTCAAATCTTAGAACAATCCTTTGCACAGAGCCATACCAACATCTGAAATAGCTATGTCGCATTTTGACTTTTTCGGGAAATTTATTCGTTCGATTTAAATAATATTCAAGGTGGCATCCGTATTTCTCTGCTTTTGCCGATTTTTGTCAACTCTTAGAACAAATCCGGAGCAATACCAACATCTGAAAAAGCTGTGTCGCATTTTGAGGATGTAAAGATTGGTCCAACTCTAGTATGTTGATACAATGATATCAATAATCTGGTCTTCCGTGAATTATTCTCATTGACTATGGTCAGGACATATTATTATTCTCTTTATTTAAGGTATCTTAAGTCGTATTCTTTATAAAAGTATACTTCAAGGGTTCATTTGGTCAAACAACAATACAAACTCATGGCATAATTTGACAGCTTTAGCTATTCTCAGCATTATAATATAGAAAATGTTAAAAATCAAGGATGTCTCTCACAAAAAAATGCAGAAAAGTTCGAAATAAAAAGATGAATTACGATTGCAAGTTTTGAATAAAGAGACGTTAAATGTTCATATTTTGGTAGAATTCAATCCTCAGTTTATATAAAAACATTAAAAATGTAGGGTGTCGTGCAGACTTTGCAACTTTGCATGCGGATTAAAAATTTAAAAAATAATATGCTACTCTTGAATTATTAAGTTTCCGTAATATATTGAAATTAACCTATGTAAGAAAATAATTTTCAAAGATGAGTCAAAAGAAAAATAATTTTATTTTATTTGTAACAAGCATCTTGATTGGCTAAACACACAGAAAAAAATTAATTTATTTTGTATAACCTGGTAAGCTATGTAGCCACGCCCCCTTGACAACCCCAAGCCAGAACTACTTTTTTGTAAATTTAAATTTTATGCAAAAATAAATAATTTCTATCTTTAATAACTAATTTTTTTTATCTTTAAAATAAATTTTTATGGATTGTTTTTAATTATTGCCCAAAATATTCCGATATAACTTGGTTTAAGGCAGTGCACCCTTTTTATAATCCGCATCGCGGATTATAAATGATACACTGCCTTAACCCAGGTTAAATTGGATGATCTGGGCAAAAATTAAAAACATTGCTTAAATATATCTAAGCCGTATTTGTTAAAATCGATAAAAGGATGGACAAAGTGTTAAATTATAACGAATTTACATACAAAATTTTGATGTATGTTTCAGGATTTATGTGATTTTTTTAGTTCAAAACCTATTTTAAGCTCAACTGAGCTGAGCTGTTAACTCAAGTGAACTTTTCTGATAATTCTTTCTCCGGCTTCCGTCTGTCCGTTTGTTTGTCTTTAAACATTCTTGGCTTCTTCTCCAGAACCATTTGGCCACACACATACAGCTTAACCAAAATTTAAATCAAAAATTTGAGGTTCAGTATGCTTCTATCAGCACTACAGTGCATCTAACACGACCTTTCTGCACTGCAAGTGCAACTTACAGATTAATCGATTTTCCCTCCGTAATTTTTTATTGAAATGAACCATGGCATCAAATGAAAACCTATTCTATTCAAAATAAATAAAGTTAAAATAATTATAAAGCAAACGTTCGCAATTATATCTCCTAATTAATGTTTTTACCTGTTTGCAGTAATTAAACGCTGTTTCCTTTCATTAACGATTGAATATGCAATGAATTATTGAAAACTCACAAAATTATAACGGACGTATCAGAGAAATCTTGTAAAATCAGAAAATAAAAACCATAAGGATGGGTAAATAATATAAAATTTTTAAATATGGCATAAAATAAGGTAATTTAAGGCAAAAATTGGAGTTAATGTTTCTTGACTTTTATGAAATATAAGATAAATATGCCAATATATGTCTACAGAAATATTTAAAAAAAACTCTGTTTAAATATGTTTCCCGGAAAAAATGAAAACATCCCAATGCAAATTCTAGAAATTTAGTCTGAACTGAAAATTAAAAAACTTAAGTTGCAATATTCTAAAACCATTGAGGTATGAAAAGGTTCGATTTTTTTCTTGAAAACCTTCCGCCACAAAATGTAGTTCCTTACTAAACTCTGTAAATATGTAATTTTCCCTCGACTATTTTATTCAATAAAATTTATTTGGCATTGCAAAATGTACATATACGAGTAGAATTAATATATGATGCAGAATTTTGAGAATAGAGGTTACCCAAAATGGCTACCCCAAACACATAGGAACGAGCCTCTTTATGGGGAGATAATTCACATTCATTGAAAAAATGTTGGCATTTTAAAATAATCATTTTAAAAAATTTGGGATAGAACAGTGTGTGGAAGCAACCGCAGGTTGTGTAGATTTTAGTTTTTTTTCTAAATCATGATCCCTGGGGGTAGAGTGGGCCACACTGGGAGGTTGAATTTTTACATAGGAATAAAAATATTAAAAATATCCTCTTCTCAGTCCCAATTTGACCAGAAAAAGCTGAAGCGTGTGTAGAAGCATCTTCAGGTAGAGTAGACTTGGTTTTGTTCAAATCATGATCCCCGGGGATATCGTGGGGCACAACGGGAAGTTGAATTTTTACATAGGAATGAATGGAGAAAAATCTTTAAAGATTTTCTTTTCAAAATTTAACATTCCAGAAAAAAGCTTAACGTGTAGGAAATATTCTCAGGTAGAAAATATGAAAACATGATCCCCGGGGCAGGTATGGGCCACAATGAGAGGTAGAATATTTTACAAAGGAATGAGTATAAATTTTTTTTAAAAAATCTCTTTTTAAAAACTAAACCAACCAACAAAAGACGTCTGATACTTATATGTAAAGAAATTTGAATTTTTAAACAAATAAGATTATGTATCGTGTCCAGATGTGTTGTTTTTGATAGCAAATGAGCAGATTTGGTAATTACTCAGGTAAGCGATATGGCCCCTGTATTTGATTTGTTTTTTACTATTTTTTTGTTTGTTTTAGACCTGTTTTTTGTTAAACGTCAGTCAGCATGTGACCCAGTGGAAGATATCTTATTTTTCATATAATTGATTTAATATTTTGTCAAATCTTTTTGTCAAAGCTTTTCAGCAACTTACACCTTGCACTTTGGCATCTTTTCTTATGTCCTATTTGATAACAAACGTGATATATCTATATGTCCTCATACAAACTTAGAAATTTCTATACAGCACTCGTTAGACGCCTTACTTAGTACCTGTATATCTATATTAAAGTAACCTATAATATACAATGGCCATTAATATCTTTTACGATGCTACCATTTAGGCGAGTGCAGCAAGAATTACACATACCTTGCATCATTGTCAACTAAGTGATATTTTGACAATTCTCTCCTCTCAACTAACATCAACTAATATCAAAGAGAGAGAGATAGAGAGAGACAGACAGACAGACAGACAGACAGACAGACGGAGAGAGACAGACAGACAGACAGACAGACAGACGGAGAGAGAGAGAGAGAGAGAGAGAATAATATAATATATCTAGGTTTAAAAAATTTCTTACAAAATACATAGACTTGCTTCCCCCTAAAACCGTTCGTTACCTTTGGATAGAATTGATCAACTTGTAAAATGTAACTTGAGTTTAATTTGATCAAAAGTGTAAACGATAGATATTATTTTTCTTTTGTACCTCGTTGTTATCTGACTTTATTTTTTTTCCTGGTTCATATTTTCTTATTTGTTTATTTTTGCATTCTAAATACATACGTTGTATCAGCACCCCGGTCCTTGTTTGTAGGTGTACATGTGTAATTTCCCATATTTCAATTTAATGGTTTGACAATATGCAATATCTACAAAGATTTTTCAACTGCTATTTTTTCTCTTTATTCTTTTCAGATTTAGTTCAAAATGACGAGGCTATAACTTTGATAGCAATACATTTTTTTTAATTTCTTCCCTACTTATACTTACTGTACGCGTATGCAAAATTAGCTTAAAATTGGATCGATATGACAGTAAAGTATGGCTCTTGCTTGTATATATCTAATTTCTCTATCTAAGCCAAAAGAAATAAAAAACTATCATATGAGGCAGGTTTCACAGTTAATACTGAAATAACTAGTAGAAGCATTACATATGTTTGATCCAACTCTAAATTTAAGGGGGGAAGTATAGCGCAAGATCACTGTGGCGTCATACATTAAAATCTATAATCACTTGTTTACGTATCCCTGCTCAATACGAAGGAATCGAAGCATGTAAAAAATCTCTTGGGTCCAACCAAAGCTTGCGATACTCAAAATGTGTCTTCAAACCTCAAGAAACAGTAAATCATGAGTTAAATGTCAGCCATTTTTGGCATAGCACTACGGGAGAAAGCATTAGAGAGCATTATTGGATGAACGAGCTAAACCTACAGATTATCCTGATGAATCTGTAGGTTTAGCTCGTTCTTTTCCGCGCGCACTGGTTCATAGAGCTCGTTGCGCCGGCGAGCTGCGCTCGTTATTAATTTCAGGCATCAAAATTCATTCATGTCTATTTTTAATACAAAATTGATAATGCCACAGAAACACTGTGCATCTTTTTTTTCCCTTTTGAACCCATATGCCTCCTCAAGTTGATTTAGATTTAGCTCATAGATTTCAGGTTTAGTAGATGGCAACCCAATCCAAAGCATAGAAATTTTTATTGGGCGAATATGAAAGTCTAATTAGAAAACTAAATATGATTTAAAAAATTGGTTCGACTCTTATTCGCCAAGGGAAAGTTTTTTTTTTAAATAACACTTTTCATATATCTCCTTATACTTATCTACTGGATCAACGTGCCATAGCGTTGTGAATGCCTGGACTCGGTGGTAAATTTTTTTTCCTTGTCATTCAGAACGTTTATATAGGTATAATTAACAAATTGAGACTAAGGATCATAGACCATAACTTATGCCAACAGACTGTTTAAAATATTTCAAAAAGATCTTACTCTTAACTAAACGAACATACATGTATAATCAAATCCAAAATGTTGTTTTAACAAATTACTGGTACTCGTTGCGAACTTAAACAGTACAAAAAAGAGAACACAAGAAATGTGTATTATTTGATTTGTAAGCGCTCCTCTTTATCGGAAAAAGAAAGAGATTTCAAATACAAATATACTTGTTTATACCTTAACGAAAAACATTCTGTAAACGCTATAATTAAACACTCCTTTAAACGATTTTAAAATGAAAACAATTCAGTAGTTGTCATTTTGATTAACAAATTGTATGGACGTTTAAATATCCATTCTTTTAAAGAAACTGAATGTGCTTTGTTAATTTTACACATTGCTAGAACCGATCAACGACAGACGTAACAAACTGTCTGCCTATGGACGAATATTATCAGGGGAGTAAATAGACGGACTATTCAACCGAAGAAATCGAATCGGCCCCAACGCTAAAAAAATTATAATTTGGCCCGACGGACATACAATTGATCAGCCAACGAAAAAAGGTCGTAATCAGTCAAGAAAACGGCTGATGAACTACCAAATGTCCCCCGAAGAATCTTATTTTGCCCCCAAAACCGTCACCGGTGGATGATTTTGGAATTTATCTGGGGTTTTACAGTTTGCAATGTATTTGCAGTAGTTACCCCACATAATATTGTTGGTTATGTGCAGATACCCGATGGGCGTGGTCATAATGACACGAGGGAATCTGCACATCGGGTATCTGCACATAAGCAACAATATTATTTGGGGTAAGTTACTTGTACCATAGTTTACAATTATTACAGTTTTCGAGCGTGCACTTGCCTCTAATCAATAAGGCGCCAATGTGTTGGTCTTTTTTTACTGTATGTACATTGTACTCCGTGAATTTCTAAAATGATTTTCTATCGGCAACGAACTTTATCTGTAATTGTTTAAAAAATCAATAGCTTAAGAATAAATCGACTGTTCAATGTCATATTTTTATTTCATATTTATTCATTTTCTGACTTCTAGTATCGATACTTGCTTCAAATAATTAAACTTATTAAAACAATTTTAAGTTTACGAACCCTAAGTGTGAAATGCTCCTGTTGAAATTAGATTAAATTGATAATGATGTAATTACTCTTTTTGAAATCCTATTTGATACTCTGTATCAATAATATACATGTATGATTTTAAAAATGGCTGAATAAACATACACACATATATACTTTAAAAATCAATAAGTAAAAAAAAATTGAGAAATGTATGTCGCAAAACCGTGAATGATAAATGTCAAATCTGATTGGCCGCCGCTATTCACTCTGTCCACAAAACAAGTTTACTATTCAAACACGTTCCTATCACGTGATTGACTTTCTATAAAACCTTTCTACAGGATACCCTTATTTCATCTTACGCGCGTTACTTGTTCGCACACATGGAGGAGAATATTGAAAAAGAGTCGTTCTGACAGAACCATTGCCGATATAGTTTTGTCTCAAGCTACAAATGAGATTTATTCGACGAACTTAGTTTGAATCAGTTATCCGTGTTGAGTTATTAGCAATTTTGATCAGGAGGAATCTTTTACTGTGAACAGTATCATGGACGTGTTAAAACACAACTTTGTTGACGTTGTTTTTACCTGAGATAGTGGGCGGAGTTTTAAAAAAAAGTGTGGGGTATGAACAGATAACCCACACTTTTAACAATAGAAAACACGCCAAGCTATGGTACAAGATACATTTTGTGGTTAACAAATGACTGAGTATTAACTTTGACATCTAACACGTGGCTAGGTATACGTGATCATTTCTTACCACAGAATCTGGATATAATTTGTCTTGGTCTCATCTGCAAATTTTAACTTTCTCTGACTAGTTATTTGGACAGTGGTGAATTTAAAAGGGTGTCGATATTAAGTATACGAGTAGATAGAACAAATATTTTGATAACTAAAAAAATTATGATTTATGTGTATTTTTCCATTGATACACATTTAATAAAATGAGATTAATCCTATATAAACGTAAAACAAGTAAACATCTTTACATTTATAAATAAGATATGCTCTAACATTACAGTGTCTACACATTTTACAAATTTGTATAATAAATGTGAAAAAAAGAAATTGTTTCAAAATTATATAATTGTTTATCATTATCTCACGTATAGATTATTAAACAAACAAACATGTCTGTATGTTGTTATGACAAACTTAATGTGTTCGGAATTCTAAAAACTACAATTTTCAATGAACTGGGGAAATCTTTATTTATTAGGATGAGGCTTAATTTGATAAATGATGTAGAAAAAGTTAACCTATAGTATAATGTAAAGAAATGGATTTTCCTCTATTGTGCAATATTTTACGATATAAAAATGAGTTTGAACAGTGATTTATACCAAACAGAACATCAGGTGGGTTGGTGGGTTTTGATGCAAGTCATAATATTTCGCCAAAAACCAACACTTAAGATAACAAAATAGTTCGCTAAAACCATAGTATATAAATAGTGCTTGGTTGGGAGGGTAACAGTTGAAATTGACACCACCGAGAAAACCAATGGTTTTCGAGGGGTGTCAATTTCAACTGTTTCCCTCCCAAACAGGCACTATTTATTTTATTATACCGAATGTCTTAATTTTAAAGAACGCATAACTGACTTCTTTAGGAATTACGGGAATTCTACGGCGAACCGTGCGTGCATAATTTACGCGCATGTAACAATTCGTTGTATTACCCGTTGCCAAGTGTGTTGCTAACGCTGGGGGTAATAGAACGGATTATAAACTGCGTCTAAACCAATCAGATTTCAGTATTTACAATGAAAGTATAATAACATATATTGGAACATTATATTCAACATGAAAAAAAAAACATTTCCTGATTTATTTGTATCATCCCATTTAAATGCAACATTATTTTCTACCAAAGCTCACACGTAATGTTCATTTTTAAGATCAGTTGATAAAAATACAGAGGCTTCTCCTGATCTGGGTAATTTATTAACAATATTCGGCCGTCAATTATGCATTGTCATTTTTTGATTTAGCTATTAATTGTAAAATAAATGTTATGTGTGGGTAGGGTTCCTTTTGACCTGACCAGATATATCTTGTTATGGCTAAATTTACCCTAGGGGCTTGAAATACTCTTGACCTAATGACTGCATGACGATCAAAATACTTGTTAAACAAACAATGTATTATATTCATTGCAAAATTGTTACAAATGACGATGATAGTTTTCATTCTTAAAAAAAGAAGGTAGATCTGTTTGGAAAGTGGGTTTGAATTCTAATGAATATACAATATTTGTGTAAAGAGAATGTTATTATATGTTTTAAGTTTTATGGGATAACTTGAATTTATAAACAATTGCAAACATGAAATAAAACTACTATTGGTCAATAAATTCAATAGTAAATTTATTGTTTCTGTTCTTTTCTTAAGACCGTTTTACTCAGAAAAGATTTAAAAAATCGTACGGAATCAGTATTATTTATGATGATATTTCATTACTAATATGAAACATTGTTTTTTTATTTATATTTGGTCAAATCTAATCTTTTCAGAAACAGAAACCTAGCACAAAGACATCTTTCTTTATGTCCAAACAGATATTTAACGTGGTTTTATTATTAATAATATCTATATTTCCAAATATAAACCCCCAAAATTCTAAGGAGCATGCTTTACACACCTTACTTAGTTATACCTATATCAAAGGAATGTATGTTATGATATAGTCATTATTGAATTCAGACATCCAAATTCATTCACGTCCATATTTAAATAAATATAATGTCATAGAATGATTCTTCGTCAACGTTTCGTTTGAATTCCCTAGGCTTTCGTAAGTAATGGATTCCACTGACAGGTTTCATGTTCAGCAGGAGACAACCCACCCAAAGCAGAGAAACGTTCAATAGGTAATATAGAGAGTCTAATTATGACGCTAAATAATGATTAAGGTAGGTGGATTCGACCTTCCTATTCGCCAAGTGAAAAATTGTTATAACCTTAAAGAACTTTATTTATTTATACGTTCTGTATGACAGAAAACAACCGAATCCAGGCATTTTAGAGCGTTATAGCATGATGGTCCAATTGAGCAATATTGGACTGGTGTTTGTTGACAATTTGTCCATGAACAGTGCAAAGGAAACACATAAAATGTATATTGTTTATTTGCAAGCGCTCCTTTTTATTGAAAAATGGAAGCAGGAAATTTCAATTATAATATACATGAACTTGTTTGTATCGCAAAGAAAAACAATTTGAAAACGCTATAATTTTACACTCCTTTAAACGATTTCAAAGTATAAACAATTCAGCTTTTGTTTGAGGTTTTTTGAATAACACAAAATAGGATTTTTATACATCCATTCCTAAAAATTAGAATTAGAAATGAAAAGTGCTTTGTTAATCGTACACATAGGATGAAAGTGCATACGTTATATAATAACAGACTTGCAAACTTCAATGTCCAAAAATAGAAGCAATTGCTTCAGCAGAAAAATACAAGGAAAATCTATTTAAATAGTTTATAAGCTAGATACTGGTGAATAGCTTTTGAATTTCTACTACCAAATATTGATTTAAAGATGAAGATCTATATGACAAATGAAGGAAAACACATAGGTATTAGTAAATAAGACTGCAAACAACGTTAACCTAAACTATAGCAAGAAGTCCCCTTCTGACGACGCGACGAAAACGCTTCAAAATAGGACGCTTGGTTGTGTTTCTATATACAAAAACGTACAGAATAACGCATCAAAAGACTTTTATTTCAACATCAATAAGCATCAATAATTAATAAATTTTATTCATGAAATATTAACAAGTGTTTCTCCTTTGAGCCAATTCAAACTAACGAGCATTTACAATTCTGTACATGTCACTAAACTTGACTATTCATGTCTTCAGTTTATCCAGCTAAGCGATTAAGCTCTAAGAAAACAAAATAATTTAGAGATGAAAATATTATTTCAAGGTCTTTTTTTTAGTGATGCTTTACATTAAAACAGATATGTTTAACTCCGAAATGACTTACTAAATTGTATTGCACAAGGTCACAATAACCGCTTAGTATCATATTAGGGGTTGTCTCAAAAAGCTTTATATAAATAAATCCGTATGAGATAAATAGAACATATATAATTGTGTGATTTTATATTTGCTTTACCCAACTCGTTTATCATCAAAAATGCTGGTTTCATTGGAATCCATACAATTCATATACTAGTACTTGTTTCTAATATACATGTACATGGTCTTCAGAGATTTCTTCAAATGAAAAAGAAAATTAATTCAAATCATTACATAAAACATACATCAACATTTTCTTATTGCATTATTGATTAATAAATTCATCATTCATTCATTCATCATTGATTCATTCATTAATTATAATTCACCCCACCCCCTTAAACAAAGATCGTCCTTCCTTTTTATGAATGAAAAATATCATTATTTGTAACAGTTTTTCAATGTTTATGATATATTGTGTGTTTAACAAATAGTTTCATTATCACATAGTCATCAGGTCTCGTCTTTTTCAAGCCTCTATGATTAACTTAATGGTTATAACTAGAACCATCTCATCAGTGCATCTGGAGCCTTATCCAAATATGAATTTTCTTAACATTTGGTATCTATATATATCAAATAATAGCAATACACAAATGGCTAAATACGAATGTTGTTAATAATTAACCTGATCAGGAGAGGTTTCTGTATTTTAATTAACTCATTATAAAAAATACGAGTACGCTCGGGTAGGCATGGATGTTTCATTTAAATGAGATGGAAGAAAGAAATCAGAAAGATACTATTTTCCACATGAAGTTTAAGGTTCCAATATAATTATACTATGTTTTTATCAAATCAAACATATTTGGAAGTTCATCAATAAAAAGAATTTGACAAGAATGCAATGATTTGTTGTTAAATGTTTGATTTCTAAATGTTTAACACCCCCCCCCCCCAAAAAAAATCACCGGTTGCGGTTTTAACGGAAATGTAAAATGTTAGCACTTTCATTAATCTTTAGACGTTTTACAATAGTAAATATATGACAAATTAGTATATTATGTTTAAATTTTAATAAAATTTAGAAGTTAAAAATTACAAGAGTATGCAGAGCATGGCGTTTTGAAGTATTAAACTGCACTTGTGACCAGAGACTTAATTTCATTGCCAACCCAAATATCGAACTTAGAAGTGACATATAGTACATGTACTTCTTTAAACCCAAATATATTTTTTATTTTTGTTCCAGGAGTCTTGTATTCTTACAATGGTAGAATTAACATTATAAATAAAAAAAATATAGCATAAAAACAATATATAGCAATATAGCTTCTTCAGATTTTGTATGTGATAATGAGTTTGTTTCTCACAGTTTTGCACAACAATAGTTTTGCACTTGCTTTAGAATTTGGGGATGATAATGATTTTTTTTTATTGTTTATCACAGTTTCGCACACCTATAGCTTTACAAAAGCAGTTAATAGGTTAGCCCCAAGTTGATAAAGTACACGCTCTTTGTTTTGTTTAGCAAGACTTACGTAAGTTGAAATTGGCTAGAGATTTCAAGTTCTAGTTTGTTGCACACCGATAAACATTCCGTTGGTGTTATTTGTTAACGCTCCTTCTGAAAATGTCGAATTTTCTCTGTAGTTAAGAAATCACAAGAAAGGTGGATTTTTACTGAAGTTGGAGGTTTTCTTCGACGAAAAATAAAACTCTTACCGTAACTGTGCCTGTGGTTCATTTTTTTGGATGATCATAAAGGAATGAACATTGTTTTGTTTCTCGTGATCTAAATATCATAAAACAACAAGAATAATCCATCTGTTTTAGTTATAGTCTATTATAGTTCTTCCCTACCAGTGGTGAAGCTATGGACAAAATGAATTGCATGCCTAAAGTGGCCGGAGGGAGGGGAGCCACGATAGCTCCTAGATTCTGACGATTTAAACATTCATAAAATCATAAAAGAAATTAAAGAAAATACATTTTTGGACACTGTTTTATACAGAAATAGACCTCCATGGCGACACTTATTCTAATAGTTTACATGTATTGAGTGTCTACAAAATGTGTTTGAACATGAAGTACCTTTTTCTAAAAAAAAAATAGATCGTTGGAATTTTCTTAACTTTACATACAGACCCTGAAACGTTCCACTACACCAGAAAAGCGTGCGACTTTCGTGCGAGAAACGTTTCGTGTAAACCGTTTAGCGTTTCGTGTGAATTGTGAAGCGTTTCGTGTAAACCGTTTAGTGTTTTGGGTAAAGCGTGCAGCCTTTCGGGCAAAGCGTGTAAACCGTTTCGAGCAAAGCGTGCGAGAACCGTGTGAATCGTTCATTAGATTTCATTCGGAACTCTCCGACAATTTAATTGTTTCATAATGGCGCCCGAGTTTTACATTTCTCCAAATTGTTTGTGATTGGCATAACACTTGTGTAAGTACAGTATACTAGAAAAAATTATATACTTATATTTTAACAAAATTTTATTCTTTTTCTCTAAACAAAAGAAAGATATTAAAGGAAGACTTCTTATAATTTTTTTTCTACGGTGTTTCTGAACTGGTGCAATTGTAAAATTCGCCATGCATAAAACTATTGTATACAGTTAACAAAGCATGACTTCCATAGAAACAAAATCTAAATCAACTGTTAGTGATACAATCATTTCTTGATAAGCATATAGTTTTTTATTTACATCGATAACCTCGGACAAACACCAGCACCTAGCTGAACCTGTCAATCAAACTCTTGTATTTGTTTTCATTGGATGTTCACGCGTCTCTTTTTGAACAGCCAATAGAAATTTAAAGACTTTAAGGTAGTTGGAATCATTATTTGATGAAGCACACAATTTAAATGATAGAAAATTAAACAATTGAATGAAAAAAAAAATAATTATAAAAATAGACTTTATAGAGTAAAATATACACTGTTCATTTCTAAGAAATGTTAGAAGAAAATTCTTTGGAATTCCGATTAAAAAATAATCTTAAACGTAATTATTTTGGTTATTTTAAAATATTCACAGAAAATAATAAGAAGTAATTTACACATAAGGAGTTGCCTACAATGTAGGCATTCAATTAATAATTAAGGGAATCTATATGCATGGATAAATACGCCGTTACACGTATATTGAGTCTAAAGCTTAATTCATTTTTTTCTTTCAAATGCAATGATGAATTATAGTGATGAAAACTTTCGACTTTTTTTCTCTGTACGGAAAATGTTTTTCTATACGATTGTTACATGTACGACCTAAGAAAAAAGAAAATAATTGTTTGATTGTAAAGCAATTTTTGTAAATTATGCGGCTTCAAAATTATGTGACTATTTCACTTTTAAAGAACTGACCAAACTATCAACGTAAATAAATATATATTTATTTAATATTGGTATTCTTACATCGTTTTCTCTCAAGCCACTAAAATATATTAAAGGTATATATGCCGTTTTTAACGGCATTTTTACGATGTTGAAAACCAGACCCAAATTTTGTCAGCATGACTAGATGTATGAAAAAGAACTTTCTAGAAAATTTTGCAATTTTTTTGATAAATATTAATGAGATACTAGCTATAATTTGAAAATGATTTACCTATGCATATTCATAAACGATTAACGTTTGCGGTGGATTTGCGCATGTGCACGGGAAATAGTAATTCAGAAAAGCAGCTTGCAGAACGAGGTAATACGACAGGTTTGTTTACATTTGTTTTAATTCATATAAACAGGTCTGTGTGCTGTTAACAGAAAAAATATCAGATATTGCCATCTGCATTTTTTGAGGATGGTTGTGTATCAGTGTCGATGACAATCGGTGAGAGCTCTTTTGCAATTGACCATTATTTTTATACATTTGACAACGTATATAAATATATAATAGAACGTTAAAATTATCCTTTCTGGGGCCTCTCGACTCAAAACATACAATTTATAGATTTTTAAAAGTATTTGAGTGATAGCTATAGAAGTTTTATCATATTCAGACAACGAATATCGTACCATACACATAAGCTTCGTTTCTTTTATGAGTAAATATATTATTAAACAAACAAAAAACACACCAGCAAGAAGCCGGCAAGCTCATAGTCTAACACGTGTCCACCGCTCAAAGTGGTCTCCAATATCGATTCTCATTTTACAAAGTTCTCTCAAACTGTTTCTTTCTTTCTTTTCTCTCCAAACTTGTTATTCCGCTGCCAAAGTGTATGGCACGCCAAATTAAAAAAAAATGAGCTAGACATAGTTTCACATTAATTTGATAAATTAGGTTTATCGACTGTTAACTATAGTTTACGAACCACAAACTATAGTTCACGATTCGTTAACTATAGTTTTCATCTATAAAACTATATTTAACGGTTGTAAACGAATGATAATCTAAGTTTGTCTGCAAATAACGTTAACAATAGATTTTGCTGATAAATATAGATTCACATCTGTAAACTATAATTTACATTCGTTAACTATAGTTAAGAGTTGTTCATCATAATTTCACAATCGTAAAACAATATTTATCAGATAAATTATGATTTGCAATCGTAAATGGTTGTATTCAGTGTTAATTATAGTTTTTCACTCCTAAAACATAGATGGTCGCGTTAACTATGATTTACAGATGTGAAATAAAGATCGATGACGCTAAATAAAGTTTCACAGATGATAAACCTAGTTTATCGACTGTTAACTATAGTTTATGAACTGTAAACTATAGTTCACGATTCGTCAACTATAATTAACGATCCACTGACTATAGTTTTCATCTGCAAAACTATATTTAACGGTTGTAAACTATAGTTTACGAATGATAATCGAAGTTTATCTGTCTGCAGATAACGTTAACGATAGATTTTGCTGATAAATATAGATTTCTATCTGTAAACTATAATTTACATTCGTTAACTATAGTTAAGAGTTGTTAATCATAGTTTCACAATTGTGAAACTATATTTATCAGATAAACTATGTTTTGCAATTGCAAATGATTGTTTTCAGTGTTAATTATAGTTTTACACTTCTGAAACATATATGATCGCGTTAAGTATGGTTTACAGATGTGAAATATAGATAATTGTCATTAACTATAGTTTTCTGTCCATAAACTATAGTTTACAACCGTTAAACCTAGTTTATCGACTGTGAAACTATGATTAGCTCATTTTTGTGAATTTGGCGTGCCATAAAAGGGCCGACCACGTTTTCGCGTCGACATCTTGTGTACGTTCTAAATTTAGATTTTCACATCACGTGCTAATGAATATTTTAAAGTTGGGCGTTTATTGACCGGCCCGGTCAAAAAATAAATAAATTCGAATTTATATTAAATACTTTTAAATGCGTTTGATTTAAACTGTATAATTTGCAGAAAGTTAATAACTTTTGTAGCTTAATGGAAAAATGAAAACATTTCTTTCTTTTAAAATTTTCATTTAAAACGGCACATATATACCGTTAATGTTAGGAAAAAAACCCCACCGAATACTGAAAAAAATGATTTAATATTTTAATATTGATTATTAGGTTACGGTAACTTTTTTCTATTTTTTTTATTATTATTTCAGCACTGATAAGAATCATGAATATTTCTTTTGAGCAATAGATATACATGTGCGTATGTTAAGCAGTATTTTTTTTTTCAATTAATAAATTTTTTTTAGCTGTGAATATTATTATCGATTTAATTGATATATATTTACTAAATAACATTATTTCTATTATTTTGTGCTATTTCTAAATCAACTCTTACTAACAGAGTCAGAGGAAAAATCCGAGAGGACCCGAGTGAAAAGGAAATCGATCAGGATAAAAGCGTGTCCAAAGCGTGTGAAAAGCGAGCAAATCGTTTCGTGCGAGAATCGTTTCGTATAAACCGTTCAGCGTTTCGTGTAAATCGTTTAGACTGCGCTATACCTCTTTGTTTCGGACAAAGCGTGCAGCGTTTCGTGTGAACCGTTTAGCAAGCGTGTAGCGAGCCTGCGGTGTAGTACTGTAGTAGTACGTTTCAGGGTCTGTATACACAATGTAGATATATTATATATTTATGTACTGCATATGATTATGTTATCTCCGTGTAACCATTGTTTTTTTCCATAAATTCAGGAAACCCGCACCGAGAAATAAATATATATAGAACTCTATGTAATTAGCCAGATGAAATTCTGAGTCGTGCTGACATCCAGACATATTGCAGTGCTGATGGGGAAATATGTTTATTTAATATGTGTTATCATATCTAAAAATTCTTGTTTAGATTCGAAGAAAAAAGTTAAGTTAGATACATGCAAAAAAAAAAATCAGCTTAGATACATGCAACTTAAAATTGGTTTTTTTTTTTTTTTTTTTTTTGGGGGGGGGGGGGTATGCTTTAATGAAAAGAAAAATTATACTGAATTACAAATCGATTGGGGGAAACGATCCGGCGACGGTAAAAAACAACAAAACAACAACTATACGCGTTGCCATTAGGCATCGTCGCAAACCATGGTCAATATATGTACGATCGTCTGCTGTGCGGACTCCGGAGCGTGGCTTGAGACGATGTACCAAAAGGCAATGCATACAACTTGTTCAAAAATGTCTTTTAAATATGTGTATAGCATATTTTCGAAGACTACATAAACGTACGTTTAACCCAAATGCATCCAATGTAAATTCTTTAGATATTTTTTTTTAAAGTGCGCTATACCTCTTTGTCCCCCAGAAAAAGAATGTATAATTTTTTTATCATCAAAATTATCCACAAGGCAAGGCATCAAAAAATAATTTATACGAAGCCTACTCACTAAGATGTTTGTTTATTTTTATTTTATTGTAAATTATGCGCATGTTTAACATACAAGCATACATAATGCATGGTACATATAGCTACAATACTGCCTTGGACCTAAGGTACGGTTAAAAAAAAAATCCTGGTTCCGCGCCTGAATTTGAAAATCGTAAAATCCACACAAATTGTAATTGGTCGAGCTTTCAGTACTCTCGATCCTTTGATTGATCATAGGTATCGCTTCGTAAGCTGATTATTTGATATACAATGTTTTATGTAAATATTTTAATTATATCAATTTTGACACATTTAATCAGAATCTTATCTGTACAATACGAGCGGGCGATATCAATATATTCTTACCTTTATTCTTGTAAAATATGGATATTGCTAGCTTCTCTTGTCCACACTGTTTCGGATCATACAACTTTTTTCGAATCAAGATTATAACTGTTGTTGTGCGTTAATCGTTAGCTCTTTGCCCTCGTAAGTATGACAATGGTTTTAGAAAAGCTCGGAAAGATTATTGATTGTAGTATTGACAACATCGAGCTTATAGTTTTACAAATAACTTCAACTAATGCCAAACGAAGTGTTTCATTTTCCAATGTCTGCTGTTTGTACGATATGCTGAAGGATGATGAACATGGATTGTTTTGGAGTTTAAAATTAACAACATTGTTTGACAAGGGTGTAAAGTTTCTCAGTGACTTAAAAACTGTAACACCAGAAGAAATAGAAAAGATGGATATTCCCAAAAAGGCAGCTGTGAAGCTTCTTGACAATTTTTTAAAGACTAAAGGTACTGAATTTCAATTGTCTCAATCCTATTTTCAACCATTGTGACAATGATTGTTATGTATTAAATGTGTGTATTTGAAAAAAAAAATCAAAAAGCTCTAACGTGCGTTATTAAATTTGCATACACACATTGCTACATATATATATATATAACACTTTATATCTAAATAGATGATCCTTAATGCTTATATTCTAAACAAACAACTTTAACATTCTTGAGAGATATCTTCATTTGACTGCATACTATTAATTTCCCCCAATGCCTTTTGTAGTTTTATTCCTGTGAATATTCAAAACCTTCTAGTGTATTTCGACAGTTTTGTGTCATTGTTTAGAGCAAGATAGGAAATTTTACATAATGTAAACATCAAGACTTCTTTTGCCAGACATTTCCATGTAAAGTTCTTAAATTGTGTATGCATGTATTAAAGAAAAAGATTGGCTTGCACCGATTGAACTAATACAAAAAAATTAACTTATGCTAATTTGAAAGTAATCCATCATAAAGGAATCACATATTGTCTTCATCTTGTTTTTGTCTGCTGTACATGTCCACTAGTTCTTCGTATATTAAAAGATTTGCTCCAAAATCGATTTGGATGGACTTAGATTTGGCTTGGGGTGAAAAGGTCTGGCCTGAATAAGAAAAGGTCTGAATAGCATGAAAAAATTGGGAAATGGAGGTGATTTCATTTCTATTTCTCCATTAAGTTTGAGTCTGAAAGATACAATTTACAGTTAGTAGCTTACTCACCCAGTTTCGATCCAGAAGGGGTTTATCAGGCTATGTTACCATCACACCACTGCTACTCTGTTTATCAAAGAGTCCTCTAGAAAATATCATTGTGAAAGTAATAACCTCAGGATCTGGAGTTCAGATTTACCATTTACTGATTTGTAGATGAAATTGAGAAAAGTCTTCACAAAGTACTAAGGAGCGACAATGAATCGACCATTACAGAGGCAGATATTTCCATTGTACTTGCTGAACATCTGCTGGGGAAACTGGCACCTGGTGGATCCTATGTTATTGATGCCAACATAAAAAATAAAGATAAATGCAGATGTGGTTGTGGAGTGTATCCAGCATTTGAGAGCACAGGAATAGGTAAACATATACATGTAGCATTTAATTTATAAGGACTGCAGCTGGACAGCCTTTGAATTTATCTCAGTTGCTCAGATGATCTATCAATTGTTTTCCATGCCTGCCCATAGTTGTGTGTTTTCTGGTTTATATGTCCTTGTTTATTTGTTAAAACCCTGGTGCGTGATTCTAGGCTCATGTGGGCCTCTTTTAAGGGGACTGGAAACCCTAAACATGATTTATTTTTGGCCAAACTGTTTACTATTTAGCTGTTTGGTGTCCATCTGACATACTGTCTATATTCGTCACATCTCAAATTCTTATCAACCACTGTGCATTTTTCAACCACAAATTATCATACCGCGCTAATGCGGAATGATAATTTGTCTGCATGACCTGGTGTATTCTAGGACTGACGATATCCAAAAATAAGCATTCAATGCTTATATTTACATGTATATATTTTTTAGCTTCTTGCCTTGTCTGCAAATGTGATTTATACATCTAAATTACTGTATAATCCTAAGGGTAAGTTCAAATTAATGGAAGAGGCACTGTAACAGCCACACGTGTGAACTTTGATTTTCGCTTGTGATGTTGCCCTTTAACAGCGTTCAACATTTGTGACATCACAATAAAGCTCATTATTTAACCTTTCAGTACCCTGTGTGTATTATGGTGTTATTAACTGCAGTAGCTTTCCATGCACTTCACATGCAAAAATAAATGTAACTAGATACGATCTCGTTACGAGTAACGAGTAGGTCTTCCGTTCAATTTTTTAAACAATATGATTCAAATATCAATGAAATTTCAGAATTCCCCCTAAACTCCCCCTTTGAGATAATGGATACGATTGTCAATATCCTTTACAATGCTTAACAAAGTGGTTTGCTTTTTCACATACAGCACATTAAAGATTCAAGATTTTAGTCCCCTAAAATCCCTATTTAAGTCATCAATGGGTGTGGCAATGAGTTTTACAAACTACAAACTGATATTGTTACGATCAACAAAGTGCATCTATAATGCATTACAAACTCTTGATCGTTTTTAAGTTATGTGTAAGAGACTTTAAGAGTGCCTTGGACCCTAATTTAAGGGGCCAGCTCCTTTTCGTGATTTCATTCGAAAGGTCTCAAGAATATTAACATTTTTTGTTCTTACAACTATCTTAAATTGTTGTTCATTTTTGAGATACAAATGATTGCATATTTAAGGGGCCAGCCCTTTAGATCCTTAATGGGGACAGACATTGGTGTTTTGATTTGTGGAATCGATTAGTATTATCAATACAGACATTTTCTCTTCAACATTGCTTAATAAAATATGTCTCCTTCTCTAGAGATATTGCGTCGAAGGTTAAGGACACTGGCCCCTTAAAATCCCTTATTACGTAATAAATGGGCGTGGCAATGATTTCTTCTGATAGATTTTGTTATGATCAACAACTTTGCTTCTTCAATGCATTAAAAAATCTTGATCGTTTTTAAGTTATTTATATAGAGTTTACGAGTGTCTTGGCCCCTAACTAAAGGGGCCAGCCCCTTTTTCTTGATTTTCCTGAAAAGGTCTTAAGAATTAATACTAACATTTTTTGTTCTTACATCTATCTTAAATTGTTGTTCATTTTTGAGATATAAACAATTGAATATTTAAGGGGCCAGCCCTCTAGATCCTTAATGGGGACAGACATTGGTGTTTTGATTAGTGGAATCGATTAGAATCATCAATGCAAACATTTTCTCTTCTACAATGCTTAACAAAAAATATCTCTTTTTCTAGATATATTGAGCCAATGTTTAAGGACTTTGGCCCCTGAAAATCCCTAATTACATAATAAATGGGTGTTGCAATGATTTTTTCTGAGAGATATTGTTATGATCAACAACTTTGCTTCTATAATACATTACAAAATCTTTATCGTTTTTAAGTTATTTGTAATAGAGTTTACGAGTATCTTGGCCCCTAACTAAAGGGGCCAGCCCCTTTTTCTTGATTTCTTTGAAAAGGTCTTAAGAATGCTAATATTTTTTGTTCTTACACCTATCTTAAATTATTGTTCATTTTTGAGATATGAATGATTGAATCTTTTAGGGGTCAGCCCTGTAGATCCTTAATGGGGACAGACATTGGTGTTTTGATTAGTGGAATCGATTAAAATCATCAATGCAGACATTTTCTCTTCTACAATGCTTAACAAAATATGTCTCCTTCTCTAGATATATTACGTCAAAGTTTAAGGAATGTGGCCCCTAAAAATCCCTAATTACGTAATAAATGGGCGTGGCAATGATTTTTTCTGATAGATATTATTATGATCAACAACATTGCTTCTATAATGCATTACAAAATCTTGATCGTTTTTTAGTTATTTGTAATAGAGTTTATGAGTGTATTGGCCCCTAATTAAAGGGGCCAGCCCCTTTTTCTTGGAAAGAACTTTTCATTTTCTACCACTTTTGTTATATACGTCTTAACAATATTTCAACTGATAAAAAGATGCAGACCAAAACGTATGAAAATTTTGATTGAAAATTCGTACCCAATGTTCGTGCCTAGGTGAGCTCCAAGAAATGGTGCCATTGGCGTAACACAACTACATGCTGCACAACTTCAAACTATAGTCTACCTATCCCGAAAATTTCATAGTCATATCTCTGATAGTTTCTGAGTTTATAGCTGCACAAAATGAGTCATCAAAAAATACAAAATGGCCGATAAATCGGTACCGGAAGTGACGACCCAAAAAATGAAAAAACTGTATGAAGTTTAGATTACGTCCAATCATCTGTGAAAAAATGACCTAGATCGGTCGAATAGTTTTCGAGAAATTGCGTGCACAAAATTTGGAAAAAAAAATAAAATAATAATAATAAGAAACAGTACGAAAACAATAAGGTCTTCCGTTTTGTTGGAAAGAACTTTTCATTTTCTACCACTTTTGTTATATACGTCTTAACAATATTTCAACTGATAAAAAGATGCAGACCAAAATGTATGAAAATTTTGATTGAAAATTCGTACCCAATGTTCGTGCCTAGGCGAGCTTCAAGAAATGGTGCCATTGGCGTAACACAACTACATGCTGCACAACTTCAAACTATAGTCTACCTATCCTGAAAATTTCATAGTCATATCTCTGATAGTTTCTGAGTTTATAGCTGCACAAAATGAGTCATCAAAAAATACAAAATGGCCGATAAATCGGTACCGGAAGTGACGACCCAAAAAATTAAAAAAAAACTGTATGAAGTTTAGATTACGTCCAATCATCTGTGAAAAAATGACCGAGATCGGTCGAATAGTTTTCGAGAAATTGCTTGCACAAAATTTGGAAAAAAAAATAAAATAATAATAATAAGAAACAGTATGAAAACAATAAGGTCTTCCGTTGGAAACGGAAGACCTTAAATATTATATAATCTAGATTCATGCACATTTCAACAGACACTATGAAATCTATAATTGTTGTGCACAGCATTAATAGTTTATGCTCTTCCTAAATATACATTGAGCTGAAACAAAAAATTTAAAGCACTTAATTCACTTTAATTCACTATTCCCACCAAAATTCCTTTAAAAAAAAAATGAAACACCGGATACATTTACAATGATCCATAGATCTGATGCACTGATCATTTCTAAGAAAATCTTTGGGAATGGAAATTAAAGTTTTAATTTTCAATTCATGCATAAAAGAAGGGAAATAATGAAGATGAAATAAATGCTTGGAAACAGCTAATTTCATTATGCGTTCATTTTTGTATATTAGTTATGTGGTCCACAAAGTTATAAATACTATCTACAATATACTTCAAATGATTAACCTCCACCTTGGGCTGTAGATGATGTGTATTTGCAATTATAATATACATGTACGCATGAAACTTGGTGGACATTTTTCACAGTGGGTTTTCAGAGAAGGGAAAATTAAAACTTAGTTGATGTGTATAGTGCTCTAATAAGCATGTGTTAATTGATCTTATCAGATTGAATTTGTAAATTTTATATAGGTCACGAAGAAGTATGGCATGGACACGTTGATATGATCGTCTCATCTCATAGAGGATTTCCTGAGGAAAACCTATGTGATGGCATACCTGTACACTGTTACACAGATATATGTGATGCAGATACATCAGAGGATGACACTGTACCTTCAGCATCTTTAGATGAAACACCCTGCAAACGAAGAAAGTCAGAGGGTAAGTTTTCATAATCAAATACCGGGGTATCATTCAGTTGGGAAAAAAAGGAAAAAAAGCATGTTAATTTTCTATTTTAGCTCATTAAGTGAGCATTTTTGATTGCCGGTTGTCTATTTTTGTGTTGTCTGTGTCCATCTATCTGTTTATAAACATTTTACATTTTTGACTTCTACTCAGGAACCAATTGATCAATTTAAACATATCTTGTTACCAAAATAATTTGGAAAATACTGAGCCAAAGGTTTTATTGATCATAATTCGTCTATTGTCTGTCCTTGTCATAACTTTTCACATTTTCATAACTTGGGACAAAGTAAACCTGAGTGAATGGGATTCAAGTTTACAAAATCAAAAGGTCTGGCCCTTATGCTAAAAGATAAATTGACGAATTGCAAAAATTTGGTGAATGTCTTTTAAAATCTTCCTCCCAAGAACTATTATGCCAAAAATCACAAAACTTAGGTTAAAGTATTATTAAAGACTGTACATGTACATTAATGTTCGTTCAGATCATGGCCTCTAGGTCAAGATGGGGTCACAATAGAGGGCGAAAGTTGATCATAAGTTTGAATAAAAAAACACCTTTAAAGGACAGTACGTGTACAATATTTCACATCATTGTGTATAAGCATTATCATATAATGTAGATCAAAGTTTGTTCAATAGATTGTTCAGTAGACCTCTTCACAATCACTTCGGTACTGCTCTTTTATTGGGCGAATTCATATACTTTGCCAAAGTTTCTGTTGGTAAATGACATAAATGAAACAAGTGACGTTGCGTCATATTTCCCTAAACTTTGTTGTTTTGCCCTGCAAAAGAGCAGAACTGCAGTTATAGTGAAGGGGTCCATTGGTGGCCCCTGGGGTCAGGGTTGAGGCCACAATAGGGGACTGAATTTGAGAAAATTAAAATTCAGAAAACATGTGTTCAAAATCTTATTGGAAGTAACATTGACCCAAAATCTAGTTTAATATTACAGTACCTAAGATGGAATAAAACATGCCATGATTACGGTACATCTTGCGGTAAATAAACTTGCCACAAAAAAGAGTGCTTTCTTTCTTAAAAAAAGGGTCAATTAAATTAAAAACAGTTGAAATTCTCCATCTCAAACCATGTTTTTCCTTGTTTTTTTTGTGTAAAGGCAAAATTGATGGCATTATTGAGGAGGGTCCCTGGTTATGAAGAAAAACAAAAAAGAATTTGATCATGTTTACCCTTTAAAACATTGATCTAAAATCTTGAACTATTAATATCCCAGCTGCAGACTCAGCAAAATTCAGGATGGAGGCTGCAGATCTACAGTCTAAATTTTAAAAAAAAGTTGTGATATATTAACCAGGTTTTTTCTTCTTTTTGAACTTAATATCCTCATATATTGGCCTTGCCAGCTTGAAATCTGAGTAACATTAAATACCAAACATATCTATCAGCTAGAAATGTAACCTCAAACATTTTTTAATAGTCAAACCATGTCTGCATATCCCAGTCTTAAATTTGTTGCCAAATCAGCTGGCATTTTTTGGTGCTTTTTGTTTTTTCGAATTACAATTTGTTTTGTCTCATCTCAAGTTTATTTCATTTTCAGGTAATATATATTTTAAGAGCATAAAACCTCAGAGTACCTTGACTAAACTGAACCAATTTTACTTGATTTTATGTATTTTTTTATTGTTTATATAGTTCAAACAAAGATAAATCATGTATTATGATGCTTTGTGCCTGCATGTTGATGTGCAAAACAAGTTTTCCTTCTACACGTCATCAGCTTTTGCAAACTTTCAAATTCAGTTTTAAAATATTTACATTTTTATATCTGTGTTCAGTATTCACTTATAATAATGTTTTGTGCAAAAATGTCAATGCTAAGCATCTTTCCCAGAGTCAAATTGGTTTCCGGGATATCTCCCCCAAGATTAACTGGTATGTGTATAACTAATGACTAGAGAGCATTTTTGACGTTTGATACATGTACATGTTTTTCTTCTTTCTTTTTTTGAACAGCTGAGAGACTCTCTCTTGGTGACAATACAGTCATAGAAGTTAAACCACCTACAAAATCTGCAGCTAAAGAGGATGCTATTGAACAGGCACTTGCACAGACAATTGTTTTTTCTTTACTTCAAAAGCAGCACCATGCAAATCTTGAGAGTTATTTATTGCCTGGCATTTTGATTACTCCACATAATTTTCAGATAACAATGTATGATGCTGAAAATGATATACTGTTCTGCAGCAATGAGGTACCATTATTTTTACCCCTCAGTAACCATTGTTTAAATCCCAGAGCTGTTTTGACTCTCTGGTTAGTTCTTCACTATAGAATGTTCTGTTCTGGATTAAAATTAATAGATTCATACACCTTAAGCAAATGGAAATCAAATTTTAGAGTGTTTGTGGAGTCAAAATGGGAAATATATTCAAAATTACTTAAAGATTCTGTACCCGCCTTTTCTGTTGCTGAATGTAATATGTACAATTGGAAAGAAATGAATATGTATACACAAAGTTATTTGCCAGGAAATAGTTAAAATAAAGTTGGAAATGCAGACACATTCATATTTAAACATCATTATTTGATAGTCATCAATTGTTAAATTGAATTTTTTCACCATTGATTGACATTTTATATTGTGATTTTTTTTGCCAGCAAATGGAAGCAAATTTTGAACATACAATGTACATTTTTCAAACAAGGTCCAGTTAGTTTTTTGTTTAATGATAGATACATTCCTGTACTTTCAGAATTTGTAAAAATTCTACCCAAATCTGAGAAGCTTTGGATAAAGCAATATCCTCAATTTTTTTATGCAAAATATCATAGTACATTGTTGGTGCATTTGTTGATCTTGAAAAGAAGTGAATTACTTTCTTATAGATGATGTTTATGGATTTAATTGTCTATTATTATATCCCTTGAGAAACGCAATACAAACACCTTAACTTATTTAAGAGTTTATGCCTTTTATTAGGTCACCTGAGTCACTCAGGCGACCTATTGCAATTGGTCTTCGTCCGTCGTGGTGTGTCTGTGCGTCGTGCATTAAGAATTTTACATTTTTAACTTCTTCTTAAAAACTACAAGGCCAGTTGTTACCATTTTTGGTGTGAAGCATCTCTATGGTAAGAGGAATCTTAATCGTGAAATTCTTGGCTCTACCTCCCCGGGGGGCCACAGGCGGGGCAAAATATGCAAAAAAAGGCAAATTTTCAAAAATCTTCTTCTCTACTCCCACACATGTGAGGAAAAAACTGAATGCATGGCTATGATGTCCATGAAGCCCTCTGCCAAAATTATGAAATTCATGGCCCCTGGGTCAAGGGTTCAGGCTTTAGGGTGGGGCCACTTTGGCCATATAGTGAAAATGTATTAAATCTTAGAAAATCTTCTCTACTCCCATATATATTTGAATAAAACTGAGTGCATGGTTATAATATCCACGGACTCCTCTACCTAAATTTTGAAATTCATGACCCTGGGACATGGCTTTATGCCCTAGGGCGGGGCCAATTTAGCTATATATTGAAAATGTATTAAATCTTAGAAAATCTTCTTCTTTACTGCCACACATGTGGGGGAAAAAACTGAGTGCATGGTTATGATGTCCACAAACTCCTCTACCTAAATTATGAAATTCATGGCCCCTGGGTCAGGTGCTCAGGTCGTAGGGGTGGGGGAGGGGGCAATTTGACCATATAGTGTTAATGCACATACTGTTTAAAAATCTTCTTCTCTACAGACACAGAACACGGAATAAAAACTAACTGCATATTTAGAAAAAAAAATTATCCTGTCATCTTTAATAATATTCCTTGTCACCTGCATGTATGGCAAGGGTTATGGCTGGGAAAGGGGGGAGGTTTATGTATTTGTCTTATTTTATTCTGCTCAGGAATTTCAATGAATGAAATGAGTTAATTCACATGTTTAGAAAAGAAAAATAATGTAGATGTCCATCAAAGTTATCGATATGATATTGTGAAAGCGTTTGAAAGGAGTTCAGGGAAGAGGATTATAACAGTTAATGGAGTTATCTTCCCTTGCTTCTTCAAAATGGAGTTATCCTCCTTTGCTTCTTCATATTTAGTAATTGATCATTAAATATAATGTAATTAATAAGTTGTATGATCAAAATAGTTATGCAAGTCTTTTTATCATCATCCAAGTTAACAAGCTCATCAAAGAAAATCATAGTCCTATGGGATCAATTTTCTTAGATATGGAGTTGCATTATACCATGGGAGAAAATGAGGAAAATCCAAAATCTAGTCCATTTGGTTGGAAAGATCAATTGTTTTTAGCATATATTGAATAATGGTGACAATTTTCATTCTTGTAAAATTATGAGGTTAATAGACAGCTCTGTAAAAATGTGTTTCATGAAAAAATGAATGCCGTATTGATTATACCTACATATTACATTAATTGATTAATAATATTAGAATTTTTACATTAAGAATACTTATTAGCTATGCGTTAGTTATATATACTATTAGTTGTATGATTGATTAGAGAAATGTACTTTCATATCATAAACGTTTGCATCAGCAGCCAAGGTTTTTGGGTGTCAGAATTAATATGTAAGAAAAGCTCTATTAGATATTATTGTACAGAAATATTGCTTGCCAAAAATTAAAGTCGTTTTAAAAATTGTGTCGTCTGAAGACAGAAGGGATTTGCGAGAATAACTAGAAAATAGATTAATGTGTGAAATAAATTATTTTTATTGTTTACGATTAAAGTAAGTTCGTAATTCAAACTTTTATTACACTATTTAAAAAAGTTTTGTTTATAATGGCTGATTAAACAGAACAATGATTTTTACTATGACCGTTGCGTCGTTCATAATGACATGTGGTGATAACGAACAGTGTTCAAATTCAAAAGTCCAAAGGAAAATTATAAAACAGGTGCAGAGCAAACACCGACCTCTTTAAAAAAAAATAGAGGTAGGATCAGGTGCCATGGAGGAGTGAGCATCCTCTGCTGACCGGTCACACCCGCCGTGTGCTCTTTGTCATAATCGGGAAAAAACGGAAAAGTCCATAGACAATTAGGTGATTAATTATGGTCTAACAATTAGTATGAAAAACGTCAGTCAGCATGCGACCAGTGGAAGATTGTATTTGCTGACAAGGTCGTTGTATCGACCATAAAACTTAAAGAAAAGATTACTTCAAACGAGACTGTTGATAGTCCTGTTTTATCAACTTGTTTGTCAGTAGCTTGCCTCGCCTTAGAAACTGTTCTTAAGAAGAGCATGCCCTTGCGTATCGAATTAAATGAGAGACAAAAACACCATATGCAGGTGATGAAGGTATATCGCTACATAAGTAAGGAAAGTTGACGAAAGAAAAATTGAAGTCATCACGTTTATTGTAAAGTTTTGTTGTTAGGTTATCGTTTTACAGGTCCGGGTTGCTCTGCTTTGAATTTGTATTTCGTTTTATGGGTTTTTGAGATGGTTGACAGTTTTTATTGTCATTTTTCATGTAAATATAAAGAAAAAAATGCTTTCTTTGATGATTCTTGCGGGCTATGAAGGTAGCAATCATTGCAATAACAAAAAAATATCGTGGGTTCTTTTTCCGCTATATCTCGAACTTCTGCAATTCTTTTCATGCTCATCGCGTTCTTAGATCTCTAAGAACAACATAGTCAACAATAAAACAAAACACCAATTTTAAAATCAATAATTTTAATATTTAGTTAAAATGATTTTACTGAAAATCTTCTCTTAAGTAAAGAAATATGTTTGGTTTTAATAGTCTTTGCAGGAGCATCTTTATTGCACTTAACCACATCTATATCTTGTATAGACTTAATATCAAGTTCTTTGCAAACAGCTTTATAAACATCTGGAATATTAGTGTCATATTTTGCGGAGGTTGTAAGAAAAGTACAGCCCCAGTCTATTGATACAATGGCATCAAGAATTTTGTTCTCTAAAACGTCTTCCATGAGGACTGATTCGGACTTATTACCAATGACAATGATAGGGACAAATTCTCCATGTCTCTCTTCATGAATTTGTTGTCTCAATGTTTCGACTTCCCGAAATGTCCGCACAGGTTCGCTCAAGTCAAAAACCAATACAAAAGCATGGCAGGACCTGACTGCTTTTTTCAACATGTCTGGAAATTCGAAGCTGCCCGCCGTATCCAGAATTTCCAATTTGGTGAATTTGTTTTCAGAGGTTTGGATGTCGTATCGGAACAATGTTTCAATCGTTGGACTGTATTTGTTTGGAAATCCTTTCTTCAGTAAACGGTTGATTATGGATGTTTTTCCGACATTCTTTGCTCCAAAAACACCAATGCGAAGAACCCTTTCAATGACGACTCGCTGGCATCCGTACATGATGGATAAGTTTGTGTCTTGTAAAGAGAGTTGATAAAAACTAAACTGAGGTATCTGTCTTATATACGTTTATACCACATCTCTTGTTTCAGATTGGTTGAATATATATTAACAACTATTAATGTCCTCCAATGGTCTTGTATTATCTTTAAAACTGACATAATTTTTTCTGTGTGACTTTCGTTATCTGTGTAGGTGTTGATGAAAGAATTCTTTAATGTTAAAACTTGAAATATACATGTGTTTGAGAAAATAACCTTGTCACTATGAAAAAAAAATGTAGGCCACGTTTTCTCTTCATCAAAATATCTTTGAACATCTTGTGAGAACGTAAAGATACATTTGTGTGTTGCATACTTTCTTCAATTTGCGGTGAGATTGCTGCGAACAGGTTTTGCGTTTTGAGTGCGTTATAAGTGTCGATGGAAAAAGCAAACGCACGAGGTCAATGAAAGTCACTTATTGGGAACAGCATCTCGCTGGCTTATTAACTGCATTTACAGATATGCCAGCCAGTGGCGTAGGTCCAAAATATTACAAATATTGCATGTACCGGTAATCTTTATATTGAATAAGAACAATGGATATTTGTCATAATTAAGACTGATTAACATTGACAATGGTCATCTGAAATAAAATAAAACCTTCCCCCAATTCATTAAACTTTTTTTATAGAAGCAAAGTCGAATTTGTTTTAATGGATAAAACATCATCAATGTATGTAAATGTCGAGTTGAAGGCTACAGCAAGAGCTTCATTCTTGTATTGCACAAGCTTTTGAATTAATTCTGCTTCATAAGAATATAAAAATAAGTCAGCCAATAGAGGAGCACAGCTGGTGCCCATGGGAATTCCGACAGATTGTTGAAAATAATTTTTTTTAGATTTCCAATGACAAGGTAAAACATTTTACGAGTTCCATTTTTATTGAAGAAACAACTGTAGATGATATCAAAAAGCTAATCGTTTTGTGAAACATATCTATTTGCGACAAAATTGTATTAATACCTAACAAGAAATGATAGATTAATGAAACGTTCGAACTAAAATAACCATTCTGATGTTTACTTTTGAAAAATAATCGTTAAATCATATCTATTCGATCTCAAAAAAGAGTTTTCCCGGCAAAGTTTCTGGCACTTTAATTTTAGCCGCGGAAGCGATTCATCGCATTCGTATGGACCGTTGGCCAACCCGCTCTAGTGATAATTAATTCGTGCCCTATTTTGAACTTTAATTAGTGATGGAGATCTCGTGGAAACCAATTGCGTAAATACTTATGCATACACCAATAAGAAAAAGAATGCCCCATATTATGATCTTAGAAGTTAAAGAGTTTCACAATACTATTGGTAGATTCAGAAAAGCAGATATATACGAAAACAGGATCCTTCAATGAGTTTGTTCACGGTTAAAAAAGAAGTACATGCGATATTGGCCTAAAAGAAATAACCCTCAGTGGCGTTAGTGCTAATGCATGTTTCTATAACCAGGAATATGATATGATAAACTGGAGGGTGTCTCAGTATCATTGATAGACTGAGAAATATGATATTTATGATAAAGAAGTGTTAAATAATTTGACATTCTTATTAAAATTTGGATTAGATGGTTTCATGCAAAGTTACGCCTTAAAATGAAATGGGTCAACGGGTTAAACTTTAAATCGTTAATTTAAAAAAAAAAGGGCTCTTGACCCTCGTTAATAATATTTGAACTTAATGCATTAAAAATAAGCATTAAAGAATTTTGTATTTTGATTACTCCACTTTATTTTATTTATTCCATTTTTATTCTTTTTTTACTTTAATTTTTTTTTTATTTTTGTATTGAGAAAAGGGGTTGTATTTGAGAATATGTTAGTTATTTTCATGTTGTTGGATCATAAGGATGCATATACCTTTTTTCTTTAATTAACTGGACAGAAAGATCTTGTGTTGTTCAGTTACCGCTCTTCTTAACTACAAAATGGCTGATAAATATATCTTATTATAACAGTAATTTGATCCAAAGGGTCGGATCACGTCTCGTCGTCAGGCTAGGATCATCAAAACAAAGGAGACACGAAGGTGCAAAACGCTGTCAATTACGAAATGAATCTGATCATTTTTTCTATACTTTTCTATACTTTACTTTAGAAGTACATCGATTTCATCTACATGCAATGTAATAGTTTTGCACTTACAGTGGACGATCAATTATAACTAAGTAAATGGAAATGCATGTACAGTTGTAGGAATTTATTCATAAGATAAGGCGAGTGAAAACACTTGTACTTGACAGAGAATATACATGTGTTTGAATGCCATCCAAAATTCCGACAATAGTATGTCTTGTATACATGTATATCAACGATATAGAGGTGAATTAAAAGATTGTGTTTAAGTTTTATGAAGCGTTACTATTGACCAATTTTTACTGTCTTATTAAGTACATGTATGTTTAAAAGTGGGGTCAAAAATTAATATACATTTTTAGTAAACCCATCAGCCTCTAATCATAAAATGCAAAAATATAAGGATGCCCTCAGCTCTAATTAAACACACAACAAGCTTGTTTTCTTATCTTCCGGTATAATAGGATTTCAGAATCCTAATTTACAAAAAGTTGTTTTCAAATTAGCAGACACTTCTTCACCATTCATGATCATAAGCTAATGCGATGTCATAACATTGACAATTAATTAAATCGCCGGTTGAAAATCAACTTTACAATATATTTCCGACAAAATGTCAATTACCGCTGATTAGGGGTAATCGAATGCCAGCTTAGTTTCCTGTGCACCAACTCAGTAAGTAAGTATTGTATGAGTAGGATGGTCTATTTTCTTCGTCCAAATCGTATAGGTTTGTTTTGACAAACAAATAAATCTAATATTTCAAGCAATGAAATATTAGATTTATGAGAAGAATTTCTCGGTTTTTAAGACAAGTTAAAAAGCAAATCAATAATTTTTAAGTATATCTTTGGCGTTTTAAGGAGAATTAGATAGTTAGAATTTTTTTCTCTAAAAAAACGTTTTTCGCACTTTAAAAATTACACAAAGACTTTCGCCGTATCGTATCAATGTAATAAAAAATAACTGCAGGTGTGGTAAAATTTATTTGCATAAATAGTTTTTGTTTCCCATTTAATACTAAAATTTCATCGTCGGAAACCCACGGTTAATTACGCGTCGTTCCTCTCTCCATTACCCGTGGGTCCGTTTTAACTTCAACGCTCGTTTTAGTGAGCAAATATTTATATATGTTTTTTACTTTAAAAGGTAAAAATGAAAAAAGGAAAAGATTTGGTACCATAGACTTTGTTCCATGCTCACATTGAAACATACTGTAGTTTTAATGAAAAATCGATCAGTATCGAAAGTCTGGCAAACATACGCATACAAGTACAACCAGGTTTTTTTTAGCAGTTTAACAATATCTTTTTCTCGTCTTCAAAATATTGAAGTATTTCCACGGGTAAATTTGAAAATATTTTCATCTATTAGAGCCAAAAGTTGAGATTTTGTTTGATTTTCGTCTTTATTCAGCTCAATTTCTTCCTCTTTGAAACTAGTATTCCATTGAATTCAGTGGACTAGGGTATTGGTTTACTATCTTTATAAAACCATTTATTATTGTCCGCATAATACTAAGCGGGAAATGAAAATCGCTTTTGAAATGGCATTGGAAATATAACGAACACTAGCACCAAAACTTTTGGACGCTTAGCATTCTGATGAGTGTCCCTGAAGAAAAAAAAACTCCAAAGCGCATTCTACTGATGTTGTCCAAAACCAGGGGTATCACGTGAAACACATACTAACTGCTTTTAATTTAATAGGACATACCTCTCTTTTGAACTTTGACAATGGGGTATTTAAATAGGTTGATATAAGGCCTCGTAAGCAATATCTTTTTTAAATGTGAGCATAGAAATGAAAGATCAGACATAAGTTTCCATTTATCTGAAAAAATAATTGAAAATGAGATTCCAAAGGACAACTCAAAATGGTACATGTATATATTTTCGATACGCTTTGTATTCACTGAAACTTGTAGTAGCCCACAACTTCACAAAATCCAGCGGTTTCAATGAATACTGTAACAAACGAGCGTTTAAAAGCGACTTGTTCATTGGACCAATTTACTCTGGGTGTTATATGACCCACCAATTAACTTGCGTGCTTCAATACGAGCGTCAAGGTTTAAACGGACCCAAGGGTAATGGAGAGAGAAACGACGCGTAATTAACCGTGGGTTTACGACGATGCTAAAAATTAAATCATGAGGAATTTGAATAATCACTACAATTTATTCTCACATAAACTACGTTAGAACATGTAACGCTCTTTGGATACAAAGTAATATTAAAAGTAAAAAGTATATTTTACGCAGTAGATTTATGGATACAAAAGTAATATTAGAAGTAAAAAGTATAGTTTACGACAATAGATTTATTGATACTCAAAACGGTTTTAATGTTATCCAACGCTTTAGACCGTGAGCAATATTTTGTTCTCCGATCCTACAGATCAACAATTTCCTTAGATCATTGTTTTGCTGTAATTGTATAGGCAACTCGATATATAGCGTGACACAGGAAAAATTTTTTAATTTCAATCTTACAGCCAGCATAATATCCAAGGTGATATTTTTGTACAGATATTAAGAAGATCTTTGGTTTATGGGTTAAAGAATTATACTCATTATGAAGTCATATTTTTAAGTCAATTTTATAACCAAACAATTTTTCTGCTGAGGTCACTACTCTATAGATTTCAGTGTTTGAGAACCAGCAATCAATATTAATTATATTGTTAACAGCTGCCGTAAAAAACCCCACAAATTTCCTAAGGGATAACGAGCACATTAATTTATATACCATGAGCATAGTTGTTGATTGTATAAACTGGAATTGTTCAAACTAGGTTAAATCAACAGATTTTTGAAAATTATCTGATTTCTTAAGAATTGGGGGATTAAAGATATCAGAATATATTTACATTTGTAAAAATATTTCCTTTTATGAACCTACAGAAGACTAAAAACGTTTATTTCTGCATGAACTTTTTAACGGGTCAAGCAATTATATTGACAATGATAAATGCACGTACTCATGGCATTAAGACAGACATGAACCATAGTTATGTTCATTATTCTGAACAACTTGACTTTATCTCATGTAAATATAAGTAATAAAAAACAATGTTAAAAAGTTCACCGTGATATGAACTTGTTGTTTACTTCTTAAGTGTGGGGGAATATAGGAAAACCCGAATCATTAAAAGTTCCCAAATCACATTTATCTTTTAAATAGTTGTTTTGCAAATTTATGTAATATTTAATATAGCAATAACAATTGTCTGTCTGGGTCCTAATATATTAACCATTCCTTTTTACAGTGCTAAGCATAGCTCAGCGCTTTATTGTCGTTAGAACTCACTTCCGGTGCATCGAATAACCGCCTCCTATGAGCAGAAATCTACATCATTTAAGCTGGTTAGAAAACCAGTTTAAGGGATTTACGCACATAATTGCACGGGCTATTGTGAATCTAATGTACGGACTATTTTTAATTTATTGTGCGGGGTTACGTACATCATTGCAGGGGCTGCTACGCAGTGATGATGAAATAAAGTGCGTATACAGAAGCTGAAATGTAGAAACAAAAAATATACAGGAAAATGTCAAAAACTTTAATGAAGTATTTTTTAGAAATCGAATTTGTGACATTTACATATTGTTTTGCGAATTCTTAGTTCTGTATTATTACTGCGAAGGAATACATTGAACAGCGCGAAAAGATAGCATGGGTTTGTTTTGTAAACGTAATCTTTTCTCATTTTGTGTCATTTATTATTAATTGAAAATTTTTACCACACCATCAGAAATTTTTATTACATATGTTTTTAAGATTGGTTGTTTTAACAAAATGTTCTTGTTAAGACTTTAGCTATGCTAAGTAGCCATTTAGTGATGCTGCAAAATAACAGTTAACAGCGCCAGGAGCTGGATAACAAAAACAAAATAGAGTAGTGTTATTCTAGTTTGAATAATACACCTGGAAGGAGTCACTCAAATTCGCAGTAAAGTAATTAAATATGAAAAATATAATAATAGATAAACTGTACATATGTCAAATAAGCAAAACATTTGCAATTTAGAGGTAAAAAAATGAATATCTAAAAATTCATTCAGTACGTAACAACAAAAACCCCAAGCGGGATTCGAACTCGAGATGTATGGATCATAAGTCGGACACTATAACAACTCGGCTACGGAGTTAATTGCATGTTACTGTCGATAAACTCCTTTTAACAAAACTAAATGGACTCAGAGGTCAGCAAATTTTGTGGTGATGTGGTATTCCACCTTAAAGTGCTGAAGACGACTTGTAAATAGCCATAGTTCTTTGCGCTCGCCGCTCTCCCCACAGCACGTTTATAAGAACTGACTAAACACTTCAAATTTGCATTGTAAATCTCACCTGTGTGTATGTATATCTTACCTCGCTTACATTTGTTACTTATACGCAACAGCTTACCAGCTAAATGCAGTACATATGCACAAGAAAATTCAGAACATCAATTATAAAGGTCAATGCAATACATTTATAAAGAAAAAGCACGTATAACAACAATATAAAAGTGCAAACATTAGACAAACAAATGTATTTAACACGTCGAACACAAGGTCCAGGTGTGAAATCTAGTGTAACAAAATCAAAGACTTTTATATACCATGTTTCAGGCAAGTGTCCATTTACAAGTCGTGTTCAGCTTTAATTTACATTGACTTTAGTGTATATGATAAATCATAATAAATATTTAAAGAAAACGTGTTTTCGACCAAATTTTCTCAATCAAAAATAAATTGAATAAGGATAGATATGGATGAGTACAACTTCAACGCTATTTTGACCCTTCTGGCCTTGGATACTTTCAATTGATATTAATTAAACAAATGCCAAAATTTCAATAAGTCTTATTTCTAACTAAGCTTGCACAAAGTAAATTTCCTTTATTACCAAACTAGATTAGCGCTTTTCAGTATTTCAGTACTTTGATTTTAAAATTATATTAATTTTGTTTTAGAACAGTGTCTTCTAAATATAGTTTGTTAAGCAGCTTGCATTTCTCAATAAAGGAAAAAAAAGAAGGACAGATCAGATTTTTACAGATAAGCCTCGTTTTTCTGAAAGTCACCACTTTCTACAATAAGTGTACACGTATTCCAGGGTTTATAATTATATAATCTTTATTGAAAATTATTATTATTTTAATTAATTGATCCCATTATTTTAAGATTTCTTGTATTGGTTTTTTAAAGTATTCTAGATTTTGTCCCCACTTACGAATATGCTTAATAAGACTGTAAAAACAACAACGCTTCACACAATTTGCACGCACTTTTTATTTATTAAACCATCAAAAGTCCTCTTATTAGGTAATTGTCAAAAGTGTTTTCACTTGTCCATAAGTATATTAGTTTTGGGATGAATCAGAACATGCAACAACTAATAATTTGTACAATTGTGTATTAGCATCAACCGGTATATTTGGTTTTCTTTTACTGTTCTTGTACCATGTGCTTTATACCTTGTGGTCAATGAAGTTAAAAGCAAAACCTTTGTGTACCTTGAAAATTATATCAAATAACTCAAACAAGAATAGGAAGCGAATTAATTGATAATCATAATGATGTTTTTATTTACGGGTATAGGACTTTGCAGCAAACTGAATCTCCTTGACATAACGTGACCCGTAAAACAGCTTTATTCTTACATCTTTAATATTACTCTAATTTTAGACTTCTCTGTTCTTTTTTTGTTCATTATACCTTATGTCACATGTTGGAGCTCTTTGAAATCTGAAAAGCCCTCTCCACACATCTGATAAAAATTGAAAGCTGATAAAACGGACATATTTTTTTAATGTTTTAGATTATTTTCTAAAACTGTTAATAATATTAATTTTACCTCTTTACATTTAAATAAAGGAAGTATGCAAATAATGATAATGTTTTGCAAGTTCAGCCATTTTAACATTCATCAAAGAAAAGCATAATCCTATGGGATCAATTTTCTGAGATATGGAGTTAAATTATACCATAGGAGAAAAAGAGGAAACTGCTTGCCCTAATAGTGCATTTGGTTGGGGAAATCAATTTTTTGGAATATACTGAATGAAGGTGACAATTTTTATTCTTTTGAAATTATGAAGTTAAAAAGGCACCTCTTTGTAATTGATTGTAATTTATATCTCTATAGAAACTAACAGGACTGAAATCTTTCTGAAAGCATTCTTTTTATGCTCATCGCGTTGTAAGATCTCAAAGAAAAACAACATAGTCAACAATAAAACAAAATACCAATTTTTAAATCAAAAATAACTTTTTATATTAATTAAAATAATTCTCTTGAAAATCTTCTTTTCAGTAAAGAAATTCGTTTGGTTTTAACAATCTTTGGAGTAGCGTCTTTACTGCCCTGAACAACATCTATATCTTGTATAGACTTAATATCAAGTTCTTTGCAAACAGCTTTATAAACGTCTGAAATATTTGTGTCACATTTTGCGGATGTTTTAAGATAAGTACAGCTCCAGTCTATTGATACAATGGCATCAAGAATTTTGTTCTCTACAACGTCTTCCATGACGACTGAGTCAGAATTATTGCCAATGACAATGATAGGGACAAATTTTCCATGTCTCTCTTCATGAATTAGTTGTCTCAATGTTTCGACTTCCCGAAACGTCCGCATGGAGTCGTTCAAGTCAAAAACCAATACAAAAGCATGGCAGGACCTGACTGCTTTTCTCAACATGTCTGGAAATTCGAAGCTGCCCGCCGTATCCAGAATTTCCAGTTTGGTGAATTTGTTTTCAGAGGTTTGGATGTCGTATCGGAACAATGTTTCAATCGTTGGACTGTATTTGTCTGGAAATCCTTTCTTCAGTAAACGGTTGATTATGGATGTTTTCCCGACATTCTTTGCTCCAAAAACACCAATACGAAGAACCCTTTCAACGACGACTCGCTGGCTTCCGTACATGATTGATAAGTTTGTGTCTTGTAAAGTGAGTTGATTGAAACTAAATTGGTGTATCTGTCATATACCTTTATACCACATCTCTTATTTCCGATTTGTTGAATATATATTAGCAACTATTAATGTCTTCCAATGGTCATGTATTAATTTTAACACTGACATAATTTTTTGTGTGACTTTCGTTATCTGTGTAGGTGTTGGTAAAAGAACTCTTTAATGATAAAACTTGAAAAATATGTCTTTAAGAAAATTACTTGTCACTTTGATGTAAAAATAATTTTGTAGGCCACTTTTTCTCTTCATCAAAATATCTTTGAACATCTTTTGAGAACGTATAAATACATGTGTGTATCGCATACTTTCTTCAATTTGCGGTGAGATTGCTGCGAACAGGTTTTGCGTTTTGAGTGCGTTATAAGTGTCGATGGAAAAAGCAAACGCACGAGGTCAATGAAAGTCACTTATTGGGGACAGCATCTCTCTGGCTTATATTATTAACTGCATTTACAGATATGCCAGCCCGTTGCTTCGGTTCAAAATATTACAAATATTGCATGTACCGGTAATCTTTATATTGAATATTAACAATGAATATTTGTCAATGGTCATCTGAAATTAGATAAAACCTTAAAATTCTTAAAAGAGTTCACAAAATTTGATATCAAATCGGACCAAGCAGCTTTAATATCTGTTTAATCTTGAATTTCCATTAAATGGATTTTCTTCCTTCACAATATTGTGGCACTTACGCGGCGTTTTTCCTTTGATGACTGTGTACAATAATTTCCAAAACTTGTCCTTTACCCGTTTAGGCGTGGCTAAGCACCAACAATAACTTGTGAATCTACAAATTTGATCCAAAGGGTCGGATCACGTCTCGTTGTCAGGCTCTGATCATCAAAACAAAGGAGACACGAAGGTGCAAAACGCTGTCAATTACGAAATGAATCTGATCATTTTTTCTATACTTTTCTATACTTTACTTTAGAAGTACATCGATTTCATCCGCATGCAATGTAATAGTTTTGCACTCACAGTGGACGATCAGTTATCAAACTAAGACAAAAGTAAATGGAAATGCATGTACAGTTGTAGGAATTTATTCAAAAGATAAGGCGAGTGAAAACACTTGTACTTGACAGAGAACATACATGTGTTTGAATACCATCCTAAATTCAGACTTTATTATGTATTGTATACACGTATATCAACGATATAAGCTTGTGTTTACGTTTTGTGAAGCGTTGCTGTTGACCAAGTTTACTACATGTATCTTATTAAGTACATGTATGTTTATAAGCGGGGTGAAATTTAGATACATTGATTTTTTTTTTATAGTAAACCAACAAGCATCTGATCATAAAATGCAAAAATATTTGGATTGTAAACAACAGCAAACACAATAGATAAATAAAAACATAATAATAGTAATGTTAAACAAAAAAGACCTGCATGCACACTAATTGTTGAAAATACATGTAGTCTCTTTGTAAACCATTCAGAACGAAGTGGCTTATCTGTTAAATGTTTTTTTTCATTTCTTTGCCGCTTTTCTGCTTAACATTCTCTATATAGTAAATCACATCCCTTTTTAAAATATCAAATAGAATTTTGACGGAAGGAATTCTCGTTTAATCGAAATAACACTTATTTTTATTGGTAGTAGAATTTGTTTGACCACACAAGCTGCACAGTTTTTGTTTTTAATATATCAAAATAAAGAAAAGGCGTTTGTTATTGATATTTTAAACCTTATATTTGAATATTTTCATTTGAACAACAACAAGTTAAATAAATGTATATGCTGTGATTTATTAAAACCTTTAGATGTCATATAAATACTCTGAATATACCTATATCTGAAATATCTGTGATATGACCAACTCTATCTTTTATCTTAAAAAAGACACATTTTTAAATACCCTCTAAGACAATATTATTATATATAAAATAGTAAAAGAATATATTTTTAAGATGAACTTTAAGTTGATAAATAGTTATCTCTGACAGTAAATATCATAATAAAATTTTGAAATAAATGTTTTGATCACATTCTTATATGTATATGTTTTGCTGACACTATTATAATATTGAATACTTCATTTTTTTAAAATTAATATTCTGCGGGCATTTAATCAAAATATCCTTATGTATCTTAAGTTATGTTTCATATAATAACAAAATATAGCCCTGTGAGATAAAACTGTCAATATAAAAAGAAAGTATTTAAAAAATACAGTAAAATTGAAATTATACGTGTAATAAACGGTATTCATTTTAGATGTATGTACATTTAAAATGCCCTCAACTTTAATTAAAAACACGTCTAGCTTGTTTTCGTATCTTCCTGTATAATAGGATTTCAGCATACTAATTTACAAAAAGTTGTTTCCAAATTATCAGACACTTCTTCACCATTCATGATCATAAGCTAGAGCGATGTCATAACATTGACAATTACTTAATCGCCGGTTGAAAATCAATTTTACAGGCAAAATGTCAATTACCGTTGATGAGGGGTAATCGATTGCCAGCCTAGTTTCCTGTGCACCAACTCAGTAAGTATTGAAATTAAGTATCAAGCAATGAAATGAAATGTTTATGAGAAGAATTTCTCTATTTTAAGACATGTTAAAAGCAAAAGAATACTTTTTAAGTATATCTTTGGCGTTTTAAGGAGATATAGAATTAGATAGTTAGAATTTATTTCTCTGAAAAAAACCCCGTTTTTCGCACTTTAAAAATTACACAATTACTTTCGCCTTATCGTATCAATGTGATAAAAATTACCTGCTGGTCTGGTAAAATGTATTTGCATAAAATGTTTCCCATTCAATACTAGAAAAAATTAAACCATGAGGAATTTGAATAACCACTACAATTTATCCTCATATAAACTACGTTAGAACATTTTACGCTCTTTGGATACAAAAGTAATATCAAAAGTAAAAAGTATATTTTACGGCAGTAGATTTATTGATACTCAAAACGGTTTTAATGTTACCCAACGCTTTTGGCCATGAGCAACATTTTGTTCTCCGATCCTACAGATCAACAATTTCCTTAGATCATTGTTGACAACTGTTTTGCTCTACTTGTATAGGCAACTCGAAATATAGCGTGACACATGAAAGTTATTTTAATTTCAGTCTTACAGCCACCATAACATCCAAAGTGATATTTTTCTAAAGAGATTAAGAGGAGCTTTGGTTTATGGGTTAAACAATTATATTCATTATAAAGTCATATTTTAAAGTCAATTTTATAACCAGACGATTTTTCTGTTGTGGTCACTACGCTATAAATTTCAGTGTTTGAGAACCAGCAATCAATATTAATTACATTGTTTAGAATTGCCGTAAAGAAACCCCACAACTTTCCTAAGGGATAGCGAGCACATTATACTGGTATACGTGTACCATGAGCATAGTTTTTGATTGTATCAACTGGAATTTTTCAAACAAGGTTTAGTCAACAGATGTATGAACATTATCTGATTTCTTAAGATCTAGGGGATAATAGATATCAGGATATGTTTACATTTGTAAAAATATTTCCTTTTATGAACCTACAGAAGAGTAAAAACGTTTATTTCTGTATGAACTCTTTAACGAGTCAAGAAATTATATAGACATCGATAAGCGCACGTACTCATGGCATCATGACAGACATAAACAATGGTTATATTCATTATTCTGAACAATTTGACTTTATATCAGGTACATATAAGTAATAAACAACAATGTTAAAAAGTTCACCGAAATATGAACTTGTTGTTTATTTCTTAAGTGACGAGGAATTTAGGAAAACCCGAATCATTAAAAGTTTCAAAATCACATTTATCATACAAGTTGTTGTTCATGCAAATTTATGTAATATTTAATATAGCAATAATAATTGTCTGTCTGGGTTCTAATATATTAACAATTCCTTCTTTTAATATTCTGTTAATTTTTGTTCTAGAACGGGGTTTCCTAAAGATAGTTTGTTAAGCAGCTTGCATTTCTCAATAAAGGAAAAAAAGAAGAACAGATCAGATTTTAACAGATAAGCCTCGTTTTTCTAAAAGGCACCATTTTCTATAATAAGTGTGCACGTATACCAGGGTTTATAATTATATAATCTTTGTTGAACATTTCTATGATTTTAATTAATTAATTCCATTATTTTAAGATTTCTTGTATTTTAGAAGCTGACTGGTTTTCTTACAGTATTTTAAATTTTGTCCCCTCTTACGAACATGCTTAATAAGACAGTAAAAACAACAACGCTTCACACAACTTGCACGCACTTTTTATTTATTTAACCGTCTAAAGTCCTCATTGTGTGATTGTTAGAAGTGTTTTCACTTGTCTGTAATTATATTAGTTTTAGGGTTATTAATAATTAACTAATAATTTGTACATGTATTTGCATCTATATTTGATTTTCTTTTAGTGTTCTTGTACCATGTACTTTATACCTTGTGGGCAATGGAGTTAAAAGCAAAACCTTTGCGTACCTTGAAAATTATATCAAATAACTCAAACAAGAATATGAAACGTATTTATTTAATTAACAATTATACCGGTATAGGACTTTGCAGCAAGAGCACAAACTGAATCTCCTTGACATAACGTGACTCGTAAAACAGCTTTATTCCTACATCTTTTTAATAATTCTCTATCTCTAGACTTATGTATCCTTCTTTTTGATTAATTATACTTTATTTCACATGTTGGAGCTCTTTGAAATCTGAAAAACCCTCTCCACACACATGATATTTTTATCAAAATTCTTGAGTTTTCATCGATAGTAATTTCTGCAAGCATTTGTTTGAAAAAATATTAATTAAACTCTTCTAAAATGAGGTAAACAGATTAAAGGGATATGAGGTGTCAAACAAGAACATGTATGTACAAAGGGTAATTATTGCTCTGTAAATCTAAATTCATTGCTGATTGGTCAAGTTCTTAACGATTTGCAGGAATTTCCCGTATGTCTTGAAACACAAAAACAACAACAAAGTTATCCCCAAAAATTAACAAACAAAATACAAAAGACATTGTCAAGTAAACAAAAAGCCCACTTTTTATATGTCAAATATTTACAGAATAATGCCTAGAAGACAGAAAGGTGAAATGTGGTTATAAAAATCAAATATTACATGCGTTACATAGATCAGTATTGACGTAACTGTCACAGGTGCATATATGCTGACATTTATTAAATTATGTTTCGGAAAGAAAGGTGGCTTTCAGAGGCAAATGAAAAATAAATTTTTGGCTTACGAGACATTTATTGCAAAAAAGAATTTGCTATTTATTTTATTCACCTTAATTTCGATTTAAATTTGTTTACCTCACACTAGGTTTTTTTGCCAATATAAGCTACAACAAATTAAGATCGTTGGAAAAAACAAACATTTAAAAACTATGACACATTAGAAGAATCGTTTCCATACAGGCTCAGTTAACCAAATGATAAATATAAGACTATTTGTCGTGGAAATGAATAAGGCCAATATCCCTGTGTGGATGACAGTAGAACAAAATAATCTGACAATTACTTGGTTTATCTTGAATATTTGCTTAGGATTACTTTTTTTTATTTGGTTAACGAGCAACGGGCTAAATTTTAATGAGGCTCTCCTGATACTTTCCTTTTAGACACAAAATAAACAGCTGACCGCAAACAGCAATGTTTAGACATTGATCAAAAATAATTGTAAAACGTGACGTTATATATTTTTCTCGTAATTCCTATGTCTGTATGTTTGTGAGTGTAAATGAAGATGGTGGGTTAATGTTGGTAGAAATTCATGTTGAAGCAATTAATTGTTTTAAATACAATATCTGTGTGAAATGTTGAAACAATTAATTGTTTTTCATACAATTTCTGTATGGTAAAGTTAACTGAATATTAAATTTTCTCTTATCATTTGTTCACAAAATTGCAATAGTATAACTCTGTAAACCAATGATAATGTATTTCATAGAAATACTTTGTAATTTCCACTACTTGACTTAATATTTGAGAAAGATTTACATATTTTTTACCTGTTGCCAAATCCATTTGATTGATCGATAAATTATGTTTGAAATTAAAGGTATATATGCCGTTTTTAACGGCATTTTTGCGCTGTTGAAAACCAGACCCAAATTTTGTCAGCATGGCTAGATGTATGAAAAAGAAGTTCCTAGAAAATTTTGATTTTTCGACCACGTTTTCGCGTTGATATCTTGTGTACGTTCTAAATTTAGCTTGTTACATCACGTGCTTATGAATATTTCAAAGTTGGGCGTTTACTGACCGACCCGGGCAGTAAATAAATTAATTAGAATTTATATTTAATACTTTTAAATGCGTTTGATTTAAATATATAATTTTCAGAAAGTTTACAACATTTGTAGCTTAAAGTTTTCATTTCAAACGGCATATATACCTTAATTGTGTTACAGTGTAAACACCTGTATATAATGTATATACATTATGTCACTGGTATGAAACAAATAGCTATGAATAATGTGTCTATTTGCTAGGAAAAAAGCTTCAATAACCAGGGAAGGACAATATAAGTTTTGGAACTTGTGTACAACCCAATTGTTTTAAAAAATACAATAAAATATATGCAAACCAACATATAACCGCCCCCTGGCGGCCAAAAATGAAACATGTAAACAACCAAGGACTATTTCTACAATCTGTGTTTCTAATCTCAAAGATCTTAATTCAAAATTTCATCAGACCAATTTGATCTGACCAAAACAAGCTTAAAAGATAAGTATGTTGCAATATGAAATATAATGCAGATAAAAAAATTGACAAGAAATAAGTCTAGAGTTGGTTGGCCATTTTTTATTTTCAAAATGATATTGGTGGGATGGGGGAGGGGTCCGGCATGCTCCAAGTGAAGTGCTTCTGATTTAGATGTATGCCGTCTAATAATATCATTACACATTTTACACTGCAATTATCAGGTCATTTATAAAAATCATATAATCGAAACACCACTTTCTCCGAATAATTTAGACGTCAAAATAGGACGCTATAAAAAATAACAAATAAAAAATATATGAAATATACACAATAACCGATTATGTGAAGTTTGTAGATTCAGTAGACGAATTTCATTTGTCTATAAAAAAAAAATAACGAATAAAATAAATACTTAAGAAAATTCGAATGGGAAAAACCATCTACGTTTAGGTTAATCATTTCTGTGGGCACAATGTCATGGAACTCTGCTCTACATAAGCTACATCATGTTTTAAAGAAAGAGGCATACAATGTATGTCAAATCCCCCGCATTCCAAATATGAGGACAAAATGTATATCTTATGAAGTAATCTTCGAGTGTGCATCGGTCCATATTGGTTCCTTTATTACACATTAAACAGTATGAATTCAGCATGAATTATTTATATACGTTCAATAGATGATGTGTAAGTATTTATTTCCACGGTTGATAAATCTTGTTCCAAAAACGTATTTTCGTCACTCTGGAAGATAGTGAAATAAAATTCAATCTCCATACTAAACCCACTGATTATCATATCTACCTCAAGCCGTCTAGCTGCCGCTCTCTCCATACTTTTAGGGGAATTCCTAAATGGTTAAACAGCCAGAATTAGACGAATCTGTTCTTCTGATGAAATCTTTGAAGAACAGAGCAGAATATTGAAATCCCATCTGTCTATTTCAAGCTTCAAGCCCTCACATTGCAATCTGCAATTGATGGGATAGTTACAAAAGACAGGAAACCCATTTTGCAATAAAAGAGAAAAAAGACAAAGGCGGGGCTCCACTTGATTTAATAGATTTTCATGTAATTTTTCTCTATCAGTGTTGATAAATCAATTGTGATAGGCAAAAATGACTAAGAAAATTTTGAATATGCATGTATGTGATCAACAAAAGTCATGTGATCAACGTCCTATCTCTCCTTAAAATGTACCATTTTGAATTAGAAAGTGGAATGGGAGGTCACACTTATTATCCTGTTGAGTTTGTTCCAGTTGGTACCATGGGATTTCTATACGTTTAATACCTATGTAGTAGACTTTAACATTGATGTGAAAGGGTTTTACATTAGTGTGTGATGCTAGCTCCTAATATTTCCAGTTCTTTTTAATTAAGTTATAGAAATGCTGCTCTGCTCTCCCAATTTCTATCTATACTTATTAGGCAAATTTGCTGACATCTAATTTCTCTTTTCAGTTATTAATTGTAGCATTCAGTGTTGCGTTTGCTCTTAATTTCTTTGTCTTACAAAAATATATTTCAAATTTTGTATTTTTTTATGTCCTTGTTTGGTATTCTTTAACTACAGAATGTCTTTTTTTTTTTTATCAGATTATCAATAAAACTGACAACTGTAATGTGTTTTTCACATATTACTTGATTTAAAATTATATTTTTAAAACTTGTTTTTCCTGAAATATATTTAAAACTGCAAAAAAATGGAAAGTGGCTGAAAAGGTGTTATGACATAACAAAGGGGTTATACATATTGTGGAGATTTTTGTAAGAAAAGTAAGTAGTTCAGATATGAATGTTTGGGATTTTTTGATTACATAAGGTGTCAAACTAATGATTTAGAGAGAACTTGTAAAACATCACTTTAACCAAAATTTACTGAGTATGGACCCACCTTAATAAGGTATCAATCCCTTTCTTCATTCTAGTAATATTATGTTTTTATCTTGCCATATCTTCTGCCTGGTTGTCTTTCCTCTCCTTGATTTTTCTAATCATTTCATTCCTTGTGATAATATTTTTTTGGAAATTTGTATTTCCATACATTATCTACCCTGTATCCTTCCAATATGCGTTAACTAATTAACTATTCCCTGGTTTATTTATTTCCTTCAGAATTTGATTTCTGCATCTTAATGAATTTGAATTTTTCCTTAACTGCTATTTTACACTTTGTATCACATGTATTTGGATGTCTTTGAAACGTCTTCATTATTTCTGATCTATGTTATTTCCTCCAATACTTTGTTCTCTGAATCAGCATCCGTTGGGGTTTTTTTTAACCTTGTATCTTGCTGGAATCTTGTGAACTTTCCATTTTAAATATATTAGATTTGATTTCTTTTTTTGGGGGGGGGGGGGGGGGGAGGGGGGTGTCCGGCCACCCCCCCCCCCTTTAAAATTCAAACTTATAAATTCCCATAGTAAAATTACCGAAAATAGGCCTCAGTCCTACTAGCAACAATAAATATCCCCCCTCCCCCACCTCCCAGAAAAAAAATTCTGGATCCGCGCATTCTTGTATGCAAAATATCTTACGGGATCGGCGCTGAAAAGTATCAATCGGGCTCGCGATACCCTTTTGTATTGCAATAGAATGAGATATCTATTCCAATGTTTACATTCTTAACTCTCGATGAATTATATCATAATATCAACCAGAATGCAATAACTTTTTTTTTCAAGCCTAGTGGGGTTGGTAAGGTTTACGTTTAGTTGGAAAGTATTAACCGATTTCTTGCACCATGACAGAAAAATCATATGCCAGAAGTATTAACCTCCCCAATGAACAGATTTTTCGAAATTTGAATAATGCACGGTGTTTGGCTTTAGATATTGGTAAGTGTGAGCATTACATTTTTGTCAATCTCAACAGATTTTATTGACATTATTATTTTTATAAAGAACTTCATTCGCAGGCTAAGTTGCTAACCATGCTAACATCTCTGATCTGATATTATTTTACTGTTAATTTCGTAATTCATGTAACTGTGTACTAAATTACTGATACATGGATCTTTATTCATCTTGTACATTTATTAGGAAAATGTTCTTTATAATTGATTTGCGGAAAGGCATTTAATTCTCCATGTTGTGACATTACAAACTATCATAATGATTTGTTGCAGTGTGTTAATGTGGCACCTTGATTCATTTAGCATTTTTAAAATTCTAATTAAGATATTCATATTAACTGATTAAAATTTATGCAGGTGGCTCACTCGCCAAATTGGCATACTGTTCAAGAATACACAGACGAATGTCGCAGGTGCTTGACAGAAATGAGGTAGGTACTAGCTGTAAACTTATGTTTGAATGATTTACACCACACTTTAAGGGGCAGTCATATATGATGCGATTTGTCATCAGATTTACCATCAGATTCTCTCATCCGATTCGCTTTCGACTAAAATCGTACACTGTGACCACCTCAGTGGAGAAAGCAAAGTCCGAAAGTCGATTGAAAGTCTGATTGCTTATGATTTTCAATTGACTTTTGTGATGAAAGTCATAACGTCAGAATGACTTTACCTGTACAATAATCATAAATTGTTAAAATAAAATTGATTTTTAAATCGTATTTTGTGACCACCTCAACGATTGACTTCAATTGACTTACCGGTACTTAAGATAAGCAAGTTGATTTAAAATCAGATTAAAAATCACATTGTTTGTCTGCATCTTTATGCTATAAATTATAGATAATAATTCATTCATTTATTGTATGCTTTCATGTCGTCTCTTGTTTCAGTCCACTGAGAGTAGCCCAAGTCAACACATTTATGAAGTGTGTGAAGAGGATGAGTATATAGATCGCCTCCATTTTGTCAAGTTTGAGACAAAGTTCATAGAGTCTTGTTTAGATTTCATACAACAGAAGTTGGGAGATTCCCTCAGTCAAAACAAAACTATCCATGTCACTGGGGGTGGAGCACACAAATACAAGGATCTTCTAGCTTCAAAACTAGGAGTCGTGTAAGTTGCAATTTATTTTTCCAAGGTCAGGTAAGAAACAGGCTTAGGTATCTGGATTCAATACAATTTTCAATTTTCATTTTAATGAGGATCCTATGCAGGTGATGTCACAATTAGTTTATTCTATACAGTTATTTTTTTTGGCAGTTTATTTGTTCTTATCTTGTAAGTAGTGTGCATCTACATCTGATCAGAAAACTATTGTTCTGTTTCCAATAGATAGTTTGCTTTGATGTAGTGTCAGTAATTTCAAACAAGAGAACTCATATACATGTATACCAATATTCAATTTTTTTCAGAATGAATTAATAATTATGAAAATATTGGTTTTTCAATGGTTTTTGCAAAACAAAATTTCTTATAGGGTGACCAATTGATTAGCTACATACCCTCTTATCAGATAACATAACTTATTATTTAAAATTTTATATGTTTTTACAATAAATATCCAAAAATATGATGCAATTAACTCATATTTTCTCAAAGATACAATATTTTAGCCACAGTTTAGTCCAAATTTCTAAAGTACAAGAATTGCCATCAAACACAAGACAGGAATTTGCTGTCTGAAGGTTTAGATGTACATTTGTGAATTACATGTGTGTATTTATCAAATATATGAGAGATGGGATAAAGTGACCATTGTCATTCATTCTAGGGTTGAAAAAGAGGATGAAATGTCCTGTCTGATAGAGGGATGTAATTTTTTACTGAAGAACATTCCAGATGAAGCCTTTCTGTACCAGAGACACACAGAACCAACATACAAGTTTCAGGGGGTCAGCAGGGATATATTTCCTTTTCTCCTGGTCAACATTGGATCAGGTGTTAGTTTAATCAAGGTAAATGCTTACCTTTTTGTAACAGAAGTAGCTTTATAAAACAAAATGCTGTTTGAATATTACAATGAATTTGAAATTTGTAGGAGAACTACTTTTAGACAAATCACAAATACATTGTAACAAACCAGGTAAATCTTACGCGAGTAAACATATCAGAAGGATTCTCTTTTATCAACACAGGTTGAGTCAGAAGACACTTACCAGAGAATAGGAGGAACTTCAACTGGGGGCGGCACATTCTGGGGGCTGGGATCGCTTCTGACCAAAGCTAAGGTAAATGTCAGATACACCCTCATTACTTATCTTTGAAAACACCATCAACATGTTGATATGTTGAAGGACAAGCATAAAATCAAAATAAAAAATAATATTACCTGTAAACATTTCCAAAATTCTGCTCACTGTCAATTTTATATAAGGCATCTTTCTTTGATGGTTGGTTTAAAAAGTAGATGTATAAGGTAGGTGGTATATGAAGTTAAAAAAACTACATTGTATCTTTATCAATCTACAGACTTTTGATGAGCTTCTGGAGCTAGCAGAGCAGGGGGACCACAGAGAGGTGGACATGTTGGTCAAGGACATCTATGGGGGTTCCTACTCTTCTATTGGGCTATCTGGGGACATCATAGCCAGCAGTTTTGGGAAGGCAGCCAGATCTCCTAAAAAATCAGGTGCGTAAATAAGCTATGGTTTCTCAAGCAGAAAATAATGATTTTTTAGCATACCAGTAATTAATGAATCATCGAACGAACAGGCTCTATATTTTTTCCTCCTGTTGGACTCTTAATTCAACAAATTAACAATAATCTCATGTAATTTGCAACTATAGAAAAAGACAGTATTATTTAAATGTCCTGTATAAAAAAATAACATTTTTTTCTTTTATTCAGCTGTATTTCAATTATTTTATATATCTGAAATTGAATGACAGTACCGCAGTTTTCCTTTCCTATTTATCAGTAATGTTTCTTTGCTTTGTAGAAGATATGGAGACCGGATTTAAGGAGGCAGACATTGCGCGGAGTCTGCTGTTATCTATCAGCAATGACATTGGACAGATTGCCTATCTCCATGCTAAACTACACGGTCTCAACAAAATCTACTTTGGGGGCTACTTCATCAGGGGTCATCCTCTTACTATGCATACCATCACTTACGCCATCAATTTCTGGTCAAAAGTAAGATTACATGTACATGTATTTAATCTTTCAAGATAGATTATATGTTAAATTGATGTAGATAAAGCTAACATGATTCACTTTTTTACACATATTTTTTCAGTGTTGAAGAATGCATGTATGATGGATATAAAATTTATCCATTCAAAAATAGTATTTCTATTTCGCCAGATTTAAAAAAAATGAATTAACAATATGCGTATGTAAATATACATTTGTTTTTATTACTAGGGGGAGATAAATGCCTTATTTCTTCGTCATGAGGGTTATCTCGGTGCCATAGGAGCATTTATTAGAGGCACTAAAGAGGAAGGTGAGAGAAAGTTTTTATTTTAATTCTACATACAGTTTTTGGCATTGGAGCTAGTACACATCTAATATGAATCTTATTTTTGGTCAACAGAATTCAAGTTTTAAGTTTCATGGATATAGTATAGTTTTGCAGCTTTGATATATAAGAATCTATGCACCAACTTTTATTAATGAGGTTTGCAAAAACATAGCAGTTCTTGATGTGTCTGTTCTATTTTACCTACATGTAATAGCATATTGGTTTTTTCACAAAAGCTGTAGTTGCTGTGAACCAAAATCTGATTGATGTATTGTGAATTAAAGTAAATAATCATGAATGAAATTTAAATTACAGCATATAACCTCTGTTGTAGATACTAGAGGCTTGACTTGGGGTGAGAATTTGGCAGGAAGCTCAGGTCTTGGTAGCTATCACAAAAGTCATCCTTGGCGAGAGAAGAAAAACCAAAGTTCCACAGTAGGCAATTTTACTGGAATAAGATCTTTCATGCACATATATTCTGTCATGTGATTAAGTTTGAATTAGATCAAAGGTTTTTTATAGATTTTATTTACACATCTTCCTTTAAATGAAAGTAAAATTGTTGGGTGATTGTTATTGCAGTTTGAGATGTTAGAATTGAACCAGTTAGACCGTGCCTTACTACCCTGTCCTCTGTTACTGGACCAGCAGAGTTATCTCCCTGACACAGTAGAACTGACAGAAGATATCGCTGCTAGAGAGTACTGGCTTGAATGCTTTACAAAAGGTGTTCATAAGGTACTGATAAACTGTAAAAATCAAAATGAAGTACCTGTATATTCTTTTACTTTTGACATTCATAATTCTACTTTGGTACTACATGTACCAGTATGGATTAAATTTAGCCTCGATGCATCACCACATTGTTTGGTTATGTAAATACAGTGTATAATTTGCATGTCGTAGACACAGGAGCAGGCCATTAAAAGTCAACAGAATCATCCTGATGCCGTGGAAAGAGCTGAAAAGTTCACAGCAAAATATATAGAGAGGCTGACAGAGCTGAAAGAAAATCCCTGGTATTGGAACTAACCTGTCTGGTTTTTATAACAAGCCAAATTAATACATTGTTTCAAACATGCATAACTATATTGAATTTATTCTCTTGTATTATTTTTATTTGAGGTGTCTCTGAGATAATTCATTGGTACGTGCATGTTCACAAAGACATAGCTGTTTTCAGTTTCTTGCTGTGTAAGAAGAACATCATTCTTTCAGTTTCTAGTCGTTTTATGAAGTAAATTATTTTTATTTCAGTGCATATGGCTCCTTGACAGTAAGAAGCCTATTAGACACCAGCAGTCACTACCTCCAAGAATTCATGTTTAATGATCCTTATCTGCAGGTTAAGAATAAGTATATTTAACTATATACATGTACACTTCAGTAATTGTTTCAGAAAGATTTTGTTTGTGACCCACTCTACTGGCTTAACCGTATAAACATGTTGATACACTGTACATATATTCCACAAACTCTCAGACTTATCGAATTGGAACCCTTTTTTAGCATCAATTTTGATTTCCTTCTAGCTTAAACAAACTGAGAATGAGCAGTCGTTGAAATATCTTGCTCAGTACTTTCAAGAACTTGACAGAATGAACTTTGAGGACCGACAGTTAGCCTTGGCTAAAGGTGTTATCGCAGGCAATGTGTTTGACTGGGGTGCAAGGGAGGTGACTCAGATAATGGAAACTCAAATTTTTGGATTCAAGGAAGCCACAAAGAAACTGCAAGGTGCTTTCATATCTCATTCTTAATTTTAAAATTATAGAATACTGTAGAAGCACATATTTTCGTTAGGTTAAAATTTCGTTGTTCTTAAGCCAAATACAATTTCGTTGGCATTTAATTTCGTCAAATTGTAATCCCTAAAATGTGTTGCGCATCAACTCTGTAATTATTAATACTTCGGTTAAAAAATTGTTATTGATTTAATTTCGTTGATTATTACTGCCAACAAAAATAACAAAATTAAATCCTCAACGAATATTTCTGCTTCTACAGTATTCATTACAAGTACATGTATTAGCTATTACAGTCTTCAAAAGTTTAGTGATAGATCATTTCTGATTTAAGATTTAATTCTTGAAATTGGGATCTTAAGGCTCAAGTTATTTTACAGCATGGAAGATTTTACATCTATTCAAGTATAGTATGAAAAATAAATCTTCATTATTGAAACTATTCTTGCATGTCGTTTCGTTAGTAGATTTGAAAAATTACCAGTTGCAGCATGAGGGGGAAAAATCATGTCTATATCACATGTACATGTAGCATAATTAACTTTCTCCAGTCTTCTCTCCTAGAACGTCCCTGGTTGTTTGATGATTTTGATGCTTGGTTAAGCCGAATTAAGGGGAAACCCCACAAATGTGCTGCCATATTTGTTGATAATAGCGGAGCAGACATCATTTTAGGAATATTTCCTTTTATAAGAGACATGCTTTCTAGAGGAACTAAGGTAAGTAATGCTTGTATATACATGTTTCAAATTGTGGATTGTTTCCTTATTGTTTTGTACATGTAAATAAAATGTAAGTTTTGACACCTCAGTAATGTACATGTAATTTTCAATTTTTTACACATCATTCTTGTAATATATCATCAGAATTGCAGTGTTTCTTTAGTTTAAAATCATCTGATTATGTTGTAGGTGATTCTTTGTGCCAATAGCCGGCCAGCTCTTAATGATGTCATTTATAATGAACTTGTAATACTTGTGAAGCGAGTAGCAGAAATAGACCCACAAATAAATGAAGCTTACTCGGAGAATCGACTAATGGTGATGGAAACAGGCCAAGGCTCACCATGTTTAGACTTACGGTTGGTTTATTTCAAAAAATTACGGCTGAATCAATTGTTATGTTGTATTTTTTCTCTCTTATGTCACCGACATAGTTCTGTTCATTTAAGAAATACATTGTACTGTATTTTTTTTCAACTGTCACATGTGAAACAAGAAATATCTTTGGTTACAGATTAATCGACTGCCAACTAGTGGACCTGATGAACAAGGAGGAAACAGACTTAGTCATCATTGAAGGAATGGGGCGGGCTATCCACACAAACTTTTATGCCTGTTTCTCATGCGAAGCCTTAAAAATTGCTGTGATAAAAAATAGGTGGCTAGCTAACCGCCTAGGGGGTGACATGTTTAGTGTTATGTTCAAGTATGAGGCACCCAGGAAAATTTATGCAAACACAGCTTGATGATATAAGAGTTCTGAAATATAGTAATTAGCTTCATTATTTCAGGAAAACTTAGCTGTGATGTAAACTCTGAAAAATGTAGCTTGACATTGTGAAAACTTTCTTGGAATATTTGAGCCATGTGTCAGAGAGATGAAATCAGCAGATCACAATTAACACAATCATTATATCATACATTTACATAATGTACTAGTTAAACAATCCTCAGAAAATGCATGTCAGAAGACACAGAAGTGGGGGTTTCTATTATGCAAATATGATTTAACTATTTAAGTATACATATACATCAAATCCAAGCTATCCTAAGGAGATACCAGACTACAGTACATGTAGACAGAAGGATGCAGTATTGAGTTGGAACCAATAATACTTAAATATGTCTTCTTATATGAAATCAATGAACAACGTAATTCGATGACATGATGAATCTTAGGCTGAAGTTTACCAATACACACAGAACAATTTGCCATTATATGTATGAATATTTTGACTGTGATTCGTTTGCAATGTATGTACCAGTAGTCCAGTACAATATACATGTTTTTGTTATAATGTGGTACATGTATTTATTAAACAATGCAAATTTTTAAACATACTATTTGAATGCTTGTTGTTTTATGTAAATCTTTTTTCCATGCTTGATTTTATAACCCAATTTTCAATGATTAAACTGTTGTTAAATTGCATATTTTTACACGCTGTCATAGAATGCTCAAGCCTCTGTGATATGTGAATTGTTCAGGTATATTTGTGTTCATTTTTTTTTTTACATACTTTGTCAACATGAAGTTCATTATCAGTGTCATTTTTGGAGAGTGTGTTTAATTTTTCAAATGGTTATTTTACTGGTGAAGTATATTTCATATGATGAAATGCATTTGAAAAAAAATAAAATTATGCAAAGAGTTTTACTTTTAATTTATTACACAATGATAAAAACTCTGTTTTAATTGGGCATAAAAACATGGGCGGTTCATATCCCTGATTATATTCTTCATTGTTATTGGTCAAAATTAACTCCATTTATAGGCTATTCTGCACATTTTACACTTTTTTTGGTTAATTGTAACCAGGTGAACAAGAATACGTGTACATTTGCAGTATCGGTATTTTTAATCTTTGTACAAAGTTCTCTAGGATCAAGAGATGATTTGTGGTTAACGGTAAATGTGCTCACAACAACTTGAAATAGTTTCTCAAAGCAACAGAAAATTACTCAATTACGAAAGATAACATGATGCATAAAAAGTATATGTCAAATAAGCAAAAAAATATGCAAGTTTGATTGAAAAATTATGCTTTTCAAAAATTTAATTCAGTAAATATAAACAAAACCCTTAGGCGGATTTGAACTCGTGATCTGTGGTTCACAAGGCCGATACTTTAACCAATGAGCTATAAAAATGATATTCAACCAAATTCAGTTAATCAACTGTGAGGCTATGTTAAGCTCATTTTTGTGAATTTGATTTGCCATACATGTTCGCATGATGCATCATCTTCACAGAGCAATGCAATCAACTGTTAATACATGTATAATGTACTACAACAACAATATACCAGTAACACTCCTCAGGGTTATCTTTTTAAAATTCAATTTATTTGTAAAATGAGGAGTGGTTCAATACATTGTTTTATCAGTATTTGGTAATAGGCAAATATCAATTTTAATACGTACTGCTCTCCGAGTTCAAAAAGTGAGATGATATGTTGACTTTTTGCATTGAAAGCATTATAGGTATCCAGATTATATGCTGAAAATAAATTGTTACCTAAAATGAATGAATATGAAATATTTACAGCTTTAATTCACAGCAAGGATCTTTATCACTAGACAGAATTCCCTACAAAGAGGTTCAGTTGACCACTGTTTAATATGAGTAATGCATGTAGTAGTTGGGGCTATATATGGACCATGGATATCGGCAAGGATAGCTCAGTGGTAAGGCTCCTGACTAGATTTGCAGGGGTCCCGGGTTCATTTCCCAATCCAGCAATTTGTTTTCAATGTATTTATATGCTCATTCTTCCTTTCTTATTTCATAATGTAGTAGTTGGGGCTATATGGACTGGGGATATTGGATTGAGTAGCCCAGTGGTTAAGCTCCTGACTGGAGTTGCAGGGGTCCCAGGTTCGATTCCCAGTCCAGCCATATATTTTCAATGTATTTATATGCTCATTCTTCCTTTTCTATTACATTTGGTGCTGTGGCCTTCCTTGTACAGGCGATATAAATGTAATTGACAAGTCCTGACGGGAGAATTTGTGTTGTGTCTTTTTGGTCAAAGACTATTTAAGGAGGGAGGAATGTAGTAGTTGGGGCTGTATAAACCTAGGATATCGGCCTGGGTAGCTCAGTGGTAGAGCTCCTGACTAGCGTTGCAGAGGTCCCGAGTTTGAATCGTGGTCCAGCCAATTTATTTATTGAAAATAAATTTTCAATGTATTTATATGCTCATTCCTCCTTTCCTATTACATATACACTGTTTTTCTATAGCGATGACAACAATTAATTCCTGAAGTTTAGTTACACAATTATTTATCTACATGTAGTTGGCATTTACTTTGTTTTTTCTTGAATAAATATGCTAATGACATACTCAAAAAACAATTACTAAAACTCTGGGCTAAAATTTTATTAGAATATCTCTGGGTTATTCTAACAACTCGCTGAATCAGCCAGATACTTAATTGGTCAAACAGTTCACCAGATTATTGTACATGTTCTCATTGATAGTCTCATCATGATTAACATGTATGCTTCTAACTTGCAAGTTTTGGGAATGAACTGATAAAACAAATTTGGTGGCTTTATTTTATTTGGAACGTACTAAAACATACACAGGTTATTCTGAATCATTAAAACAGACTTCTAAACATTCGTTGATGTTTGATTCTTTTATCATAACTGATGAACAATGTTCATTGAAAATCATGAGGTACATAATCATACCAATTAAAGCTTGCATCAATTTTTCATGCAAGATGTGATCTCGAATTAAACACCAGTTTCCATGGCAGCAATGAGACATGTCCACTACATGTTCCCTTGGGTGAATTTCTAAAGACCTTATAACTGTGATCTTGTCTTTGGAAATTGCACAGATTTTTCCTCACTGATTAAGTGGGTGGATGTTTTGAAGCATAATGCTGAAGGTAGGAGCATGTTAATTCCATTTCCATTCCATTATCCTTGAAGTGTTTGAATGCAGTCTGAAAAGAAGAATTGTATTCATGTTAAAAGCTTACACCACAATTTGGGTTAACGATTTTAAAGCTGCTGTAATGGTTCTGTACATGCAAAAATAATTGAGGCAATTTTTCCAATACTTGTACATTACAATATAATTTGGGATTATTTCAGTAATTTCCCAGCACATCCCAAAATAATTCTTTACTTCCTGATGTCCTCACTTCAGTGTTTTGTTTTATTTTTTACAAATGCTAAATGGTTGGGCTTTGGGTATTTGTAAAAATTTCTGAGGCAAGAAAAGAGATAAACAAAAGTATATTAATTATTAACATGGCAATTGTTTTTGTGCATTAATTAATCTTTGGCTGTCAAAATGAATTTTTCTATGGAGCTAAAGTCCTGTTATTAAAACTAAACAGTCTGTTAGGATTTGTGTTAGAATCATTCATACCTCTGCTAAGATACCAGCAACCCCATGCCCTCTGTAGGATGGTGGCACCAGAGTGTGATACAGATCAACTTTGTTACTGCTGATGTAGTCATACTGTAAAAAGGCTTTTTCACCTTTCTTGTTTTCTAAAGAGATAATAAGTAATATATTGAATGATAGTCCAATCCACACTCAGCATGCAGTAAACTATAAATGTATGTTATATCCCTTTGCAGGGACACATTATACCTCTTCTTCATTTTAGTACATATATTTTGGTGACTGCAATGAATTTAACATTTAAATATCTGAAACATGAAATATCCTAACAAGGATCTCAGAATTTCTATCAAATTTATGGCAAGAGGGATATATATTTTATGCCCCTCTTCCCATTCTTGCTTTATTGATAAAAATTCAGAGGCCTAATAGCCTGGAGAAAATCATCAAAATAAAAAATGAAGAAAAATATAATGTTATCATAAAAGCTACAAAGGCTACTGTAGGAATCCCATGGAGTCCCCCCCCCCCCCAAAAAAAAAATGTCAACAGCTGATCAATGTGTAGGTAAACAAAGATAAACAAGTGAACTAACCTTTGAGTTGAATCACAAATTCCTTTTTGTCAGGATCGTGCACTGCATGAAATTTTGAAGTTAAATCCATCGCAATAAATTGCTTTCTGATGAAATTTTGAGCGAATCGGTGTCTCAATAGGGACCGATTCATTGCCAAAATACAAAAAAAAATGTCAACGGCTTACTTTCATTTTGTATGTGGAAGTCCGAACCCGACTTTTTCACGCTAGGTGATTTTCAAACAATATCCGATTGCAGGACAGAACCAAGTTGCGAAATAAATATTAGATTAATTAATATTTTTTTTTTTAAATCATTTTATTCAATTTCGTACATGTAGTTTAAATATATATCTAAATCATACAAAGTATGAAGAAGAAAAAAAACAAACAAACACAAAATTGTGTCTCAAAATAATCTTATTAAAAATTGTATTACATTTTCAATCACGTCAATTATTACGTCACATTAACTAAATTTTAAAACATCTATCCGGATAATGTTACACTTTTTAACATAATTTCTTAGATTTTACTCTGTTTCATCAAGACTTTCAAGTCTGCAAAACATCTTGTATTTGTAGAATTTTAAAGCAACAAAAGAAATGAGATTGTTAAATAAAGGTGTCTTTTTGTTACGTTCTAAATAGACTAAAACAAAACATATATCCATTGAAATTTCACATTGATAACAAAAGATAATATGTTCCAAATGCTTCGTACATTCTCACACGTGTTTACAAGATGTTGAATATACAGACCCAAGCTGCAAAATAAATAAATAAATAAATAAATAAATAAATAAATAATAACGCTTTGAATAGCACCGTACCAAAGTGTTCAAGTGATTCTTTTTTTGTTTTTGTTTTTTGCATCAACAACTGATCGAGACCACAGATGGGGATATTCAGGACATAAAATACAAGGATACTTATAAATTACATCAATTCAGATCATAATAATAGTGACAAGCAAGTGCATCATGACTTGCTGTTTCTTCCTGCGCTTAAATGCACAACGGTGTTAAAAAAAAAGGTCATGTCTTTACTCTTGTTCAAATGAATTATAAGGAGTAAACAATTTATGTACGTTAGGTAAATTACCATGTCTGTAGGCCATTTCGGAATACACATTCAATATATATACATGTAGTTGTGGTTGTGCACAACACGTATCTGCATTTGCTGACATAACAGCACGACAAGAAGTAGTGAAGTCACGGGAAGCAAGGGTGGGTCTAGATGGGGGGGGGGGGCTGAAAAATTCATTTTTTTTTTTAATTTACAAAGTAAAATTACCGTATATATACCTCGGATCCCTTCCCCCGGCAAACTTAAACATCCCTCGCCCCCACCCCTCCTTTGGAAAAGTTTTCTTGATCTACGCATTGGGAAGGCCAACAGCAAAAAATAACAAATGATAAAGTTCAATTGTTATCACAATTAAATTCTTATTTTATTTGGTTTGTTAAAAAAATGTATCTTCACTATAGTGTATTCGACACTCAGTTTAACGCAAAATAAAAAAAAATGATTAAGTCAAGATCATAGAAAAGGTCAGCAAATTTTGACACAGATTAGATTTATTGTATAGATCTTTGTTTAATCCGAGTTCAAAACAAATTGTGACGAACGGAATATTATTTTCCTTGACTTTATTTTCACGTTTTCCTTATTTCGGTTTAATTTTTTTACCACTTATTTCTTGTATATACTACTTCTTTTATAATACATACACCATCAAACGGAAAGTAAACCTTTACTGAAATATTGACATACCAGCTATTTTTTTCTAATGTCAGCTAATAAAATTGGTAACAAGTAATATTTCCCCTTAAACAAACAAACTGGTTTTCCATAGTTTTTATTCCTTTATTCATATTCATAACAGTAATATGACAAATTAATTAGTGGAATGATGATTATATGCTCTTGCTATATACTTAACAAAACCATTTTTAAAAAATAAAAAAAAAACCAGTAAACACAAGTATTTAAAAACATTTGACCAATAACGTTAATACAATTTCAATACACATGGTACTAGTAAGTAAATATTAATAGCATGATAATCAGGATTCTCTCGGCCGCCGAGGTTGACCCCACTCCATCGGCACCACTTCCATACCCGTGCGGTGTGTCCCCACTGACTGGAAGTTTGTCCAGGGATCGTCTGGTGATTTCCGCCGATTCTGACATATTGTGAGCGGTAGTGTTGTCGAACACTTGAACGGAACTGTCCTCGCCTGTAGTGAAAGTATCAGAATTATAAAAAGATGCTCATGATAATGCATGCGCGGATCTAGAGGGGGTGGGAGGGGTGGGAAGTTTCTCTCCTGGAAAATTCAAATAATTCACAGACTAAAATTATCAAAAATAACCGCCCCCCCCCCCCCCCCCCCCCCCCCCCCCAAGGCAAACAAAATTACACCTTGGACCCACTCACTCTCCCTTTCTGGAAAAATATTCTTAATCCGCGTATGTGATGATGATGATGATGATGATGATGATGATGATGATGAATGGATATGGTGCATGCGCGGATCCAGAAATTTTTTGCGGGGGGGGGGGGGGGGGAGGCAAAGGATAATTGTGTTTGCCGGGGGGGGGGGGGGGGTCCGAGGGATATTGCGATAATTTTACTATGTAAATTTTAAAAAAATTCATTTTTCGGGGGGGGGGGGGTCGGGACAACACCCCCCCCCCCCCCTCTAGATCCACGCAGTTGGTGGTTGGATAATAAACATTTACACTGATCTATATACGTCACGGGGTATAAATTAAATGCAAACGTTTCTTTTTTTTATATAAAAAAATTGACATCTGGATTATTTTGATCATTTAAAATATTTGGCTTTTACCATAACATTTGAGGAACGCTGTAAATTTTTGCATGGCTTTCTCCATCATTGTGACGACGAATGATGCGGCGTCAGGGCCACAGTTCTCGAAGACAGTGTCGTGCATGCAGACCGACGATATGTTGATGATACTGAAAGAAAAAGACAGGTATACTTCAACATTCACTTAATTTCAACTATTATATATACATGTAATGCAACAATGTGCCCATATAATGTACTAAGGTGGGGGGGGGGGGGGTGCAAATGCAATTCAATGAATCTGAATATCACGTTAAGTAAATGCATTTTGTCCGTAATGAATGTCATTAAAAAGATTTATTTTATTTAAAGGATGTAAATGTAGGAAAAGAAATATAATACAATATATTTATATAGGTATTTATTTGGTTTCTTGAAAATAAAATCCAAATTGGATCGAAGAAGGTGAAAAAGGTGTTGGGGGAATCGAGATAAAACCCACTTGCACCAGGCTCTTGTTTCTGTATACGTCATCTCGTGTTTGTTTTTGTTCAGCAAATCTTGTGCGCTGCTAGCATAATCTTTGTTGCACTGATTTGTTGCGTTGCGAACCACAGGCTTTTCCCAGCAACTATTGTGTCGTAACAAGTCTGCAATGCCAAAACGCAAAGATGTTAAAAATGAAAATTAAACAACTCCTTATACTTACATGCATAATGTGTACTTAAAAGATGCTAAGTAACTGTTTCAAAAGTACCAGTTAAAGTAAAACAATTAACACCTTCTTAAAATATTGAATGAAAAGATTTCGATTTAACCACTGGGTACTACAGTTTACAGTATGATAGAACTCTCTCAGCAGTTTACCTGAGTTTCCCTCCCCACAGAGGAAGTCCGCGGTGCTCTGAGTGGTCCCCAGTGTGGATAGGAAGACCAGATTGAGACCACAGCCGGCCACTTTACCTTGGTAACACATCTTATACTCTGGTCGGAATCTACAGCATTATTGAACTGTAAGCACGGACCCATGCATACATGAAATACCTTTTCTACTATTGTCTGCTATTTTATATTTCAAGTCACTATAATAGGTAAGTATAGATTGTAAAATATTCAGGATATTGAACTATGATCAGCTGTGATACTAAATATATCGGTTGATGCAATTTTCAAGACATATGTACAGGTACCTGCAAAGGAGCGCCACCTGTTCGGGCGATGGCATGGCCGATAACTCTCCCTCGTACTCCTTACTTATGTTCTGCCCAAGTTTCCAAGCGCATAAATTGAGACCCACTAAGTCGCATGTTGTCAAAATTTCTCCACCTAAGACTGAGAAATTATTAGTTGTTTTACTTTCTTCAATTTCTTCAACATTTTTAATGTCTAGAATGGTTAACAGTTGCATATCTAATGCTTCACCATTTGAATGTCATTACTCGAATTACGAGTGAGATACCAAGATCGTGCCATCTTTTTTTTTTGTTCACAAATAGTGTATTTATGAGAAATTACAAAATTTTAAACATTCGTGACAAACAAGATAAACTCATTCACAACTTCATAAACAGAAAACGTAGGATTACTACGGTAAAAGTTAGGTTCAATAATACATGTATTATAAACAGAAAACGTAAGATTACTACGGTAAAAGTTAGGTTCAATAATACATGTATTATAAACAGAAAACGTAGGATTACTACGGTAAAAGTTAAGTTCAATAATACATGTATTATAAACAGAAAACGTAGGATTACTACGGTAAAAGTTAGGTTCAATAATACATGTATTATAAACAGAAAACGTAGGATTACTACGGTAAAAGTTATGTTCAATAATACATGTATTATAAACAGAAAACGTAGGATTACTACGGTAAAAGTTAGGTTCAATAATACATGCATTATAAACAGAAAACGTAAGATTACTACAGTAAAAATGTTCAATAATACATGTATTATAAACAGAAAACGTAGGATTACTACGGTAAAAGTTAGGTTCAATAATACATGTATTATAAACAGAAAACGTAAGATTACTACGGTAAAAGTTAGGTTCAATAATACATGTATTATAAACAGAAAACGTAAGATTACTACGGTAAAAGTTAGGTTCAATAATACATGTATTTTAATTAACACATCAAAGTCTATCATGAATGTGTGTCCTTCTTTTTTTGTCTGCTAAAAAGGTATTCTCTTTTGAGAAGTGGACAGGCATAGCCTATATCAACGAAGTGGATGTAGGCTATGCCTGCCCACTTCTCAAAAGAGAATACTAAAAAGGAGGCCTGGACTTTCGCTTATATCGCACTGATGGGTTATTCCTAAAAATCATTGTTAAACTAGACCAGAAATACTTTTAGTATACCAAGTCATTCCAGACCCTAGCTTACCATCTCTGATTTTTCTCGGGGTAAAACAATACTAACACGATACGTTATAAAATAACATGTAAAGTCGGTATTGTAAAGTAGAAAATAGCGAATGTATTTACCTTCAGATGACGTTAAAATCACAAGTACAACCAATATAATTTCAAAGGCCATTTTACAAAACGGAGATGCACCGTTTATTGGGATTTCTTAGAAGTTGGACTTCCAATATTCATTATATATTTTCTTTGTGAGATATGTTTTGGGTTAATAGCATGTTGATGTGTTTATGGTGTATGCATTATAAGAGATTTTACCACGAAAGTGAAAACTCATGTCCGTGGCCCTAGTGCAGAGACCACAGATACGGAGAGGGAACTCGTGTCGTCACCGGTGCCCTAGCTGATTGACCACATGTTCGGGGCACCATCACAGGGGCCCACCGGAACATGCCGTCAGGGCGAACTCGCACCGGGCAACTGGGGTCTCTCTTACATCACGTCCCAATGTATACACAGCTATAGGTGACTTGATTTACGACCGATAGAAAGCGGTATCTTTCAGCACTCATGTGTATCTACTCACGAACGTGTTGGTTTATGGTAACATACATATAATGTAGGTGCGACAGTGTATAAATACGTTACTATAACCGCGACAAGTCTTTTTTAATTACTCTATCAAATAGACTACTTGAACACCTATACTTTGCGGTGAAATTCTATTTCAGCCTTTCTTTTTTTCTTTTTCTTTTAATTAATCCTTGATATTTCAAAATTTCAACAACAAAAATCACAAACAAAAACAATGCTATAAAGAGGTAGCTTAATTAGTCTTTCAATTGAATTGTATTTTGAAACAGTTCCATTTACTCATACAGGTAGATATAAGAAGAGTGTTGTCATTACATTAACTAATATATCAATCAATAACACCTTTCAAGATCATCTTGAATATCTTAAGATGTCGGTTTTTATTTATCAACTAATTTCTTTTTTTTATTTTGCTTGCCATGTGGTATTATTGTACATTTCAATTCCATGTGAGACAAATTCAGATCGTTGTGAAATTATGATAGAATTCATTTATTTTTGTATTTTTAAAAATGACTATACTGTTCAAATTATATTAAGCATGCATCTAGCTACATAGCCCTTGATAAGTTAATAAAAAACAAACTTTAGATAGAGAATAATATTTTTGTTTTTTGTTTTACGCACACACACATACACCACAGCTGCATCATTACATTGTAATCATTATAAATGGCACTACTCTAGGGTTACTCATCTATACATTGTCTACCCCCGAGCCAGCAAGTGTATAGGCTCAGCTACATTGACTCTAGACATATGTGTAATGACTTCACCCTCGAAAGAAACATCCAAGTTACTAGAACAATTCACATCGACAGTTGTGTGTTTGGAGTAGTTTTCGCGCCATACTGAGCTTCTTTACATCTGCTGGTAGCACACTGGACGGATTCCAGCATTCGTCCGCGCAACATCACTCCATCACCGCACCCCGCAGACGACAGATTCAAGCATGAGGGAAATAGTTCATATCCAGGCCGGACAGTGCGGGAATCAGATAGGGTCTAAGGTGAGAACACCATTGGCGCTTCGTACTTTGTAGTTTATGATTTATAAAAAATGGAAACCACTTGCAAGGGTTGAAATGGGTTTACATACAAGTGAAAGTATGCCATGATTCATCAAGCACTGGAGGCTGACATTCCCACGTGTAATCTCTCTCTCTCTCTCTCTCTCAATTAAGGGTTATAGAACTTTAATCGCAAGATCTAACTATGATTTTCAGCATACCACAATCGAGGTAACTGAGAGTAATTGACCGTTTAACCGTAATACGTAAATACGGAGTTATAACGTTAAGAGTAGGAAGATCTAAGTTCAGGGACAAAGCAAACATTATCCGTCGACCTCATTTTCGGTCCAGTTTAACGTGTAAATACGCGTTTATTTTAAGAACTTTATTTTATAATTTTAGAAATTAAAGATGACTTAATTACTCTAACTATCTCTAGCTTTTAGGAAATTGATAATGACTTTGAAAGAATTAAACGACACTGTCCGTCTTAAAAATTCCCCCAAATTTTAAACAAGTTAATGACACTAATATATAGCAGTGTCGATTAACTCTTCCCATGAATGAGTCAACAGGAATCGGGAGAGGCCGACAAATGGACCAGACCCTCTGTACTGACACTTTTCAATTTATTATGATTATTGCAATTCACTGGAAGTATATGATGTATCGCAACAGGATGATACCACACAATTATTTTTAGCCATTCCCGTTATTAACCAGAAAAGACTCAGGGCTAGACCCTCGCTTAATTAAAAAAAAAACCCCTTTACATCCAGTTCAAATGTACATGTAGAACCATTTTAACAAGAGCTTGGATTTTGGGTAGTTGTGTCAAATAGCAATATGACGTATTCCTGTCTATTTCATCGCTGGCCACAAAGCTATTGCTCTTTGAAATCAATAAGATTTGTCTGGCTTTTGAGCTGAGACTACGCAATCGGTGTATATTTCTCTTGAAACCAGCGTCATTTTTAACTTGTTTTGACGCAAGAAATAGATAGTTACGTCCTACTAAAAGTCCAAGGCCGTGTTAAAATGGTTCTAACTGCAAAACAAAGCCGAGGTCTCCGGTTTTTATTATCTGACGCTTTGGTTTTATTTTTTTGGAGAAAAAAATTGGAAGGGGGCTACATTCATGTAGCTATTAAAATTGAATCTGACAAAACTGTTTGATAAATTGAATTTGACATATTTTGTTTTATCTGTACTTATGGGTTTAGATATTATATAGGTGGATTTGTTTCTGTTGTACAAATGCATGTACTTATTAACTAACTCTTTTTGAAATGCAATCGCCGTAGCTCCTGCCTTGCAATTACATTTCCAATTAGAACTTGCAGAATTATAAACATTGTAGATTTATTCCTCTTTACGTAAGTTGCTTATGCTTTTAGTTCTGGGAGGTTATTTCCGATGAACACGGGCTGGACCCAACAGGAATCTACCATGGAGACTCAGCCTTGCAGCTGGAGAGAATTGATGTGTATTTTAGCGAAGCTATGGGTAAAGTTTGTTCTATAATATGGATTTTCTTATGTTCGACAATGGCAAATTCTCGGGCCTCACCGGCAGAGTTTCCGATTGGCACGATGAACCAACGAACCAATCTTGGTTTTAAAGTTGACAATCAGCATAAACCTAAAACCTGTTATCAGTTATTTAATTTGAAACGCCTGTAATCGATGAGGTTTACCGGTTCATGTCTTTAAAAAATCAAAAACGTAAATTCACAGCATGTAGGTTTACATATATGTACATGTATGAAGTAAAAAACCTCACAATTTTACGTCATCCGACATCGATGAATACAAATATGAGACATTTATTTAAAATCTAGATCTACATATACATATCTTTCCTTCTTGGCATAAGTTGTCGTAAACGTGTTAAACATGCATGAACTACGTGTCCCTATGGTAGCAAGATAGAGAATACTGAAATCTTAGCATTTTGAGGCTCTTCTGAGAGAATCTTCTACATTTACGTTACACGATACTTATACTTGATATTTTTGTGAGGAAGGTCAGGTATATCCTTACATTCATCAATTGAAACTTATCTTTGAAATTGAGGAATGGCGGGTTCTCTGGAGGTTTGATAGAAGTTCAATGATTTTCTCTGCTACACAGAAACCCATTGTAACGTTAGCTTTCTGTGCTTTCGCTATTTAAACAGTCCTGTAGTTAAGTCGGCTCTTTGAAATATTTTGGACGTATCATTTTGTCACTTTGTTACCTTTATTAAAACGAAATCCGGTATATACAATTGTATATATCATTACATACTGTATGTACTTCATTAAGGGCAAATTGAAAATAGGTTATGTAAAAATAGTTTTGTGTCTTATCGTAATTAATGAACCGTTGAGGCATATTGAAAATTTGGGAATTTCACATGAGAGCAGAAACACGCATTTTCATTGGTTGATGGCCATGGAAGACACAAATAATACTTTTTGACAAGATATACCAAATAAATCACACAGATGAGTTAACACTGCATTGCCTGAATCTGCATTTTTAATAATTGATGAATTAAATATGAGGTCATAAATAAGCAGAAGCGATACATTTATATATAATAAGACTGTGAGGAATGAACGGTCTTGGCCATTCCTTTTAACCTGTCATAATTTAATTTTTTTTTCAGCAGACCATTTCGTAAACTATTTGCACTTGAGGGAATTTTTATTATAATTTTGCCTCAATTTGAAAAGCAGATTTCTTTCGTCTGCTTTATTTCCACACAATGTTTTTATTATGACGTTATATATGAAAATATGAAATATGAAGACAAGTGCAGACACTACATATCACTTACAGCGCTCTCTACCGTTGTTTTCTACGCGACAACTGACATGTAGAAACACGCCGTCACATTTCTGGTGAATTCCAAGGTAATCGTCGAGAAGGATGCCATTTGTAGAACTGGACAGTTCTGACAAGCGTGTAAATGCATTTGCATTAAATTAATTGTTGCAATTACTTTTAACAAATAGGACTAAGCATATTTCCATTTTCTGAAAATTTGAAATGTTTGGTGTCATTTAAAAATAAAAACAGTTACAGTTGTGCTTTCCACCCTACATCGAAGAAATAAAAAACATGTCAATAAAATTAATCTTAAACAGAAGTTTTGAGCATGCGCAAACTTTTCATTTTTAGTTATACTCTGTACAGCAGTGCTCTGTTGTCTTTGATTGCGTTTTGAAACCGGAATATGATTTGAATATATTTCCATTTTAAGGTCAAATTCAAATGAATGCTGAAGTTGTCAAGTTCTATTTAATATGAACAAATATAAATAATTTAATGATTTTCTGAATTTATTATGTCTTTCAATTTTCGCCTACACAGAAACAATTATAATATCGGCTTGGCGACATGTTCTTTCAATGTAAATAAGAAAGAAAGTACATATTTATATATGTGTATATACCGTAGTCTTATATCAGTCATCACATGTGATATTGAATATCTTTTTACTTTGGAAACAAGACAACAGATATGTTCCTCGGTCAATTCTTTTGGACCTGGAACCAGCTACCATGGATGCAGTAAGATCCGGACCGTACGGTAAACTTTTCCGTCCGGATAATTTTGTTTTCGGACATTCCGGTGCAGGAAACAACTGGGCAAAAGGTCACTACACGGAGGGGGCAGAGCTAGTGGACACTGTTCTCGATGTGTTACGGAGGGAAGCAGAGGCCTGTGACTGTCTACAAGGCTTTCAGATGGCCCACAGTCTGGGGGGAGGGACCGGGTCAGGGATGGGGACCCTCCTTATCAGTAAAATTAAAGAGGAATATCCAGACCGAATCATGGCAACCTTCTCAGTGTTCCCCTCCCCTAAGGTAAAAAAGTACACCTGTAGACAAGTCACAAACACCATAAGTACAAATTACAAAGGTTCATTGTGGTCGTTCAACATGACAACTTTGCTCTTGTGTGTGTAATTTTTCAGTCTTAATGGACATTTTATAAAAGTACACTATTTTATCTTTTTCTTTTTTGTGCGAAATCGGTTTTTTTGTTCATTCTCAAAAACATTTTAAAAGTGCTTACTTCAATAAAGTTCAGTTGTTATATAATTTTCTGACTGCATTTGACGTTTGTATTTTTGATTTCAAAGTTTACCAATTAATTGAAAATGTTAATTTTTATGACACTGAATTGACCAGATTGTATTTCAAGCAATTTAAGAACTTTAAGAACTGATTCTAAGTACTAGAAATATTGTCACTAGAAAAAAGGCAATGATGATATTTCTCTCTCTTTCTCTTTTTCTTTACTAAAGGTCATTTGTTCATATGTTGGTTGTTGTTAGCCCTGATAAACAAATATGATAAATATAAAATACATGGTATTCTTAAAAAAAAAAGGAATTAAAACCATTCGCTTTTATTGATATTATTGTAGGTGTCTGATGCTGTAGTTGAACCTTACAACGCAACTTTGTCCGTACATCAACTGGTCGAGAACACGGATGAAACATTTTGCATCGACAATGAGGCTTTGTATGACATCTGTTTCCGCACCCTAAAGCTGAGTACGCCTACATACGGGGATCTAAATCATCTTTTATCAGCCACCATGTCGGGTGTTACGACATGTTTGAGGTTTCCAGGACAACTGAATGCGGACTTGAGGAAGCTCGCCGTCAACATGGTACCGTTTCCCAGACTGCACTTCTTTATAACAGGCTTTGCTCCATTGACATCAAGAGGATGTCAACAATATCGAACAGTGTCTGTACCGGAACTCACGCAACAAATGTTTGACGCCAGAAACATGATGGCCGCCTGCGACCCTCGACATGGAAGGTATCTGACCGTAGCCGCCATGTTTCGAGGTCGAATGTCTATGAAAGAGGTGGATGAACAGATGTTGAATGTTCAGAACAAAAACTCTGCTTATTTTGTGGAATGGATTCCAAATAATGTGAAAATTGCAGTATGCGACATTCCACCTCGAGGACTCAAAATGTCGGGAACATTTGTTGGAAATTCAACCTCTATTCAGGAAATTTTTAAACGAATCTCTGAGCAGTTTTCGGCTATGTTTAGACGCAAAGCTTTCTTACACTGGTATACAGGAGAGGGCATGGATGAGATGGAGTTTATGGAGGCAGAATCCAACATGAATGACCTTGTTTCCGAATACCAACAATACCAGGATGCAACTGTTGAGGAAGAGGTTGATGATTTTGAAGGCGATATAGAAGAGGAGGAAGAGGAAGAAGAATACTAGAATTAAAATTTCTCTATGTTATGCAAATTTGACAACTAAAATAAATATATTTAAGTATTTGAGACTCTTTTCATTATCGACTCTAGGGTAACTGATTTGGTTGGTTATTTCACTGAAAGATCAAACGATGAAAATCTTGTTGCAAAAATCAACTATTTGTCCAAAAAGAAGGAATATTCTCACATTATTTTGACATATTTACACTTGCACCTGGTCAAAACAAATGTTTGGAGATGCCGGGGATCGAACCCGGGGCCTCTCACATGCAAAGCGAGCGCTCTACCACTGAGCTACATCCCCACTGTGGTAGAAGATTTATCTAAAAAGTACAACTACTTTAACCATTATATCCGCGTACGTTGTTTACATTTTATGTATATCAATTGTGTTAACTTGTAGATTTTTAATTTGAAATACAATGTCACTTTATATTGGTGTCAATTAAATAAAAAAAAATCTCTTCATATTATCACTCTATATTTTAACTCTTCCTTATTAGCATTCGATTAAGAAAAAAGTAATCATTTTATTTAACAATAATAATAAAATAGATTTTAAGAAATATCACAGGTTTTTTTTACTAATACAAATCATGGATAATTGTAATTTACCTACGACTTTAAAATGTCAATGTCATTGTCGAAGGATAAGGTGTGAAACCGCAGTTTTAGATAATTTATTCCATGAAACACTGCACTGGCAAATATATCGCATGCAATGTACTGAAATCGACGGACATTTCTCTTAATTTTGCAAATTCATAATTGCTTAGTACATGTAGATGGATCCGTGAAAATTATATGACTAACATCCTTTCTGTTGAGTAATAGGCACATTTTAAAATGTTCAATTTAACTCTGGTTTTATAGTCACAAGGTAATATTAAAAATGCAAATCATGACATTGAACGACAAATACAGAAGTTCCAGGCAAAATATCAAGCTTTATGACAATTTTAAACGATGGTGTTATATATATGCATTGTACATATGAAATTGTTTAATATCTATCAATCTACAGTTTCACTTCAAAGACCTTTTTGTAAGTACAGATTGTTTTAGCAAATTTCCTCTTTATTCTTTTGAAATTGATTAATACAAGTACAGTATTTGTCAAAAATAGAAGGCGATTAGGTTGGTTCATTTAATCATTTTTATCTAAAGTCATAACTTAGAAAAAAAAAAGTTTGTACGCTTGAACTCATTGCTCAGAATGTGTAATTGTTATAGAAGGAATACAATAGATACACTGATTTTTAATCATTTTTAGCATAGAGAGATTGTAGAAAAATTGCAGGGAGTTGTAAATTCACATGCTCATCGAATCGTACAAGTATTTACAATGTCATTCATAGCGTTCAAAACCAAACGTACTTGAATTCGAAATAATGGAGTCGCCATACAATGTCGTCGAGGGGCAATTATATTATTAATATTGCAGGAATCTGTAATCAATCAATTTCAGACAGAACATATTTGGTTCAACACGATTTCTGAAGCAATGAAAATTACGGATTTAAATATTTACTTAACTTTTCTTCTTTTATTTCATTTTTGTTTAAAAAATTATATCAAGAAACATTTTGCCAAGTTCCCATTATAAAGGTAACGTTATCAATTTAAATTGTGCAATGTTTTTTTTAACTAACTAGCTTTCTCGTTTTCGGGGATAAATCATACAATCTAAAGCAAAAACTAACTCCATTGTTATGATTATTGTATTAAACTATCTTTAAGATATTTGGTATTTTTGTCGCAGTTACGACAAAGGAAACTGCTTTTGATCCAAAAGAGAAATGGTTTAAAGTTCAAAAGGCAATTTTTTTTATCTAAGGAACTAAAAATATCGTCATTTCACAGTTTGATATATATATAAAAAAATCCCGTTGATCATGACAGACTAGAGACATAAATATAATGACTAAAGACGAACTGTGTGTCTAGTTCATCCTCCTGGACAAGTACACGTTCATTGAATTGATTGAAGCTGTGAGTTATTGACTTGAGGTCAGGTGGGCGGGATACAGAAGGATGCACACAATTATTATCAGAGAAAAAAAGGAAGCTAAGAGTGCAGTCTCCTAAACTTTAAAGTGTGTGACTGCACTGCTAAGGACTCTGAAAATAGACCTTGCCAATCAGATGTCTTTTCATTCTGACAGCGACGTCGTACCAAAGGCGAACATAGGGCAGCGTCGACTAGTTTTGATGATTAGTTCATAATGATCGTTAATTGGCCATTTTGTATTTTTCAATCTGCATCCAGACATAAGATGTACTTCACATCGTCCGAGGACAAAATTTTAATATTTATTTACATATATTGTATATTGATGCTTACAAATGAGCTTCTGTATTTCTTTTAATTTTCACTGCGAATATTTCAAAAACAAAGAACGAGTATTCGTCTTTGTGACGAAACTTTATTTATTAAATTGTTTAAAAGTACTCTAAGCATTGTTGTTTTGTCGTCAGAAACAATTTTCATATAAGGAGTTATTTTGAAATTGGTGGCACTGCACTGTTCTTCAAAAGATTGTCTTCAAAGACCTTGAGATCTTAAAGAACTTTAGACAAACGTAGCAAAAACGAACGAGAGAGAGAGAGAGAGAGAGAGAGAGAGAGAGAGGATGTTAAGCGACTTAAATCCGCATGCATGCATGCATTATTGACAACACACAATGGTCAGCATACATGTACATGTCATGATTTAACCAAACATATGTAGCTGTTAATCCAGTTTTCTTTGTCAGTTAATTACTATATAATTAATACATGTATGGACGAAGAGAACAGCAGAAAATAAAGAAGAGAATGGCAAACAACACGAGCTCTTCCATTTTTATCATTATTTAACCTGGGTTTTTTTTTTCCAAAGCTACAAGTGAATGTAACGTGGTTCATAGCTACATGTGTAGGAGAATTATTTTTAAATCCTACTACATTTATTTAATCCTATAGGAAAGTCTCAGAAACCGTTCATCAAAAATGGCAATTTACAATTTGGAATATCTACAGATGGCAGGAGATGGTTGTAACTAAAGCAACCATTTTGACCTCAGTCTCGGATTAATATTCATATATCTCAAGTTTTAGATTAAGATGGTTTCTGACACCTTCTACATTACTTTAATGGTTGGCAAAGAAAGGTCCACCCAGACCAAGGATGGTACGCCCTACTATAACGTTTTACTCACTTACAAATTAGAAAAAATAAGTCTGTGACAATTTAAGCAATTATTTAACCTAGATTGTTACAAAAACTGCGTTGGTGGTCTTAATGTACATACAACAAACAATAACAATTTCACCCTTGTTAGTTAGACAGGCAAAGAGCCGTAAAATATACAGGGACTGGCATGAAGGTTTTTAAAAACTACCATGATTGTTCTTGTTAAAATTGATCGGCCGAGGAAGCGTCACTAAATCCATAGTCATGGAACAAGTTAGAAAATCAATTATGTTTAAAACCTGAAAACAAGTCCTATTCTTATTTTGTCCCCTTCCATTTATTGGATGAAAGGTTCAAAATATAAAAGCTGTGTCGGAAATTTTAAAAGTAAACTACAATTTGATAAAGTATACCACATAGGCTAGCAATCATCAGAAAAATTAATTTTGAACTAAGAGAAATACTAACTAGCACAGAAAAGTTCGTTCAACGATAGATGAATCGATTATGAGCAGAAAACTCTCATAAATGCATTGTGTTTATGTGTTCCATATCAGGTTTATTCATGTATTCTTTACTCTTTACTTTTTAATTTAATTTTTTTTTATTGGGGGGGGGGGGGGTAGCGTCCACGTTCAATTACAAACCAATAAATGTTTTTAAAAAGAATGATAACAACAATATTGAATATACATCGTAAATAAATATTCCAAGTACCAAACTACATGGCGTTTGTGCTAGACGAAAGAGACGAGATGAGCACAGCAGTGACTTATCTATCATAAGTCGACTTCATTGAACAGTATAATACACCGACATCATATGCAAAAAATGTTTTAATGTCAAGCAAATTGAGCTACGAAGAAGCTTATTAATATTCCGTCAAGCTGTGTTTTATAAAACTTGTTTTCATCCGATACATTAATCAGAGGCAGACAGTCTTCCAGAATTCGTAGATGATCTTAATTATTAATTCTTTGTTAAAGCTTGAACACGTACATTGCTGACGATTTCGTTATTGTTAGTGAATAAAAGCAATTTAAATTTTGCCAAAATATAATATCATAGTTGCAACACAGGTTTACTATATATGTACTTCTGTCTAGTGTGACTTCGATATTACTGAATTAAGTAATTTAGGAAATTGACTTCGATACTACTCAATTAAGTAATTTAGGAAATTGACTTCAATACTACTCAATTAAGTAATTTAGGAAAATATCTTCAGAAAGCAGAAACACTCAGAAATTTGTTTGTAATAGATAAATAGATAATACTTTGATGCATTAATACGTATATTGCTACATATTATGTCTTACATTGTATATTTATTATGTTTTCTTTGTATCTGATGAGGCATTTGGCTTAAGGAATAAATAAACTATCCCCCCCCCCCCCCCGGTTAAATTTTGCGACCCCCGTACAGTAAGGTTTTGATTGCAATGAGAAGGTTCGACCCCCCCCCCCCCCCCCCCACCCCCGTTAACTGGGCGTGATTTCTTCTATCATGTCCTGTTTGATGACCCCGCGCGTAGACCGACTTACTCATTAGTGGTCCCCACAGGATGGGACAGGTAATTTATGGATCCCTTATGCCGCTGTCAAAAAGAGACCCATCACGTAGACTGCACATGACATTTACAGCAAATATTTATATGATAATTGTGTACAAGGACCTCAGATTGCTAAAGATTCGCAATATTATACAGACAAAAGCCCATCGAAATCAAAAACATTTTCTGTCGGACATATCTTTCTCATAAGAAAACAAATAATCCACCTGCACAGCAAGTTAAACAATCGATAGAAAGGCATTAGAAAATTAGCATTTCTTTATACGGCTGACAAACAATTAATAAGAAAAAAAGGGGGAATTCCGTACAGGTAGAACTTTAAGCCATATCCAATAATAAACTGAAGAGCGTGTCGTCTTCATGTTTTGTCAAAGTAAAGATATCTCCTCAACTGTTTCAGTAATCTTGAGCGAATTAAATCTAATGCTGCTTTTGTAGGAAGGTGACACTGGTATATCACAAAAATGTTCAATCATTCTTAGACAAAAAATCTGACACAAGTTAATTATAGAATTTATTGTATTGTAATACTGTAAAATTTCATTATACAGAACTAGTATGTCGCCATCTCATGACAACGCTAATACGGAATACAATTGAAGCTGACAAAAATATATTGAGTATTTCTTCATATATAATCTTAGACATTCAATAAAAAAAAATTAAAGTATTGAATACATAATGCCTTACCGTTCAAATATTGGTTTCTCATAATCTTTCAATTTGTAGATAAAATATATCTATTTCCATTTTAATATTTCGTAACATTTTGTAGCGTTCCGATACATTTTGCCCGATGTGACAAAACGCTTGGAAACATGCGTATTACAGTATTAACACCCAGTATAATACTAGAAGTAATGAAAAAACATATCCATCATCAGAAGTGAATAAAAAGATAATATTATTCAAGAATCAAACAATACTTCACATACCCATCCTTATCTTACACGTTTTTGTTTCAAGTCACACATTATTTTTCAATTTTTGAATATTTTTGGCATAGTCCTTTAAGCATTTTCTTTTCTCCATTGTCGTTGAATATACATTTATACAATGTTACACAGTCAAATCTTTTACAACAACTATTCACAGAGATTCGCTATACATAAGTAAAGTACAAAATAATTGGATTTTCAAAGCATTACATAAATTAATATAAAACACTTATTTGTAAATTCAATGCATAAAAAATTACCCAAATGGGGTTTGCCGTCAGCACACAGCCTACTGGCTGGGTTTTGTAACATTGTTCCTTTGCCTTCGTTTCCTTCTGACAGGAGGAACAGGAGTAGGGAGGTAACCCTCCTCCGTGCAGGGGTCTTTGTCCTTTATCTCAAGGACAGCGTTCAACAAATGAGGCGCCGACACCCTTCGAGGGAGTGACGGCATTCTCCTCTTCAAAGGTTTGGCTATTTTTGGAGAATTGGGAACCGAGGACCGTCGTAGTACATCTGTACAGCAGGCACCACCGGAAGGACCACGTGGTATAAGACAATCGGTTACTGTGTTCTGGATTTTTGAAGTTTCCGTTTGAACGGCGGGTAAAATATAACTAGGAGGAATGTATACGGAGAGACAAGGATTGTTGTTACAATTCGTATCCGAGTCATTTGCTATGATGCATGTCTCACAGTTTCGATGGCAGGATTCATCTGGTAAAACATTATACTGAATACACAAATTGTCCGACATGTTACAACAGTCTTGTGTCCGAATATGACATTCACTATCATTTGATAAAGTTGTTCTAGCCATTGCACTTTGATGATAATCTGAAAAGTTCCTCTTTGAATCCACGTTTTCAGTATTAGCATTAATAGAATTAGGTGAACAACTTGAGTTATGATTTAATTCATCTAAATCTACGACATTTGTGTTTGGCACAAAACTTTGACCACTTCCAGTATGTGTTTCCAAATACGGTTCATTAATCCAGTCGTTAAAGACATTCGATAGATCACTCATACTACTGTTCTGCAGATTTCCATCACTGCCGAAGTTGTATAAACCACTATTTGAGTTGTCATACACTTCTCCACTTGTTTGGTACGACGGGTAGTCACAATTAAAGATAGAACTTTCCGTAATGTTGACAGGCACTCGATTATCATTTGATGGCGTTGATTGTATATTGATTTTAACCCCGTCACTATGTCTCCTTGGAACGTTTGATTTTTTGCTTTTCCTCACAAGTTCGTTTCTAAAACTTCTAAAAGCTTGCTTGCTTTGTTCACTTTTGCTATCATCCACTGAAATGTTACTTGTTTCAGTATTTTGGATACATGTCATACAAACGTTTGTTGATCCTGAACCGCACGTTCTCCCTACATTTACTGATGGCACATTTGAATCACATTTCAATTGTTTACTTTCTGCTCTATCGTTCAGAGGTTTTTCAATGTTTCTTTCCAATTCGTTCGACAGAGCTGTATTTTTGCTAGAATTTATTGAAGTGGCATCGCCTTGGTCTTTTCCAGAAACATCTTTTCTTTTGTCAGTTGCAATATCATTTTCAAATCCAGCATTATCATGCCCTTGATCCAGATGTTGGCATACGTCAGGCAACTCTCGTCTGCGAACAGACGTTTGTGGAAGAATATCGAGCCTGTTGACAGAACAGTCTTTCTCACTCATTGACCGCGCACATGGTCTCAAGGTATGTTGCAGAGACTTGGCTGTCCATGTAGACGATTTTTTGTTCTTTCTTTTTGAAATAAGTGGATTGACCTCCTTGTCTACCAACACATTTGGCGAAGACGTGGTTGGGGTGGGCGTTTCAATGGACGCTTCACGTTGTAAGCGCATGAAAGAGTTTGAACGCGAATGAATTTTTAGCTTTAACATGTCTTTCACTATTTTTCGAAGACGACTCGATGAGTTATCCGTTTGAGATTGTTTTGCAGACGAAGCTTGCACTTGGACATCGGAAAGTGATGAATCATCCAGTTGTGGATTATTCAAATCTGAATCAGGTTTTTCTGTTGAAACATACGATGGATATGAACTGTTGAGAATAGAACTTTCTTTGCCTGTAATGTTGAAAATCGTGTCACTCTTAGATATTGACGATTTATCAATGACGGAAGAACTGATCGGAGTACTTGGTATTGGCGGTAAAATGGATGATGAAGAAGAATATATATCTGATGTCTCGGTAGACAGACTTTCAGTGGAGGGAGAAGACGGGGAAGAGTGAATGCGTTTCTTTGGTAAGGACAACCGAAGCTGATTCCAAAACCGGTCGATTTTTAAGGAATCGCCATCCTCCGGCCATTGAATGTACGTCACCGTATGTAAGATATCATGTAGAGCACTATCACATTTGTCAGCCTTTGTGATGTCTCTGAACATGATAGGAATTATCCTGTGCTTTCTCTTCAACATTTCGTGTTGTGCTTTCTGGTATTCCATTCGACACCACTCACTCTCCACGTAATTAGGGGACAGAACCATTATTGTCCTTCTGCTATTTTCTATAGCGTGTATAATGTTATTGGCTATGACTGAAAAGAAATAAAATATAAATGGTAAACAATCCTTTTTTGAATATTTTAAAAAAGATACCCGGTAATTGTGTGTGTAATTAATACTTCTTGCAACTTAAAAAGCATGGACATGCATCAATACTTGGAAAGAACAGGGGCGTACAAGGCGTTGTATATCCCCCACTCGGAGCAACGAAGACGATAGAATTTCAATATAAGTTAGAATAATAATTTTTGGCTTGTATGCATTGTTTTTAGTGTAAATTTCACGATAGAAGTCAATATTGTGCTTTCATTCTATAAACACGACAGGTATAGGTTTCCAAATTAAGCTGCACAGCGTTTTATGCCAAAATCTTGGATCATTCACTGTTCTAAATTGCAAAATTTAGGTATGAATGGGTCTTGACTCCATCCTAAAAGTACTTTTATTTAAAAAATAAGTTTTTATTTATTTTTATTATTGATTTATTAAAATGGAGTCTAGACCCATAATGGGTCATATTCGTGGTTTTCACCAAAAACGTTTTACTTTATTAAATATTGTCAAACAGTAAGATTTATTCACCTGTAATCTAATGTGTCAACGTAGCTCACCGTGAAAAGCGGAGGCTCGTAGTCCATCCTTCTCGATTGAGAGGGTGTTCGAATCGTATAGACGGCGTTCTATTTTTAATTCATTTGCTTTAAAGTAAACATTGTTTGCTTTTTTATTGGATCATTATGAAAAAAAATATCTATACAATTTATATAATGACAACAATTACGTAATGTTCATGTTCTGTACATACAGTGTCGGATAAAAATCCTTGCACAGATACGAGATCATGCTGTAATATTTAGAAAGTAAACAAGTAAAACAAAGGAGATAAGTGGCAAGAACATGTTTTTACGTATATTATTTATTTGTCAGAGAATGCAGTTCTATATTATACATGTACATGTACTGATGCACACTTTCAAATGTAAAGATTTTTTTATATGTTCATATGCCATTTCAAAATCCTGGGTACGGGGGATTTGTCAGGCCTTGTACGCTCTTGTCCTTTAATTCTATGAATAAAATGAATTACACGTACTACAATTTTTTGTTACGTTAACTTAATTGAAAATATTATGTGTTTTAGAAAACAGTTAAGCATTATGTCATATCATATTTTTAAGTAAAAAAGAAATTAAAATATAATTACATTTGCATGATATCGAAACATGACACTTCTTAAAAACATTTAGATTTTCGAAAACTTATGAAATATGCCAAGATGCACAAATTCATGTAATACAAGAAATTATGTATTCGTTTTCTTGGTATGACCTAGAATAACAAGGAGTCCGCATGCAGCTCGTTAAAGCGCCCCGCACTTGTCACATATTTGCCCAGAGCTATATTTTCCTCATAAGTATGCATGCCGGCATCATAATGAACAATGTGTGTTTGCGTGAAAACAATTAATGGAACACTTTAAGCAAAAAATCTAAATTAATAGAAGGTCATGTTGCACAATCCCTCCATTGGTTTAGAGACATCTGTTTTATTCTCGAATTGATGTTCTACAATACTGTGATTTCATCAATATTCGTTGAATACCAATTTTTGTGGATTTCGTTGTTAAGATGATCCATGAAATTAAATGTTCATTGAAGTGGAATTTCTAATAACATTTTGTATAGATAGGATCATTGGCCACGAATTTACGTATCCTCGAAACTGTGATTTTCATTGAATCCACGAAAATTTATACCCACGAATATTAATGAAACCACAGTACAACGATTTCACTACTACGGTGTTAACCCTAATTCAATGTAAGGCGTGTTATTTTTTGTAATTATGATTGGTTAACATAGGCACCGACAATTATCATATAAAATCAAAGTAGTTTGATTTCAGAACTTTTTTTTTCCAAGAATTAGAACAAGAAAGCTTTCGTAATGCTTACTGTCTCCAGGTGTGAAATCTCTGAAATGCATGCACAGCTTGAAGCCCATTTCTTCCTCCAACTTCGGATAAAGCTGATGAAGGACGAAGTCTTCGTCCTCTTTAGAAGATTTGTAGGAAATAAACGCATCATATTCTTTGCCATCTACAACGGAAAGTACAGAATGACACACTTCATAGGTTAACATGATCTTATGACTAGTTTAATGAAACCAATTTCATTTCAACATCAGCATGTTAATATAAGATCTAAACTTTCTTACCATCATCTTCATAGTCTTTGAAGAAATGAACAATTTTCATCGCAAACAACCATTTCCGCTTTTGCATGCAATATAGAATAGTGGCTAACACCACTACTACTATGACGAAGCAGGAGATGATTGGAATCAGGACATACCAATGCCAAATGTCTTCTTCCTCGGCTACAAAATAAAAGAAATTATATCAATATTGTTCTAAGTTCTAGATATGTTGTTAAGCGAACCCGAACTTTCTTGTTTGCCTGCCTGTAAAATAAAGTTTTAAATAACTGATCATGATTGGAATGGATATACCTTTTTCAAATCAAGTTTTCAAGCATAATGTCAAGTGAAAAAACAGAATTTTCATAAAATAGCCTATAAACAAAAATCTATAGCATAACTATACTTAAAACCAAATTTTTATCTCTACAAGCTTTTTTATGGATTTATACAGAATTTGGATTTTGATGGCATATAATTCTAATTTGCAAAATTTATAGCTAAGAAGAAATTATGTTTTAGAATTTGTAATAAAGTGTTACACCAAATGTCATGGTTGGCATGGCATTTACAGGACAGGGGCATTACCGTTACTTTTTTGCAAAATCATATTTCATTCCTGTATATTGCATCAGGAAAGCAAAATAACCATTCTGGTATATATATCATTTAAAATATTAAGCAAGTACTCTTTTCTTGTAGATTTAGAGGATATGACCCTTTTAAATTACTTCTAAATCTGTTTGCTTCAAGTAAACAATTCGTAGACGATTGTGGACGATTAATTCTGCAATATGCTACTTAAGTAGTTAACCGATAAAAAGTATATTCACATGATTTAAACAACGCTTATTGTCTCTTATGATTGTTCAGTACATTTTTATAGTAATGCCCGCGTTCACTTTGTGGTTATTTTAATTAAACACAGAATTACTGCTGTTTAGATTTACATTAAGCAGTATTTTATGCATAACATATCAACTAGTCAACTAGATAACACAGCACCTTCGATTCTTAAAAAACCGTATTTTTGGAAATCGTAAACAAGTTATGAATATGTTTTTAATTACAATTACTTATCTAACAGAACTTTCTCGAAATACTAGTAATACATGCTGTTTTGAAGTACAAAATATTGTAGCCTGATATGTATTTGTTTAACAGATTCCATAAAACTTGTGCTATAAAATGTTCATCATAGAATATTGCATAATATAGTTGTCTATTATCTAAATTCATACAAAAACATATGATAAAATGTTAGGAGAACTAAAGACATGTCTAAATGAAATGCTATCAAAACTATTACAAAGTTATTTATTAAGTTGTTTTGTTCGTTTGTTTGTTTATTTGTTGTTATATATATATATATATATATATATATATATATATATATATATATATATATATATGTGTATGTATTTCATTGTCTGTTTATTAGCTAAGTTTTTGGCACATCCACTGCTTCGCAAATATGATGTTACCTTTAACCAAACAGGACGAGGCATGAGGCCATTAACTTCGCCTAGTGGTCAATGGGCTGGCTCGGCATTCGTTACTTAAAATACCATGGTAATTAATTCGGTGCTTAGTGACATAATCAATTAAACATCTTACTGCGCCTCAGCACTAGAGGGAATTTTTATGCTGATTTGTTGACAGTGTTTATCCCCTAATCTTTATTTTTTTTTCTTTATGAAATTAAAACCTAATGTTTCATGAAAGATGGAAACCCATGTTCGTTTACATTATTAGTGATGGATTCGTATGTACTTTTTGTGTGTTAAGATACAAATTCACTAATTCATATCAGATGAAAATTAATTATTTTGCGTTGTAACATAACAATGCAAACCATGTTGCCTACAGCTTACTTGTACATTATACAATTGCACAAATGATCGTACGCAAATGAAGAGTAGTTCCATTAAAGCAAACAATGTTATGATAGTTGTAAACGCAGCTTTGAATTCCAAGTTAACATGAGATATCAATATGCATAGAAAAGTAAAAAATTGTGTAAGTTGCCATGTTCAATTATTGTCAACACATATGATTGTTAGAGCGAAAATTGATATAAAATGCTTTAGGTTTTTGAGCTTTTTAATTATGTGACTTTTTAAAAGAAAAAAACATCGTCAGCATAAGCCTTATTCGTTAGCATAAATCACGGCAAAATTCCATGCGTGTCGAATAAGGAGAAAATTAATTAAAATTCATAATAATCAATCAATTTAAACCATTCACTGAATGCCAGAGTAACACATTATCTGGCACATTGATCCGAGACCGAGCAGATTGTAGACCAAACGATTTCACCACAAACTTCCAATACAATATTAATGCGGTTAGGGGGTTTACATAAGTGATAGAAGGACGCTGCTATCGTATAATTATAAATCATACATTGCCAATGACATACATTTAACAAAACAAAATCCTGACATAATTTTTATATTTAAGAAATATGGGACTATACAGGTACAAAGTCGATAACTTGTATATAATTTGCGACATTCAACCGAATAATTCCCACTAAGCAACAATTAGGTGTAGTAAACAGCAATTAAGCTACTTTCGTTGAAGTCAAGAAAATAGTTAACAGTTGCTTTTGTTTTTGTTACATCCTGTTCAGATATTTTTAAACTTTCTCAATTAACATTTATAATTTCAGTGTTGTTGAAATTTTCATTTATGAGGTGCCTAAATTTTAATTATCATCTAACAATAAAATAATGTAAATTACAATTTGAATGGTACTTTAGTACAAAGAAACCTTTGACAATGTTTAATCAATTATAAATTTTGGTATCGTTGGTGTGTTTGTTTGGTTTATATTTTAGAGTTTCAAAGGTAAATTACGGATACAGTTTCAATTTACCTGATTAACAATTATTCATCGAAACTTTTGTTTCATCAGAAAAAGAAATACAAGTATCCATGACAACTTACGTATTATCTCCACCTGATGTTCGCATCGTTTTCCTTCATATCCAAAAGTACACAGACAAACTATTTCGCCATAGGAATCCCCAGTGCCACGGTGGCAGGTTCCACCATTACAATTGAGAAAACATCTTTTATCACACATATCCCCAATCCATCCTGGTTCGCATAAACACTTGATTTGGCTGTCATTTTTCACACAAATTCCATTTTCACAAGGGAAGCCACTTAGACACTGGTATTTCTTTGGGTAACAATGAAAATTGTTTTGAATAGGAACACATACATTATCATTTGAACAATTCTTCTCACACTCGTCTAGATATTTCGATTTAAATGGCTCCAAAACACTCAAGGCCAATTCTGATTTGGAAGTACTAAGCAGAAGACTTTCATTTTCATCATCATGGCCATCTTCATGATCCGTAGCTATTGTTGTGACCATTGCTAGACTTTTTGTTGTAGTGGTAAGCATGGTTTCAGACAGATTTTCTTCCTTGCCCATAGGAAAATTAGTCTGGGTTGTTGTTGTGCGGGGTGCCGAAGTGCTCTCGGTTTTAGTTTTCGACTTGTTCATTTTAATAGTAATTCTATCTTCCTTTTCAACGCTTGCCACTGGAATTGTACCACCACTGCTCTGCTTATTCCGCGATGGTGGTTCATCTAATATGTTTCTGTTCGAGACTGGTAAAAATGAATTCAAAGATCTAGTCAAACTTTCAGTAGGATTTTCTGTACTAGTTTCACTCGTGTCTGCAATTGACTCAAGATTGTCTTCATCCCCTTCACTGACTTTAGATGTATTCAGTGAAGATGTGTTCCCTTTAACTTCCACATTGTCTCCAACGCTTCCACTAAGGGACATTCTCACTATATCACTATCTGAACTGGATTTCTGATCTGGATGTATTGGAGATAACGTAGTTGTCCGGATTTCAAACTGACATCTCCGTCCCCAGTAGCCAACCTCACAAATACAGGACAAACCGCAATTTTTCGGGTCCTGGTAGCAAGTGCCATTATTACAATTGACGTAAGGACAGAAGCTTAGGCAAGTTTTTCCTTGAGTGTTTGCTCCTGTCCAGTTGGGAGTAACCCCATTCTGGATTGACATTGACCGTTTGTTGAAAGTAGGATAAGTATATGAAACAGTCACCATCATCCACCAAAACGTTTGGTGAATGATCAGGCCCTTGAAAGAAAGCTGATATCCCAACATTAGGATAGTTATTTCTTGACTGAAGTATCATAACACAGTATTCTGACTTTCTAAAACATGGTGGCACATTCACTGCTAGTGCACCTGACGTGCTGCCGTGATGTTTTCTCGTACCGATGTCTCATACTTTCTGATACGTCAAACACAGAAAATAAAACTTGTCTCATTTTCCTTGGTATTACTCACAACACTGAAATCACAAAAACAATTAAACAATGAAGGACAAACTTTGTAAATTCACTTTAACGTGTATTCCAAGAGACAACTGCACTCGCACCGCTGAAACTTTCCAGTCACTTTTCCAAAATGGCGTCCGTCATTATAGTTGACGCCAACCATTCGTCACGCTTTCTAGTTTTTTGACGTACATTATTTACCTACTAGCAAACAAGACTTCTTACTGTATAATAAAATAAGAATGAGTGCGGATAATAATTCAAGAATATGTCACCTTCAAAATGCCCGAGAGGCATCAAATAAATAATTAACAAAATTACGGCTTGAATCTGAATATCTGCACTGTTTGTTTAACAAAAATTTGTATGCATTTGTTTCTACCTCAGTGACCTTATCTTGAACGTTTTAATCAGTGAACTTTCTTAATGAACTACAAAAAATTACCATTTCAAATTCAAAAATACAAGTTCAAAGATGAGATTAGTTAATTCAGGACCGTGTTATACTGATACAAACTACAACATTATTGTTTGATGTTAAAATCCTATAGATGACTCACCATTGGTTCTTTGACCATTATGTGAATGGATACTGCACACTAATTGTGTTGTGTAGATATTCTTCAAATAAATATATAAAAAAAATTATGAAGTCATGTAGCATATGATAATTAAACATTAAAAATACAAATAAATTTACAAACATAAAATAGGGACAGAATAATTTACCAATATAAAAAGGAATTACGTTTTATTTATCTTTTGAAAAAGTTTTGCCGTTTTTAGAATCAACCTTAAACAGTAAATAAATATGTATTTTATATAACACCTGGCTAATATTGACTGATAATTTTTCCCAGTCGAACACAGGTATCATCAGCCTCATCAGTGTTCACCAACATGCTCATTTGTTTTAATATTTGTGGTAACGGAAGGCTAATATTTACATGATGTGACAATTTCCTTCCACAGAATTTAAGGTGGCTCACTACACCTTGAAATAATTTCTAAAATCAACAAAACATTACTTTACTATGAAAGATACCATGATGCATAAGAAGTATATAAGTCAAATAGGCGAAAAAATATGCAATTATGGATAAAAATGATGATTTCGTAAAAATAAACAAAAGCCCCAGTCGGACTCGAATTCGTGATCTGCGGTATACAAGCTTGACACTTTAACCACTGAGCTATGATGATATTCAACCAAATCGATTGATTCAAACAGTTCAACAAATCGCCATCTTATGATGTGGTGTCTTAAAATGTTTAGGCTTTGATGTAGTGAGCTACTTTAAACATGAAAATTTTGTCTACATGTATTTCTCGTCAAAGGGAACATTTATTTCCTTTTTACAGATATAATACTTCCTAGGATACATCCCCTCAAAATGAAATTGAAACGTTTTAATACAGACACGTAAATTCACCATTTTCTACAGAAAATGAACGAAATGTCAATTTTGCAAAATTGCAATTCGTGTTTAGTAGTGTTCGCTTTCTCACCTTTTTTAAGATTGAAAATTTTATTTGAATTGTGAAATTGTACTTCGATAAGACCTTTATAAATTATATATCTCCTTTGGTCATTAGGAATTTGAAACAGGATGGGAAAAGTACAGACTGCAAACTGTAACACAATTCATCTCTGTATAAGGTGGTTATTAAAATACATTATTTTCACCTAAATCAAAAGGTTTAGAACTGTTTATATTCCTATCTATCTTCTGCGGGTTATAAATACCATTTACAGCAGTTGTTTCCTTAAAAAGCTTGCCTATTGATAACCCCAACGTTTGAAACTTCAACCGTCCCCTGTATATAATTTCCAGTTAAAATATTCATTGCCCCTCTAACATCTGCGTCAGCCTCGCTTTTTAAGCGGATCGATACAAGTGTTTTTCAGAGCAAATCCCAATTTTTGGATAACTCACTATATTAAATTAGATAAAAGCCGAATTTTATTTATAGAATTTTTCAACTTTGCTCTTTAAAAGAAAATTGATATTTTGCTGACGAAAATCATATTTGCTGTACTATAATATCCAACCAACTGTTTATCTATTTATCAAGAACATTGATTTAAATTGAGGCTACTTTTAACATTAAAATTAACAAAAGTATAGAATTAATACAATCAATAAAAGCAAGCAAATAAACGCTAACGTTTTATTAATAATTGAAAACATTTATTTGATTTGAAAATAATATTTTATCTTTACAAATAAATGAACACTAATTTGTTATTGCAAAAATTTAAATCTCACCTTTGAAAAAAATGTGGTCGCAGAAAATTGACTTAACTTTGATTTATGAATTCGTTTTTTTGCACCTGATGATAAAGCCCAACCATATTATAGTTATAAATCATTTTGACATTCATTAAATGAACTTCATTAGTCAGTACCACTCGTGAAACCAAAGTACTATTACGTTTACTGTTTATTATTGTGGTCCAACAAGCAGCATGTTGTTATACACGAGATTAGTTTTGTGCAATGTGTGAACATGACACCGACGCCAAACCTGTACACACCACTCGTTCTCAAGTCGTATTATAATTCCGAAATGGTAATTCACAAACCACAAATTCCCTTGCAAGATGAAGGAGAACATTTAGCTTGCCAAAGTTGGAGTCAGTGCCCGCTTTGCCACCAATCATATTCATTCACATGGTCGCTTTTCTTTTACATGTTTGTCAGGTTAATAAATAACACAGTATTTATAACAAACAAAAAGATAATTAAACATTAATTTCAAGACTTGATATCAGTTTAAACAGAAGTGATGCATATGCTCAATTTGGTTTTATAGTTATTGACGAATATATTAAACACTACTGTCTTTGCAAATTTGTACTCTAAGATCTCCTTTCTAAAGACGCACAAACTGTGTTTGGTTTAATGTAAATACAGATAAATATACATGTATATCAACGTCAAGTAAAAGAATATTTGAATCAGTCCTTTAGCCAAGAAGTAAATTGTATCATACCTTAAATACCGTATTTTTTTTCAACAACTAGAGCAATGACTTTAAACAATGTTGACACATAATTTATCTCTATATATGGAGTCGTCTATTTAAAAAAAAAAAGACATTGCTGACCTTTTACATCTTCATATAAAATCCTCGTTGTCCCTAAATATGTGCACCCAGTTCTCAGACTTATCCCCCAAAATACAATGGCATGAACTAAACATGCACTTTCTGAGTAAAGTGTATTAAATTCACTTTGCAGTCCCCTAACTCTGTGTCAGCCCATTCTATGTGATCTAACCCTTACGTGGATATCTTATATATATATATATATATATATATATATATATATATATATATATATATATATATATCGAAAATGTTTTAATATAGATTTGCCCCTCCCCTATCGAAAATTTAAAACGGAAACGTTATTTTATGAGATATGTTAGTAATCTTAGTCACTTAATATATCAAAAGAAACATGCTCAATCTCTTTGAAAAGTGTTGTTATCATTATTTTATTTGTTTTAATGGGACCACCATGCTACCTTATATCTGTTTATAAAATAACTATTTGTAGTTAGAGTTATTATAAATAATAATAACAAAAATAACCTCATAAGGTATTCATCAAATTCAACACTTCAACATTAAAGAAGAAAATTCTCCAATCTTGAAGTATGCATCTCTTGGTAAAATTACATTGTCTCTTATGCATCAATGTTTTTGCAAGACATTATGTCTTGTTCATTAATTGCATATTTAAAAATCTTAATTAATGCTGTCCACTTGGCTGTTTACATAAGCATCTGAATGATAAGGTTTGTTCACATACCTAACATAGTATGGGGATTATGAATCCCATTGCGTGAAAAAGATGACTCAAAGGTTTGGTTACTTCAACAATTTACAATTTCATCATATAGACATCCGTTTAAGTTTCTTGTTACATAGGATGTAACTTAGTGATAGTACTAAAAAAAACTGAATGCACATTTTCTTTAGATAATGTATAAAACAGACGAAAAGACGTGTTTTTGGGGTTTCTTGATTTTGTTTTGGTTTTTTTTTATTTTGTGAAGACAATGAATGTGCTTTAGTAAATACATGTAAATCATGATAAGTATCGAAGTTGAATTTTGGAGGACAAAAAATTAAGTCATGTGTACATATTGGCCTATATGCTTCTATATTTTGCATTTGTTTTTAAATTCAATCACCTCAAAAATTGTTATTGAAACTGTTCACTAATCTTTGGGTTTATTTATTCCCTTATTGATTAAAAATCAATAATTTGATAATCTTTTATTAACTGGAATTAATCGATGGAACTGATGGAACTGATGAGAGAACGATTAAGATGAATTAATGGAGAATAGATTATGCTTAATACATGTATACTTTATCAAATTTTGGAATCAAGTGTATACTGGTTCTTTAAATACATGTCATCTACGTATGATGCATACTGCATTCCGAAATGCATAATGACATTTAAAGATTTCATCACCTTTGTACATATGAAAAACCTGATTTTCACATTTAAGATAACGAATAATGTTGCTTAACAAATCAACATAAGAAATGATATTTTGTACTTAATATCTACTGTAGGATTTGAAAAAAAAATTAATGAAAAAAATAGCCAAAAATGACTTTCTATGGTTAAATCTATATTCAGTATGAAACAAGAGAAAAGCTGTCAATGTGACAGCAAACCGGGGTTTCTTTTGTGTGAACAGTATCCATAATCCATTTGTCAACCCTGAATTGATGAACTCTACCTATCCAGAGAAATGGGTTACTCTATATGCAATATTTTTGCCGAATAATAAAAGTTCAACAGATGGCATTTCTTTCATAAATAATTAGAAATCACGATCCTAGCAATATGCACACCTCTGATATATGCTCAATTGATATGCACAAAAGAACAACTTCCTATCTTGAAAACTTTAGAAGGAGTTATCCGTACAATAGAGGTACCCTATATACAATATTTTGCCGAAAAATGACTAAGTTCAACAGCTAATATTTTTTTCATTAATTATCAGAAATCAAAGTCCTAGCAATATGCACACCTCTGATATATGCACAATTGATCTGCAAAAGAACAACTTCCTATCTTGAAAACTGTAGAAGGAGTTATTCATACAATAGGGGTACCCCATATGCAATATTTTGCCGAAAAATGACTAAGTTCAACAGCTGGTATTTTTTCATAAATTAGAAGAAATCAAAATCCTAGCAATATGCACCCCTCTGATATATGTACAATTGATCTGCAAAAGAACAACTTTCTATCTTAAAAACTGTAGGAAGAGTTATCCGTACAATAGGGATACCCTTTTGGCAGCCGCCCGCCATTTCAATAACCGGATTTTTCCTTTGGAAAACCCGGTTAAAAATTAAAATAAAACAAAATTAAAAAGTAAGGACTAACCGAGATAGATGAATTTCCGGATAAGGTCACTTTAAGGAGGCCGACTTTAGTTTTTCACTGCGCATGTTTTTGCACATTCTAGTAAAATAAAGTGTATTTATACCTTTTAGGAAAATGTTATATTCCTCTTATAAACTTGAACACAATAAACAAAATACAGATAAAAATGTTTAGTTCTTTTTAGGAATATTTTATTTTTTAAACGATTTTCCGTTGTTCGGTTGGTTAGCATCGCCATTGTGCTTTTACGACGTTATGATAAAACGAAGCTTTGTAGGAGTATGATATAAGAAATAACATAAATGAAAACGTAAAAAGTGTACGCCTTTGAATTTTACACACAGATTAATGCTATCGTTTTCCTTTATTTTTCTTAAATTTTGAATAAATCCATTGTACTAATCTACATTTGTAATACTCCAAATATAAAGCAACATTTGGTGCAAATAACATATGGTTAAAAAATAAAGAGTTTTGCTATTGTAGTTTTTACGCAAAAAACAACCAACTCGGCCTCCTTAATTGCACTTAAAAAGTTTGCAAGAGTGGAAATAATTACCGGGATAAAGTCGGACCATTACGAGCAGCGGACGAAGTGATTTCCAACGAACCCGTAAAAACGAGCATCAACAAAGGAAATACCATTGAGGACAACGGACATCGATTTGCTTCGCACGCCTCCACCGTGGATTCATTCAGACAAGTGAGGATGTCCCATATCAACATCAATAGGGCGTACACAGTGCCTCCCACAATATCTATGCATACCGTTTCAAGAGCAGTGATGGCATTTCACATGAGGGGTCAGAGGACGACAGCGGAGTTGGCGCAGGGCGTGCACTGTTGCGGACTCTTACGGAAAACGACATTCAAAATACTGTTGTTGTGGCAAGATAGTTCGGGAGCAAAATCGGGCCACGTCGATTCTCACATATTAAGAACTCGGGAATGTCTGCGGCAAAAGGCCTACTCGCATCCGCTACATCCGAACGCTCTTGAAAAAATTGACGGTCACAACAGATTTTCTCCTGTTACAAACCATCAGGAAAGTAACTTTTGTATTTAGTCATATGATTGTTCTTGGTTTATATTTACAATATTTTTCGTGTGGTATCATTATTGAGATGTAGCATATTCTCATCATTTAATATGTATTGCAAAAGTTTTTCGGGGAAAAAACATTTCGTTCGTCATCACTTCCCTCCTTTTTTTCCAGAAACCTCACGCTTTATAATTAATATGGTTTCCATTACTAATCTTGGGTTTATATTTACATTTTTTTGTATGGTATCATTATTGAGATGTAGCATATTCTCAACATTAAATATATATATATTGAAAAAGTTTTTCTGGAAAAAACACATACCTTTTGTTATCACTCCCATCTTTTTTTTTCCGGAAACCTCACGCTTTATCATTTTATCATTTTCAAAATTGTTGCATAGAAATATAAAGAGAAAATCTTCTTCTCAGAAACCAGTCACCCAAGAAAGCTGAAACTTATGTGGAAGCATTCTCAGGTAGTCTAGATTCAAAGTTGTGAAAACCATGACCCCCGGGGGTAGGGTGGGGCCACAATGGGAGGGGGTCAATTTTGGACATAAGAATATATTAAGAAAATCTTTTAAAATCTTCTCAGAAACCAATCAGCCAGGAAAGCTGAAACTTGTGTGGAAGCATCTTCATTTAGGGTAGATTCAGGTTTGTTGAAATCATTATCCCGGGGGTAGGATGGGGTCACAACTGGGGAGGGGGGGGGGGGGCAAATTTTTACACAGAAATATATAGAGAAAATCTTCTTCGAAAAATCAATTTGCCTAGAAAAGCTGTAACATTAGTGAAAACAACCTCAGATAGTGTAGATTGAAATTTGTTAAAATCAACGAAAAATGAAAACATATCTATGTTGATATACCAATATTCCTTCATCACCAGCATCTTGTGTTTTTGTCTTTTAGTTAATTCAACACGCAAGGGCATGCTCTTCGTATGAACAGTTTCTAAGGCAAGGCAAGCAAGTTGAAACTAGATGCTGTCATTAAACAGTAATACCTGCACCAAGTGTTTGCCTCTAAATAACACTCTCTTGTACCAGTTTTAGTCAAAAAGAAGGCCACATGCAATTTCCGGTACTTTTTAAAACTTATAATTTCACATCCCATAATACACATATTACTTTTATGTACAATTTGGGTTTGAACTGTTTGCATGTGAATTTTAAATTAATCAAAAATCTAAACATTTCATGTCATAGAAAGTATGGTCTATATAATTATTACAAACATAATTTAATCATGCCCACCCAACCCCCCAACCCCCACCCTACGCGGTTGCCTGCTTTATTTATGCTTCTGTGTGCCAACATCACATGCTACAACCCCCACCCCCATCCCCTGCAAACACACCATTATTACTCTTAACCCCACCCCCACCCATAGATAAATAAAAATTAGACTATTTTTATAACAATGAAAGCCTGTACATGTAATTGCAATAAAAATTATTGTAAACAGTGCAAAATAAATGTCATATTGCGCAATGATTTTCACTGCAAGACTGCTTTAACGATTTTAAAAGGTGGTATCAGAAACATGTCGATATTTATGTGGATAAAAGTGCGTTATTTTATATTATACGTAGTTATATTATAATTTAATAAATTACTTTCACCATTTTACAATTAAAAATTTTTACAAATGAATATTTGGGCCAAAAAAAAAGTTTTTAAAATTTTTGGAAACTTAAGGTAAAAATAAGATAAGCCCCAGCAGGATTCAAACTCTCTACTTACATACACATTGTTAACGCTCTAACCCATAGCACTATGCTGTTAGGTAACATTATTTTGGGGGAAAATATTATATTTTATACTTTATTTGTTTCGTTTAATAAGGAGTACATCACAATATGTAGGTGTCCCATACCACCTTAAAGCTGAAAATCATATGATTAATTACCTAATAAAATTGTGCAAGTGGTTTTAAGGAATAAAGTTGTTAAAATACATGCAATATGTTACAAGTAAATGATCTTTGTCCAAAGTTACGTACACAACACAGGTCTACAGGTTGCATTAGCGGGTACTAGTTTTACCCAGCTATTTGGTAAGATGGATTTCACGTGGTGTATATATGCATATGTGTTTTTGATATGCAGAATAAGATTAATTATCATGAATAAACGTTTCTTTTGTGTTGATCAGCTAAAGGAATTCATATTGTGCTCTAATTGGATTATCATTATGATGTTGAACAATATAGGTAATTATAATACATTTAGTAGGGCAATGAGACACCGGTATACAAAACAGTTAAGTTTTACTTTCACTTTCTAAAATATGATCTCCCTTTGCCAGCATACTGTATCATACTGTAACATTTTGTATTAAATTTGGGTATTAAATATCATGTTTATATGAGTTATATTAGGGAGGAAGGGGAAGTGGCCTTAACCGTTCCCCATCCCCAGGAAGTGTGGATTAGATACACTTTTCTAGTGAGAATGAAGGCATGCTGCATTGGGTTTTTCCTATTAAACCCCCTATCCAATCATCATACACCAGTAATAGAAAAAGAGTTAATGACTGTAATTTTCTTTTATTTTGATTTATGACTCATGAAAATATGTGCACTTCAATCCTGATTGTTAACAGATATACATGTATAATTATATATAAAAAATACATGTGATATTATACTAGAGATGGAAATGAATTGCAGAATTGCCAATCGATTATTTATAACTCATTTTGACTGATAAATTTGTTAATCATTTTGAAAATATAGACATTTCTAAATACATGTATAACATATTATCAATATTTTTTGAAGATTGATCTTGTAACTATTAACAACTTATTTAGGGCCCCACTCTGCAGATGCCCTATAGTGATCATTCTGTCCAATTCCGCTGAACATGTCAAGATACATTTAAGACAAATTGGCCCCTGCCCCTTGGGTCATACCCCCCCCCCCCCTCCCAAGAGTTGCTTTTGAACCACCACCCCCCTTCTCTGAAATAGGGAATGATAATACATTTTAACAATTGTTGAGATCCCCACCCCTAAACCATATTCATTCTTGCTCCTTGTGTCAGTGCACATCAATTGGTACATGTATATAGGTTATGCCCTCTTTGAGACGCCCAGTGACTTTCCAGAGTTAGAACTAATCAAGTAACCTATCTTATTCATATGTAGTGTAATTCCTATCCCTAGCGCAATGATGACCCTGCTTTGTTTTTTACAGCAAGATTTTTGTTGACTGACTTTATAATTTCCACAATTATATATAATATTTTGTTTATCTTTAAGATTAAAAAGCAATTTCCAAAATCTCTTTAAAAAAACAATCAAGAAATGATTTTGCTACTACAAAAATGTGAGAAGAGACTCTGAATCTCCCCATCCACCGCCCCCCCCCCCCCCCCCCCCGAAAACATGAATAGTCGAATATTTTTAAAATGTCCTTGAAATCATCGAAATCCCCGCTCCTAAACCATATATATTTTTGTTTCTTGAACCATGACCATGTCAAAGCAAATCTTTATGTGGTATTAGTAGGTCATGGCCTCTGGGGGTCACCCTAACCCCACCCCACCTTCCCAAAATCAGAAATTATCAAATAACTGGAAAAAAATGCTTGTGATCCCCACCCCTAAAGCATATATATTCTTCCTCCTTATGGATCTCATGGAACGTTATTTCAATTACAAGAGATAAGAGGAGGTCCAGGAATTAGGTTTTTTATGGGACGGAACATCATTATGCAGAAAGTATTGACCCCCAGAATCAAATTTATATTTCTAAAACCTTATTACATATATATAGTTCAGCCCCTGTTATATCCCTATAAATGATGTGGCTATTCATTAAATCATGAGAGGAGTTCTGGGAAGTAGGTTTTTTTCAGGAGTGATAAACGTCAATTTTCTGCTACTATTTTACTCCCTGATTGAAATTTAAATTTTTAAAACCTTATTGCACAACTATACGACAGGCCCTATCATACCCCAAGATATGATGTGGCTATTCATTAAAACATGAGAGGAGTTCTGGGAAGTAGGTTTTTAAGGAGTGATAAACGTCAATTTTCAGCTACTATTTGACTCCCATGGTGAAATTTAAATTTTTTAAAACCTTATTGCATATCTATAGTACAGCCCCTATCATATCTCAAGAGATGACATAGCTACTGCATAAATTGTAAGAAGAGTTCTGGGAACCATATTCTTTTGCAAAAAAACCCTCATTTTTTGATGCCCACAGACCCCCGTGATAAAAACAAAAAATTCTGAAACATGATAACACCAACATGACACCCCGAATCATATTCTAGTAGATCATTAGGCTACTGCAAAAAAAAATTGACGTTTTTTTTTAAACCAGAATTTTTGTAAAAGAAACCGTCATTTTTCAGCCATTTAATGACCCCCAGGACAAAATTGAAATTTCCGAAACCTTATAGCGTCTATAAGACACCCCAAAATATGCTCCAAGAGATGATTTGCTACTGGTGAAAATGTAAAAGGAGTTCGAGGAAGAAGGGTTTTTTTGTGAAAAAACGTCATTTTTACCTATTATTCGACCCCCAGGACATCCAAAGAATATTTGAAACCTTTTTACAAAACAAAATGACCCCCTAAATCAAACTCCAAGAGTTCAGTGTGCTGGTTTATAAGATGTAAGAGCAGTTTGAGAAAGTAAAACGTTGTTTCAATCACAAGAGATAGGAGGAGGTCCAGAAATAAGGTTTTTTATGGGACGGAACATCATTTTGCAGATAGTATTGACCCTCAAAATCAAATTTATATTTTCAAAACCTTATTGCATATCTATGGCCCAGCCCCTGCTATATCCCTTTAGATGATGTGGCTATTCATTAAATCATGAGAGGAGTTCTGGGAAGTAGGTTTTTTTTAAGGAGTGATAAACGTCAATTTTCAGCTAAAATTTGACTTCCTGGATGAAATTTAAATTTTTAAAACCTTATTGCACAACTAAAGGACAGCCCCTATCATACCCCAAGATATGATGTGGCCATTCATTAAATCATGAGAGGAGTTCTGGGAAGTAGGTTTTTTAGGAGTGATAAATGTCAATTTTCTGCTACTATATGACTCCCTGGATGAAATTTAAATTTTTAAAACCTTATTGCACACCTATAGGACAGCCCCTATCATATCTCAAGAGATGACGTAGCTACTGCATAAATTGTAAGAAGAGTTCTGGGAACCATATTTTTTTTTGCAAAAAAAGTATTTTTTTATGCCCACAGACCCATGTGATAAAAACAAAAATTCTGAAACATGATTACACATCAACATGACACCCCGAATCATATTCTAGAAGATCATTTGGCTACTGCAAAAAAAATTGACGTTTTTTTTTAAACCAGACTTTTTGTAAAAAAAAAAAAACGTTTTGTAAAAAAAAAACATTTTCAGCCATTTAATGACCCCCAGGACAAAATTGAAATTTCCGAAACCTTATAGCGCATCTATAAGACACCCCAAAACATATTCCAAGATATGATTTGTCCACTGTTGAAAATGTAAAAGGATTTTTTACCAATTATTTGACCCCCAGGACTACCAGAGAATTTTTGAAACCTTTTTACAAAACAACATGACACCCCAAATCATACTCCAAGAGTTCAGTTTGCTGGTTTATAAAATGTAAGAGCAGTTTGAGAAAGTAAAACGTGACAGACGGACGGACGGAGAGACGGATGGACGGACGGAACAGGGTAACAACAATATACCCGAACTTTCTTTAGAAAATGTGAGTATAAAAAGAGGACTATCAACAGTCTCGTTTGAAGTAATCTTTAAGTAAGTTCTATGGTCGATACAACGATCTTGTCAGCAAATACAATCTTCCACTGGGTCGCATGCTGACTCACGTTTTTCATACTAATTGTTAGACCATAATTAATCACCTAATTGTCTACGGACTTTTCCGTTTTTACCGACTTGGACAAAAAAACACGGCGGGTCTGACCGGTCAGCAGAGGATGCTCACTCCTCCATGGCACCTGATCCTACTTCCATTTTTTTAGAGGTCTGTGTTTCCTCTGCTCCTGTTTTGTAATTTCCCTTTGGACTTTTGAATTTAAACACTGTTCGTTATCACCACATGTCATTAAAACAGAAGAAAAAGTAATTTTGAGAAGTTCAGGGAAACATTCCTGTTAAAAACCAACGAATCAGGTATGCAATAAAGAAGTCAATACACCCTACAAAAAGAGACCTACAATCTCTAAAAACAGACGACATAATTATTAGTTGACCTTTTAAAAGTAATGTCGTCTGCTTTCGAGTTACCGGCAAAATATGCTAAACAATGTTTCGTCTTCCACGAAAAATGTACCTTCGAATGCAATAACCATTTTAATAGTACGTTTTGCATACATTTGTTGCTTGGTTGCTGAATAATAGACAAGAATGGTGAAGGCATTCGGCATGAAGAAGCAGAAAAGCTGGGAAGGAGTCATTAAGTTATCTTTGAATGACATATAGCATATCACTCCTCCATGGCACCTGATCCTACCTCTATTTTTTAAGAGGTCCGTGTTTGCTTGTTTTGTAATTTTCCTTTGGACTTTTAAATTTGAACACTGTTCGTTATCACCACATGTCATGGTTAACAGAGCCCCAGCGACAGCAATTTCAGCTCAAGTCTGTTTATGACGTGTTGCCCACACTAACCAACATGGTGCATGAGGGACGACCCAAGCTGCAATCTTTGTGGGAGTCCAGCAAACCTGGAACACAATATGTCCTCATGTTCAGTTGCCCTAACATATGAAAGATACAAATGGAGACACGAAAAAGTATTCTCTGTTCTTGCAGACATGCTAGAAAAAACAAGGAAGATACCTCAGAAGACCAAAGGAGGCTTTAAATATGTAAATTTCGTAAGGGCTGGTGAGCGGAGGCGTAGTGGGGAAATGGAAGAAGGAGGACTTTTAGGTGCCGCCAGCGATTGGCAGATGCAGACAGATCGCAATGGCCGTAAAAAGATTCCACAGAAAATAGCAGTTACCAATCAGAGACCTTATATTGTTATTTGGTCTCTCTCAGGCCGGCTAGTTGTCTTGCTGGAACTCGCAGGGCCGTGGAAGGACAATTGAAAAGTCCATGAGCGGAAGATGAACAAGTACCAAGATCTGGTTTTAGACTGTCAGCAGTGGGGCTGGATAGTACGGTGTCTCCTAGTGGAAGTTGAATGCCATGCATTTGTGGGGCAATCCATGTGGAGGGCCTTGCGGATTGTTGGAATAACTGGTACTTACAAACAACTCATTGGAAGTTTTGGTAGAGAAGCAGAAATAGTATCCATGTGGGTATGGAAAAAGCGAGAAGAACAGTGGAGAGGACACCATTAATACTCTTTGTGATAGTGAATGAACATTCAGCGTGTTGCAGTTCAGACAGATGGCGGATAGCTGAGTGGTTCCGGGCTGGGACTTGATCACCCCAGTTGGCGCACCTCTAGAGGTTGTAGTGGACATCGCCGAAACAACCATTGAAGGAGGATCCACCTGATAACGGGACCATGATGCATCATTTACCATCAACATGTTGACAAGTATTTGTTCGCCTGAAAATAATTTTCATAAAGTTGGGTTTTTTTTTATAGTTTTCGTAATAATTGTGATTTGTTATATATATCATATGTTGAAATCTAATGTTTCAGTTATTGATTAATCATACAATATATAAATCATATATAGATGTAGCAAAATTCAATTTTACGGTACTGGTTGTTATAGTCGGAATATATTTGTTTATGTTTTATGTATGTGACCCCCTGAGATAATGGATATTGTCCGCTTTGCTGCTTGCAAACAAAGGTAATGCGTCTGAAATTCTGATTTGAAATGTCTACAATTAAATATATAAGAACTGTCCTGGTATAATTTATATGTTGTATGTAGTTCATGTCAAACGAACAAGCCTGTGGTTATACACATTCCTTCCAGGGACTGCCATTCTTAACCTTTATTAATGTCAATATTTTGACGTTATCTATCTGTCATTCAAAAGTGTATAAAGTTTAAAATTCTTTTGAAATATACATATGATAGATAACTTAATGTCTCAAATGCAAACATAAATCCAAATATTGTAAATGTTTGCTACTGTTCATTTGATAAAATATATAGATTGATATTCGTTTAATTAGAGAAAGAGCCAAAATAAAGTTGAAATTGATGACAAGTAAACAAATAGAAAAGGTAAGTCCCCTTTATATCAATTATAATGTCTATAATCATATTAACATTGTGTATGCATTCTTTTCTGAAACACCCAACCCGTTACTTTTAATACTTTTATAATTTTCAATAAGAGAAAATCATCATTGATGAGATATCAGAGTAGAAAGTGATGGAAGACATTGCGTGAAATCCATTTTTTCTGTATCGTTACCCTCTATCATGTGAGATTTATATGTCATCTTGTCTTATGATGGACAGAAATATATGCATGCAGCGTTTTGACAGTCTAACCTTGGAGAAGGTTATTTGGAGAGCATTCAACATGCCACAAGAGCGATAACCGGATTTTGATGATACAGATTGCACAAACTATTCTCTCCTTTGTGCCTTAGAATTCCTTTTGAACTGTTGGGCATCGATTTTTTTGACATTAGGACATATTGATCTCAACTGTCAGACCGCATTTAAAAAGATTTTTTTTTCAGAATGAGTAGAGTTGATATAATTTGCTAAATCCCAAATGGATAAACCTGGTTATTTCGTTCAAATTATTTCATATTTTCAGACTAATAATTCTTATTCTTATTTTGATGCAAATGCAAATATAGCCAAAGATAAAAAAAAAAAACCTTTGCAAAGGCACTCCAATGCAAAATGAAAATACTGCTGTTGTATGAACTAGCTAGGATATTGAAACGTTGAATTCTATAGCTTCATATTATTTAACATTGCATTGTATAGTATTGTACTTTCGCTATTAAATGTCGTTTTACAGCGACTTTTTGTGTAAACTCAAATAATTTAAAATACCATATTGTTATATTATTCAACAATGACCTTAATAAATTGTACACTGTAGATTAGAATGATAGAAGTCTTAACACTGTACATAATAAACTGTTTATATTCTTTTATATACGGGTATATATATGTATATATGTATGCATATATATATGCAGACTTGATTTATTTATTACGGCTTCCCTCTGATTTTAAATACCATGAAGCCAATCATTGCAAAATACTGGTCTTCATCTAAATAAAATATATTCAACAGATACAATGACGTATATAGCCTCTTTAAAGGATTGTTTTGCTATGTGACACAAGAGAAACCAAAAATATATGCATTCAAATTTCAAAAGTTTTGAACGATAAAAAGAAAACTGGTTCATGCAGAATAAGTAATAAACTAAGCTTAATATTATTTGTTAATCCCTTCATTTGATTTGAATAAATTCATTAATTAGCGTCATAAAATATTACCAAAGCGCCAGAGGTTATTTTCATGTTAATTGCAAATGCATGTTTCAGAATTTGACGTTTCATCCTTTACTATTCAACTGACAACTTAAGTTTTTGTTTAGATGCACAATGCATTTTATGCATTCTGACGTGCTGCATAAACAGGTTTGTTAATTTCCGAAGAATAATTTCACGAATAAATAATAGTTGCATCATGACAAGGATTTCGCCCTGTTTTCTGCATATATATATATATATATATATATATATATATATATGTATGTATGTATGTATGTATGTATGTATGTATGTATGTATATATATATATATATATATATATATATATATATAGCTTGAATTTCTATCTTTTAAGAAGTTAGAGGGGAAAATGATAAAGCATTTGGTGACCAATTCTAATGATTTTTTTTTTTTAAATATGTGTATATATGTGATCATCAAATAGAGAAATAGAAAATAAACTTCCAAATGACTGTTTAGAATTCAGTTGAATTTTTTACATTATATGATTTGACAATGGGCATCAAAATACTAGAAACATGTTCTTTAATACTATGCCGTAAGTAAATAACACGCTGATTTTCTAAGATTTTTTCTTAACTATTTAATTTCATTTAAAGTAAATATTAATAATAAACACCTCAGTTTTTGATTAATTTTTCTAATTTTTTTAATTCGTGTCTAGCAGAAAACAATTGTGGTATGATAGACAAATTTAGCAGCCATACAACCCTTATTTTAACGTACGCCAATCTGTATTCACTTAAATTATATAATTTTATAATTTTCAGTTTAATTGAGGTCAGAGGGGGGTTTTGGGGCCATCTATTTTTTGACATTGAAATCTATTACTGATAATAACCTGTCTACATAAGCAAAACGAACTTATGCATTAAGACATATATGTAAATTTTGACAGTTTTTCTTTTATCTAATAAGATACTTATTAAATAATACTCTTCCTTTCCTTCATTTGGCAGAAAATGCTAGCATTGTTTAAAAATTTGTCAAATATTCAGAATTGCATAATGTTGTGGGGAGATTAAGTATCACATAAACTTCATTTTTATCGACCTTATTTTCAGTGACTATATTCAGTGAATAATTATTATATATAGTTTGTGTGGATAGATATCAGTAAAATTAACATTGTTTGTATGAGCTGTTTTGTTTTTACAAGTGTAAGATCAGCTCAAACAATAAGGATATTGCCTATATTTGTTAAAAATTTAATTTGTACATGTATACCTAATAATTTTGAATTAATGTTAAAAGCATTTGGTTGTTTGAGAGTTATCATATATTGAATTGCTCAAGTCTTAATTTTCATTAATTTTAGTGATCTCTTCAATACATTCCATCGTAATGGCACAATCGTTTTATTGCATTTTTGCATCTTATGTATACAAACTAAGACTTTCACTTGAAAATTTACAGTAATGACTTCAGATTCGGTAGAGAGCAGGAATCAAAATTTCTGAAATACTGTAAAATTTGCAAGAAATATAAAAACATTAAAACACTATACAGACTTGTGCAAGACCATTTAGACATCTAGAATATTAGTATGTGGTGTTAAGTTTATTTGTAATTTGAACTTTTCATCAATTTGTAATAAGATTTTTTTACTTTCATACGCGGGTTTTGTCGAAACACAAACGTAAAGAGTAAGTACCGTTGTTTGTAACAATTTGTAACAATCCTTCGAAAAAAAACAGGGCAGAATTTTAAATATCAATATCAGGGAAATGCTTGCCCTGAGACAGATATATTCAATACTCTACAGAAGCCATTTGCATTTGATGCTTTAACTTTTTAAATGGGAGATAACTATCATTCGAAAGAGAGAGAAATAAAATTATTTTTGAAAAAAAATATAACGCTCAGAGCCTCTGGGGTAACATACAAACAAGGCTCCGGCTGGACTGTGTGTGTAATGCCCAAAAAATTGCTTCATTAGTTTTTTACTCCTATTTATAGTATTTATATTCACTATGACAGTTATTTTTTTCCTCTTTTTTAAAAATCAGATTATCAGATTGTCATAGGAATGGATTAATAGCTACAAATTTTCATACAATAGCTAAGAGTGTCCTACACAAAAATTTAGATTCTTGAGTAATAACTTTACAATTTTCACGTGTTAATTATGACAACTCAATAATTACCCAGAATCAAAATATTGAAAAGGACGGGCTCTCGTGGAAAGGATTTTAATTTATAATTTCTTTTTGTCTCATAAATTTTATCGCTAATATTATAAGACAGGGAAAATAAAAAGAAGGAAAATATTTGACAGGATAACCAGTCATTTAGCAAAAAAATTTAGATTCCATTGTTATCAAAATTTGTACATGACACGCGTAAAATCTGGGTTGTGTAGTTTTCACTTTGAAAACCGCGAAGATATTTTTAAAAAGCGTTTTAACTGGTTCAACGTAGATTAACTTCGTAGCTATTAAAATAAGTTCTAATTGTTCAATTCTCAATCAAGCATAGAACTTTTTAGACGAATAGGTTCTCATAAATAACAAAATTATACAAAATGTCAACGTCGCATAATGCGGATGGATAAGTTTTTCGGCCGACAATTGAAAACATTTAACCAAAGAAACAGCGCGCTATAAACAGAAATTGAAGAAATAATATATCGTTATAAACTGAAAGAATCTGAAATTCATTTCATATTTACAACACTTACCTGGTCATTGCTTTCATTTTATTGTATGATTAAAACTATTGCTAGCTTTTTTCTTCTTCGTATAATTAATGTTTTGATTATACCTAAACCAAAAAGATAAATACAGTATTTCGTTAGTTTAATCCCTGCCAAGAACTGAGACTTTTACCTGGTTTCTATGCGGAAAAGAGTTGTTGATTCTTCCTGAATGAGACACCGCAGTCAGTCGTAAGTTATGAGATAGTACCCAATTTTAGCTACGTAGACTGAGAAAATATGGATAAAATGCGTTGTCTAAAGTCCAAACACGCAAAATCAAATGCCCACTTTTGGATTTGAACTATTTACCTTTATTTTACAAGCCAAACGCCTATGACCACTGAACCAATGCTCCACTTCGCCCATTGAAAGTTGAAATAAGGTGAATTTGTTTTTCCTGTTTTACATGTTGTGTGGAACATTTTCAGATTTTGATGTGGATGATAGTTATCATATTCAAAATATAATCAGTTTTAAAATTTTTAAGTTGTACATTTTAAAGGGGCATGGTCACGATTTTGGTCAAAAATTATTTTTTTTTTCGATTTTGATGTTTACAATGCTTTACTAAGGCATTTTTAATAGGCAACCAAAATTTGAGTGGCATTCGTCGAGTTATAGGCGAGTTACAGAGTTTACAATTCTTTGCTATGTAAACAAGGCTATTGTTTACATTTTGAATGTTGTAGTAAAAATTCCAGTTTTATACTTAAAAAGAATGTGTTAAACCTTAGTAACTGTTTAGTATGCTTAAAATTAATAAGAAGATAAACAAATCAGCTTGAAAAAGATTTTTTACTGGTATATTGAACTCGTGTAAACAAAAACAGGGCACTAGCCTCGTTTACATGACAAAGAATTGTGAGCCCTGCATGTATCTTGCTTATAACTCTATGTCTGACTCTCAGGTTTTTGATGATCATTAGAAATGCATTACTAAAGCATTGTAACTTATAAAAATAGAAAAATAAAATTTGACAAAAATCGTGACCATGCCCCTTTAAGCATAAAAACCATTTTAGAATTCCTTTGAAAAAGATTCAAAAAAATGTAAAAATCCTTGTTGGGTTCGACCTCGTGACTTACAGATCAAGCGATGATGGTTTGAATATTCGATCTATTACTCAGTTAGACACTAAAATTGGGGGGGGGGGGGGGGGGGAGGGGGCAAATTATACAAAAATGGTTTATAATTAATTTTATTTTGAATGACAGAACGTTAAAAAATGAAGGTGCCATAAACCTTCACTTCTTGTAAATCTTGCTGTATTTTATTTTATTATTTAAAGCCAAAATTATACAAGCCTTTAGTTGGAAATTTGGACAGCCTTAAAGAATTTGTGGTCACAATGTCTGATGATATGTCACAACGCAATATTGCATAACAAGAGAGTTGCAGATGTCTAATGCAACATATTTATTTTGATCATCATATTATCAACTGACGGTAATTGCTTTGTTTACACAGAGTTTGAAAGTATTTACAATTTTTACACATATGTTTTCTCTAGAGTAAACTACGCTCAAATATATGATTCAATGAATTGCTTCTTCATGACGACTCTATTCAGATCTAGATAGCCTAACAATCTTAACATCAAAATTTTTGACCATCTACTGAGCAAACATCTAGCATAAATATAAAAATTTCAGTAAACATAATCGATGCAACCCCTTAAAAGATGTAAAAGGTAATGTTGAAGTGGATTGTTTTATAAAAATAGAGGAAACAAAAAACCAAAGCTCCATTTATTGAAATAGTCAGAAATACACATATGAAAAATGTATGTTAATTACAAACAAAAAATATATTATACATCTTTAAAAAGTAAACAATGCGTTTATAGATTGACTAGAACAATGAATAGCTATATTGTTTTTGTATGCAAAATAAATTCGAGATGTGATACCGATATATCTAATAATTACAAGAACAATTCAAACAGTTCGAACTAACTGCAATTGACAACTTAAGTACTCATATACTATGAATTTCTACATACAAGTATTACCTAATAGTTAAATTGTCATGATTTTTAAGAAAAAAATAATTGACCCTGTACAAAGTAATGTTTTCGATACGTCAAGTTATATTTTGACATTGTATCACCACATTTATTTCAAATTGCTAGAAATTGTTTGTTCACAGTGCAGTCCTTTGTAGTTAATTTTACAAAAACACATTTCTTTCCCTGCATTATCTACAAAACAGACTCCGTGATTTCCACACTTCATGCTGCATTTTCTGGAGCACATATCCCCAATCCAGCCAGGCTCACAGATGCATCGCACGCTCCTGCCATCTTTTCCAATGTCACAGTAGTGCAGACAAGGAAATCCTTGAGGACAATTTTTTCCTCTAGACATGCAGTAATAAGATTTCTTCAGAGGAATACAAAGGTCTTTACAATCGCTTTTACATTCATCAAAATGCTGATAGCTTTTCTCCAAAGGTAATGTTGTATTCCTGGAGATTTCTTTCTGGCAAAGTTCACCTGTGTGGTCAAGATCACAAACACACGATTCTGTACCGTTGTTCAGAATGCACTTCCCATACTTCCCACAATTAAGACGGCACTTGGAATCACAAAAATCCCCCACCCATCCATCCTCACACACGCACCTGAAACCCCTGTTGGCTTTGTACTCGCATATCCCGTTCTGACAAGCGAATCCTTTGGGGCAGTTCTTTGAAATACAGCGAATAGTAGAATCATTTGAGGTACACACTCCTTCATTGCATCTTAACGTACATTCTTCAAAGTTGTTGAAAATCTCTAAGTTTTCAGTCGTTTGTGAAACATCAAAATTTGCAGTTTCCGCAAATATCTTTCCAATGTTTCCTCTCATTGCTGTTCGAGATTGGTTTTGCAGATCGTCGCTGGTCAGTATATCAGACTGTGGTGAGGTCGGGGTTGTCTGCTGTTGAATATCGCATTGCGCACCCGAGAAGCCATCCGAACACTGACACCACGTTTTGCAATAAGTCGGGTCCTGCAAACATTGTCCATTGTTACACGTGTGAAACATACAGAAGTTGAGGCATTTGGCATTCTGTGCACCAACTGTTGTTGTTTCCCAGGTGGAAAAATTCTGGGTGCCAATAACAGGCACACTAGAACACATGTACAGTTTGCCAAAAAATGAACCCCAAAATATCATTAAAGGTATCATTTCGATTTTCTGAACGCTTTAAAGTAATCTTTCACATGATTTTACTTTATATTTAAAGGTGTCGAGGAAATATTTCCGTATATGCGAACACCAACCACATCTCTGCTGTTTAATTAATTGAATGAAACAACCATGTTTACAGAAAGGCCACGTAGGAGAATGGTGACGTCGTGGGATTACAAAGTAGGAAAAAACCTCATGTTCTTGTCTTGGACGGGGCGATCCAAGACTATGCCTTCTTATTTCTAATTCAGCTGTCAAGCTTAATCTATAAGCTCGTTTTATACTTTGATCTCCGATTACTGTATGGAGATCTGCCGCTATCTGGTCGTTAAAATACGTAACGTTATGCATTGTTTTGCATAGAATGTTTTTGATTTATTACAAGACGGACTGATATAATTAATGGTAGACTATCCTTGAATTTCTTGTTTACTGGGAGACCTGCCCACACACCGAACGTCAGCGGAACATACATTCATAAACTGTGTCAAATTAATTTAATCAAGGATTCATACTTGGGTTTTAAATTTACTAAGAGACCATTGGTTTACTTCAGAGAGAGAGAGAGAGAGAGAGAGAGAGAGAGAGAAGTTTACACTATGAAAATCATGTTTAGTTGCAAGCAATGAACTTTTGAACTATAGTGACAGTTTTTCCAGCAACCTAAAATAACCCAAATTCCAATGATAAGTTCAAGATGACCTCAAGTTCTTTTTCCCGGGACATTCAATAACTTGACTAAATTAATAATATTTTGAATTAACTTCATGAAGTTCTAAATATCTAAATTCATTTAGCATATTAGTAACCACAAAGAAAAAAGAACTTTAAACTAGTAAATAATAATTACACATCTTTTTATTAAAATTGCAGTCAGTTTGAACCACTCCAATTTGAACATTCAAATACATATGTTTAAATATGTATATAATTTAAAATCAAATTCTGGATGTAAATTGTTATCAATCTATACAATATTCAAACTGTGTCTGGCTGATCTCCACCATTTTACTAATCCAAATATTTTTCAAGCTATTTCTATGGTTTCAAGTACATTTTTGTGGAGTAAAAAACTATAGCAGCACACCTGAGAATGTAGTCAGGTGACTTTGTGATAAATTAGATAATTACCTCAAAATTATAAGCTGTAGGGTGAGAAAGTGAAATGAGTCTCTCCTGAAATTTGTAAGCCTGAATAATAACTAGTAAATTCAACAAGTTACGTAATACCAATTGTACAGCCAAATTCATACACAGTCCATATAGTGCAGAGATCTACAACAAATGGTATAGTAACAAAAATAATTCACCTTTTTCTTCCAGTTCAGTTTCAAAAATTTACGTTCTTCCTGATGTGACTCATTACTGTAATTTGGTGCACAAGTTCTAACTTCTTGTAAACCAACATTGATACACATAAATCCACACACATATATATATATATATATATATATATATATATATATATATATACACACACACACACAGTTTGTCTATCAGGATATTAGAAGGCAGTTTCAGAGCCAGCTTTTTGTTTTTCATATTACGTGTACAAGTCAATGTCAAGGTATAACAAGTTCAGTCTTGAGTCTGTTCTTTGAAATTGTTGAAGTTCATATATTTGACTTTCTTTGGATTGATTCCAAATGCCAGAAGTCTTTCACTAGAGAGTTTGGGTGGTCCCTCTTTCTTCTTTTTTTTCTTCTTCTTTTTGCCTTTTCCACCTTCCTGCTGACTTTTACTCACACCTTGGGAATCCCGGGATTTCCCCGAGCCAGACTTCTTATCCTCCTCATCATCCGCTCCTCCTGATAATCTGTCCCCTTGGTCATTATTGGAAACTTCCTCCACAGGTGAACATTTCTCCGCTGCATCAACCTTTCTCTTCTTCTTTTGTTTCTTACCGAGTTCTGTTTCACTTCCCTGAATTTTACTTTCTCCTTTTTGGGCTGCTGATTTCGCTTTCAATTTCATATTCATGTTGTTTTCAACACTGTCATTGTCAGGTTTATCTGTCTTCGGTTTTTTCAAAGACAACAAATTTCCACTGTCTGATTTCTTGGAAGAAACCTCCTGTTTTTTATTGCTGCTAGTTTTTGTTTCTTCCTTCTTTAACCTTTTTACTTGCCATTCTTTTTCAGTCACCTCATTGTTGGAGAATTTTCTCTTCTTTGTCTTTCCAGATGTGTTTTTCATAGAAATGTCTCTTTCTTTCTTTGCTTGTCTGAAACAAACCACATCAAAAATAAAACTAGGAGATCTTTTAAAGCATTACCAAACAGTGCAATGGTTATAGATAAGATTATTCCTCAGTCAATAGTTTTTTGTTTTTTTTTACACAGGGCTCTTAGTGATTTAAGTTGTGTTTGGTTCACTTACTCTTCTTTGGCTTCTTCTTTCAATGAAAGTAGAATGTTTTTCTTTTTTCGCTCATTTTTGCCTTTACTCTCAAAGATCTTCACCTCTCTTTCTTCCTCATCTGTAGTCCTGAAAACATTATTTTTCAAAATGTTAATTCAATATTATTTAATTCATCATATAATGCACAATCTAACAATCTCTTAGCTTTTTTAACCATTACACATCTCTCAGTTGATCTGATGCAATCAAGTATATAAATTCCATTTCCAAAGAAGTTCAGTGCATTCATACCTGTATTGACTCATCTTTTTCACTGATACCCATGCATTCAGTTCTTTGTCTCTGCATTTTAGAATCTGTTGAGGGAAAAAATTATATAACATTGAAAAATATAAACAAAATAAAATTCATTTGTAGATTTAGTAAAAAAAAAAAAAGGGGGGGGGGGAAGAAATCTTCACAAAGTACAGCAACATTTAAATGATAAAAAATAAAACAAAAAAAAAACATTCCTTACTGATTTAGTTTTTAAAAAAAAACAAAGTTTTGAAAAAAAAATCTGCACAAAGTTTATGAAAAGAACCAAGCCTTACTTCTTCTGTTCCGAGGCCGTAACTGTTCGGTGTGACTCGTCTGTATCGGAATCGACAGGGCTGGCCTGCTACAATGTCCTCATAGTCAAGCTTGTAGTACTCCTCAAAGTACTCCTCAAATGTCTTCTCATCTATTAGTTGTATAATAAAACAAACTCGTCATTATAGTAACAAATACATAAAAACAAATACAGCAAGTGTAAAATTCTGCTTTTGGCTTGCTGAAAGCATGCAACAAACTTTGAGGATTTAATTTTTGGCCTACACAGAAATTCTGTGATGTTGCAAACCTTACAATTATACAGAAGGGCGCAAAGATAGGTACATAGTATTAAGATTTTGCATGCTACAATTTAGCTGCTGCAATGAATATAACCCAAAGTTTGCACCCTGATAAAAAAAAATGCTGCATAGTAACTGATCTTAGAGAAAAAAAGGCTCCATTATTGCATTTTATTGTAAATTACAAGTATCAACCTGCTCAACCAATACTTCTTACAAAATTTATAAACTAACTTGGATCAAATGTTGGTTTGGAGCTGGTAACAGCTTGAGCAAATTTAGATCTTTTCTTCTTATTCTTTTTCTTGCTGACAACCACGGTGGGGTCAAAATCATCATCCATCTGGTGGAATAAAAAGATAAATTATTCACTGTGCATAATTCATAAATAGGTATGGAAGTAAAATTATGCCAAGTGAATATAGAATAATGAATTATAAATACAATCATATATGATATGGGGACTCACACAGAAGTCGGGATCATCAGCATGTGGCTCATAATCCTCCTGATAATCCTCCTGATATTCCTCTTGATAATCCTCCTCATTATGCTCCTCAGTCTCTCCACCAGCCCATTCATCCCAGTTCTCTGTAAAAATATACACATAAACCAAACATCAGTAGACTCTAAAAAGGTGGTTTTTTTTCATGCTTAATAGGATCAAAACTAATCAAAATAGAAATATGCCACTCAAACTGAAGAATGAATGTGAAAGGGGCATCGCAATTGTTGCCTTGGGTAAGCTTATGGATTTTTAATAGGATAAGTCATATGACTTAACAAATCTTCACAAGGCTTCTCAATGTTTCAATTGTACAAACACTAAGCATCATCCCCTGTCCCTTACTTACCACACTGTATATCCTCAATATCTGCTGGAGCCTCTGGCTTCTGATCTCCCTCATCCATTTCGTAAAAATCATCATTGAAGTATTTCTACAGTAAAGAAAAAGGAAAATGTAGTGTGTCTGGAAAATGTGTTTCCTATTAAAATATCTCCATGAGAATCAATGAATTGATCAGTATACTGAAACTGTAGATAACTCAAGACATACAAGAGATTTATCAAAGGACTGGTTCAGGGCGATAAATATTCATAATGATGACATTATGAAGAACCTCATGAAATTTTCTCACTAACAAATTATAATCTAATGGTTAACATTATCAATTAAACCTTGAATACCTTCATCATTTCATCATGTTTCTGTGGATCAAAGTCTGTTTCTAAATCCTCCTCCTGAAATTCCAAAGCTGGATTTCCTGTTATTTCCCGTAATTTATCTACCTTATCCATGATTTCCCTTCGCTTCATATTTTTGAGCTGTTTTATCTCTTCTTTCACTTTTTTCTTTTCCTATTTCAAAATGAAACCTTTAATCATCATTCATAAAATCAAAATCACTTAAACCAATAACTGCATGTTATCAGATTCATTCAATCTACGCCCTATAAATGTTAACTGCTAAAAATGTAATCATAACTTTAGCCTTGGAGTTAATGTTATGATCGCAGTTTTATTGTAAATGCACATGTACATAAATTAGTGCACTTATGATTTTGTCCATTCTTTCTGATCAACTGATTAGCATCATGATATTGGTGCATTTGGGATAAAACTTTTTCCTGTATTCAATTTAATCATTTTTAGCAGCTACATGTACTTGAATTAGTATCATATACATGTATTAATTTAGTATGTATACAGTTTCCAAAGGTTAACTCAGACTTTCATATCTGTATATCAACATTGGGGAATCATATACTGGGGGTACTGTGATTTTAATTTCATTAAACACTTGCCATTTCCTTTCTTTTCTTCACTTCTTGTCGCTTATCTGCCCTCTTAGAGCTTGTTTGACGTAGGGAATCTTTCACTGTTCGAGGGTATGACTTGATCTATAAGATAACACACCTAGTTGATATTTAAATATTATTTTAAAATGATTTAACATTCATGGAAAATGCTGAGAAAAAAAACAAAAATTTTACAGATAAAACTCAAGAAACATACGAAATCAGGGTCAGGTTCTTCAAATCTGAAGTTGTACTTTCTTTCAAACTGGTCTTCCCTTTCTAGCATTTCCTCTTCCTCAGAAAACCCTTCCCCATCATCCACAATCTCATTGTAAGATGGCAGCCTGTCAGATTATTTTGACAAATGTTTTGCACATATAATGAGCCACAATGGTAATTTTTTAAATCTAATTCATTAAATACACTGAAAACATACATTATGCATAATTTAGCAGTAATCATATTTTGGTACCTTTTGTTCTGCTATTTGTCTGCTAATTTGAGTATAATAACAATATGCTAACGTACAGATAACTCTTTTGAATAATCCAGGTTATAATTTTGTTTATTAACAGAAAATGAGGAAGACAGCATTCAATTTTGAATGCCCTAATATTCACGTATGTTTACTCACCTTTTGCTGTCTTTATCAATGTATCCTTTATTCAGTATTAGATCTCGCAGAAATTTTTCATTTGCACTAAGTTTTGGATTATTCCAGTAACTTTTCAAGGAAGCCTGAAAAAAGAAATAAAAAAAATATTTCTCCCAGATCAGTTCGTTTTCTGATCTCTGAAAAAAAGAGATGCGATTCCTTACCAGTTCTACTCCCACAGGATCTGTCTCTTCCAAGTCCTTCTGATCCTTCAACCACTTGATGTAATCTTTCTCTTCCTCCTCCTAAAGTGACAACCATATGTATTAACAATTTAGGACAAAATTTAGGGCACACTGATATCATCCATTTTTCAAAGCATATCGTAGGTATCATATGTATTCATCACATTTTGCCATTTGCATTTTTTTTTTCATGTGTGATCATTCCATTTTTTTTTTTATATAATATGTTCAAATATATCCCAGTTTATGCCCATATTTTTCAGTAATACTAGCAATTGTAAATGTTTGTACAAACTGTTTGCTTTTAAAATGAAAAAATAATATTCAAAAGTGTGGACTTTTCTTATTCAAATCGTAATTATGAACATACCTCTTGTTCCTTTGTCTTTGACCTTGTTGTAAAAAGTTCTTCATCTGAATCAGATTCCTCTGCTAGTTTTGATTTAAAACTAAAATAGAGAATCATTTATTAGTATGACTCAAGAGCCATCAAGCAAACCTGTTTTGTGTACATACATAAAAATCAATCCATCCAAATAAGTACCATTGATGATTTTTTGTTGACTAAATACGGATTTTTTTTTTACATTGCCTCTATTTGGATAAGGTTTGTTTGTTTTGAGTTTTTTCATAATGCTTCAATGAGCTACATATTTAAATTATTTTTTGAAAAACATCAAACAAGAACAGTAATCATGGCACCCTAATTGAAATGAACAGTGAAGTTGTAATTTCTTACCTCTTTTTGATCTCCTCCTGTTCTTCATAATAACCTGGCTCATGACTGACCTCTTCCTCGAGGTCATCACTATCCTCCTCACTTATTTTACTATAAAAAGTACACATGTACACTATTTAGTATTTACAAGTTGTATAGTAATCAAAAGTATAATGTTTTTGAAAATAATTTGAAATTTTGATGGTCACATGTTTTCAATTAAAAGTGCTCATTTACAAATTCGAATATAAATATTTTCCTGTAACTGTTTATACAAAGGTGCCTAGAGCAAACATTTCTGACTTTATTTAGCTTTAATAAAATGTTAGGAAACTCCACAGAAGCACTTATTGTGGAGAGTAATTGTTTAATTTCACCTAATATTACTAAATTTTCAAAAAAATACTGTAATGTGCACACTGACTTACCCATCCTTCTCAAGAATAACCTTTCTATGGTAGTCCTTGAGATAGACTGGTTTATCTTTTTTTTTGCTTGGCCCTGGCCTTTCTGAACTTGAATTGCTACTCTCTTCAGATGAAAAGAAAGAAAATATGCTTTAAAAGTAAATCATTTTTTTCCAAAAGGAGCATCACAAAGTTTTAACAGAAATACTTATATTTTATTTTTTTGTGTTATACACGGTATATTTAAATTACCTTATATTTAATTCAGTTACAACTCATTGATATAAATAAGGAGTTTGGGAAAAAATATTATCATATGTATTTGAAATTTCTTTTAAATCAACATACCATCACTGTGATAAAACTTCACACTTTTATCATAAATTCTAGGGTCTTTGCTTTTAAGAGCTGCCAAAGTTTTTAACCAATCCTCTTCAAGTTGTGGAGTAAGTGCCTAATATAAAATTAAGGATATGTATAAATGAAAAGTACACTCACAGCAAAATATAAATATTAATAGTTAAACATTGTAATTGAATGATAATCAAAATTTTGCAGACATCAGGGATCTATCTTTAATTAATTATAGTCTGTCCCAAGATATTTATGACGCACATTTGGCCGATTTTGAATAAAAATACACATACCTGTGAAAGAAGTGCAATTGAAATCGATGAAAGGGAAAATTTCCAAGATATCTTCATTGACACATTATCATTTTTCACTCATAAAAGTTCACAGGAACGAAAACAGATTTCTTACGGAGATTTATAATGGGGAATGTTTACATTTTTTTTCCATTCGGAAGTCACTCGTTTTACAACGTTATCATCCGGGTCTGCTTAAATACAAAATCCCCGTAGACATTACATTTTTTAGCCGTGTATTGAAACATGATCAGCTAGAGGGGGCGTTTCAACGGAAATATCTTGGAAATTTTTCATACTTTTGAAAGAACATCATTTGAACCCTGAGGTATTAATAAATATCGAGTAATTAAACAAAATTTGAATCCAGGATATCTTGGGACAGAGTATAAAATAAAACCTCTGCATCTTCATCTTCTGATTCAGATGAACTAGAATCTTCTTCCTCCTTCTCAGCGTCCACACCATACCGATCTCTTACTACAATATTAAATTGTAAGTAATTTCACAGAACAAAAATTCATGGGGAAAAGGATTAAGAAATCATGTCTCGTTTTACTGAAAATTCATTTAAAATTACTGAGATTTTTCGAACTAGGTTTTTGACATATTGCGGCGATATTTTGAGAATATTTGCCAAGATCATTGTGTTAACTCACGCTTCTGAAGTTCTTCCCTTCTCCTCCATTCATTGTATTTGGAGGCATACGCTTCATTTATCTTAAATCCATCCGATTCTTCGTCGGAACTGTCCAACATCGTGGTTTTGTTTTGATTTTTTCTTTTTTAATTTATGTGACAAGTCGTACGTTTTCGCGATTTAGTCGTTCATAAAATATGTCGGTTTATTGGCATGCATTTCTTGACGAGCACCGGTTTATCAGTGTACGCTTACAAAGTCGGGGAGGGAAAGATGACGACGGGGATCAAGTTATGGGTATTTGATTTCCACATGAAAATCATTTTGGAATTTATCTATTTCTTCTCAAGTCTACATGTATAAAATACAAATATCACTGATCAATGTGGGTTATACGTGTACATGTAAATATTAATTAGGCCTACACTTACTTTTATGTAATGAAAAATCATACAGAATATGTTAGCTATATCCTTTTATAGTTTAAATTAATGCAATTTATAACAATCGTCTTTTTATATTACAATTTTTAATCCCATTAGATAAAAAAGAGGATGGAGCAATTTTTCAAAGCTTTGATCATATGTCTAACTCTAAAGAAACTTATCATATTATATTTACATTTTCCCGTGTCTCTGTCTGTGATAACTCTACGAATCGATTTTGTACTATACAGCCCAATAAATTCAAAAGACTTAGTGTTGGGGACGCAAGCGGGTTTGCATAATAAATATTTTAATATAAGTAATAAGGAATCATTCTATGAATGAGCTATATGATAGATCTGATCACGCCCCGACCGAAATTATCACCTCATAATACTCAAAAAATGATTCCTTATTCCTTTATTATAATTAAAATTTTCATTTCGCTCTTTTTTACTTGTTGGCACTGTGACATGAAAGGTTTAATATTAATTAGGTCGTCCATTTCTGATTTTTTTTATGTAATACAAAGCTTAATTGTTTCCCCACGTGATAACAAATTATGTATATAACCAAGCAAACAACCCAATAAAAAACAAAACAGTAAATCATATGAAAGTCCTTCATCCAATGTTTGGTCTGATTTTTTTGTTTTTGTTTTGTTTTGTTTTTTTGGATTTGTTTGTTTGTTTTTGGGGGTTTTGGGGTTTTTTTTTGGGGGGGGGGGGGGTTTTATAGGGGTGGGAATAGGGTGTATTATTTAGGTATAATAATTTATCATAACGAAAAGTAATAATAATAGAATTAAATAATTTAACATGTAAAGTGCATCGTTTTCCTTTGTAAATAGTTATCGAGATATCTCTGGAAATCTCTACACGTCTTTGATGAATATTTATCATATGACGCGAGGTACTATTCTCGTAAACAAAACATACACAAGTTGTGCTGGCATCACCCCATCAGCACCCCTTACGAGCGCCCGAACAGTAAACATATACACGTACTTGTACACAGACCTCCGCATCACGACTGCGTGTGTTGATGCAGCTGGAGCCAGAGAGAATGCTATGGTGGCTGGCTGTTAATCTGTAGACGCAGAAAATCTTGGTGCAGTAGAATAGATACCGTAGAATAGCTTAATAGAAAGTTGGAGTATTAGTTTAATGAAGAAACGAAATGGTAAGTCCAACATTTGAAAATTTCAAACTGTAAATATTTCCAGACAGTTTTCGTTGTTATCTTTGTGAGTACCAGACGCTGGTCGGAACGTAATTAGATTATGAGGCATCGTTTACATAACAATGTCTGCAGAGTTAGTGGTCGCTTCCTTCTTACATTTATCATATCTAAAGCGCAATATCATTATGATCGACATTTTTCGATTGATAAAGTAATCTGCGTGTATTTTTTCTCGATTTAACGTCACGGACATACTGGAGATGCATGCTATTATGTTACAGTTGTTTTTGACTGCATATACTGTAGTATGCAGTGTATCAAAAGTTTCCAAACAACACACCTTCCATCATCGATGTTAAAATGTTATTCCATCCATGATAACTATACCCTCCAATTATTCAAAATGTCCATTGTGTTGAGTTTTTTTTTCATAGTTTCACCCCTTTCGCTAATGTTTGTTAACACAACAAGTGCAAATTGTTTAGGATTTTTGGATGTCGTTCCAATAAAATTAACCACATGTTCGTGTAGGCTTCTATCGTTAAGGAGGCTCGGTTGCTATGTCATTTAATTTTTCTACCTCGTAACAAAGAAGAGTTTGGTGGATTAATTATGTATGATGTGGAATATGTAAATGTTGAATTCAGTTTGAAGATGATTGCATGCACCTAATTTTACAAACATTGATTTTTTGAAATTAAGCATCCAATTGTTGACCGACAGGCCTGCTTAGTAAATGATGAAAAGAAATGACGCATACTTATAAAAACAGCAAACAGAATTACTTACTTGGGACGTGATGGATTAAAAAGACCTACTTTCTCTTCCAGAGTACCGTTATGTTTGACGACATTGAAAGCAGCTGGGAGGATTTACCAGACATACTCTTGGAGGACATCTTTGTTTTGTTGGAGCCTCGGCATAGACACGAGGCTTCGCAGGTCTGCATCCGCTGGTACGAGACGTTTTATGCCCCAAGAGTCTGGGAACATTTCACACTCAAAGGAAACATCCTGAAGAAAAGAAGGTACTACGCTCATAAAGGGTACCAACGAGAAACGTGTCCCAGAAAGACCCAGATCTGTCTCCACCGAGTGGGGTACCTCTTTAAAAAAATCACCATCACGCCGATTCACGACTTCCAGCATGTGTACGAGTTTATTCGCATTCTTCGCGCATATTTGGGATACTATGATGAATTCCCAATGCCACTACTGCGTACTTTTCATTTTACTTTCACGTGCGAGACGCGCGGCATTACAGGTGTAATCCTTCACGGAACGGGCGGGAAAATGATGGAGGAATTGCGCCATCTTCTTCAAAACATGAAATTGTTGAAAGATTTGAAACTTAACAACCTCATGTTAGATTGTGCTGAGGTGGAAGGGTTGTTTGAAGCAATTGCTTACAACTGTAGTGACACAATTAAGACCATGGAAATTCTTAATTTTACAAAGGTCCCGTACCCTATTCTGGACATTACGCTGTTCAACAACATTCACACACTTAGAACGAGTCCGCAGCACCTTGATGATGAGGTAATTATTATTCTCGCGTCATCAACTGTCTGTAGTCTCCACATCATACAAGGACGCTACACATGCAATACAGACTCCGTGTCAGATGACGCATGGCGTCTTGTCAAACAAATAGCGCCGTATTTTCGCGTCACTCTGGAAGTTCGAGGTCACACAAAGACACCTTTGATTCTTCAACCTCACGCGCCAGTAAATCGCATCGTTTACGATTCGCCAAATTTGAAATTCCCCCACGAGACGGCCATGTGGATAGTACATTATTACCACGACACTCTTGAATACTTCGCACAAAAGCGACTCCCGCGCACGCACGGTCCTCGCACTTTCCACGACCGCGGGGATGCTGCGTTTCTGATGTTAGCTAGATCTTGTCCAAAACTTCATAGACTCATCATCAGCGAGAGAATATCCACAGCAACGGCCATTTTGATCGCAAAGAGTAAACCATCTCTTGAAAAGTTTATTGTTCGTCAAAATGGACTGCTTAAAAGATGCGACGGTCCAAAAACAGAGAACAGTTTTAGTAATGCTGAAACAAAAAGGATCTCGCAGTCTTATGAAACAACCAGAGAGGAAATTTCTAAAATCTTTGGCAAAAGATGGGTTCCTATGTTAGACAAGAACTTTAAAAAGTTGTGAATCTGGAAAATGCTGCATATTGCTTCAATTTGTAAAAACAATGTTGCGTATTTTTGTTACTTTTGTACAACGTTGTTATATTATGTTGAGCATGGTCGATATCAATGTAAAATTATTCATACACAGTGCAGAATACCCCTTTAAGCATTGTTTAGCATGCTGTATATTTTTGATAAGCCGTTTCCTCAACGTGTCGCATTTTTGACTTGTTTATTACGCATTCCTGTATATGATGTTATCTACGTTAATGTACATACTAAATGTCAATAAAAAAAATTATAATACCAAACTATTTACTGAAAATCTACATTAGAAATTTTCATTAATTGTGCATAGTATTTTAATTATGTTCATATAAGCAACATCTTGTGAATGCATGGGTGAAATCTCATCCATTGAATAGTTAGTTCCTGTTTTTCATGAAAATCAATGCGACGATAAAATCAATTGACTATCGCAACGGATAGTTCCGATTGTAACCTATTTAACAGGACAAAATAAAGGATTGCCTAAAATGTTTCGGCTTTTCCATCTATTTAACATACTGGTCAATCATGTGATGATGTACGCAATTTCACCAACTTTCTATGAATAATTTGCTTACATTGTTGTTTCACAGGGATACACGCGGACGTGTTATGTATATTTTAATTATGCAATACATGTACCTACAACCGTTAGTCCTGCATTAAACACGTGCATAAAAATACGTTCATCATTCTGACAATGAAACTTTGATTAAACGCATTGTATATTTAAAGATGTGATTTATTTTTATTTACATACTATGAGTAGTATCACTTTGATATTTACTGGAAATACCATAAATACAAAGATTTTTTAAATGCAGAAAGCTATCTGTTTTTAGGAGGACTCTTCTCCCCCCAGTCAGCATGACTATATATAGTTACAAGAACTAGGTGGATATTTTCTCTCTATTTGGCGTTCCATAGATATTTGTTCATTAATTACAAATTCTGCAAAACACCAGGGAAATACAAAACCCTAAATGCGTAAAATTCAGTGCGGTGATTGCTCAGATTATCAAACGACAAAAACTTACAATTTGAATACATTTTGAACGACAAAAGGACTATATGAAGGTTACAGATTATTTTAACGTATTTCAATAATGGTAATCAATTAATTTTTTTAAAAAACCATACATGTAAGTTTGGTTATCTTCGACCCTGACATGGAATTGGTATACGCTACATTAGTTTTCGTATATGGCTTTCTAACTTACAAAGAGTTAATGTTCAGGGTATACTAGCACACGCAAGGTGCGTGTGAGTTAGGCATTAGTTACACGAGACAATTGTAATTCTTACGAAATTTTTAAATTTTTAATGAAGTATTGTTTCCTCTGCACTTAAGCTGAAAACTTAACAGATAATGACAAAGTTAATTACACGTTCTGTCAATAATATGAAAGTAACATACATGCGGAAACACGAGTCCTTAAAGTTTGATTTTAACAGCGCTTTTATTTCATATTATATATATATTTCACTTTGAATGTATGCCAACATGGTGATGTCAATAAACTGAATTGAATTGAATTGAAAATTAATACATTGTACTGTATTATATTGAAAAGTCCAACTTATGCACTACAATCTCTAAGTTAGGGATATTCAGTTTAAGGTTTTAATCATTAATTTCTTTCAATTTCTTGGTATTATGCGTTTCTATTATATCACCAAGATGTTAACCATAGAAGATACTATTTTTCAATATTTCATGTAAGTCAAATTTCAATTTTTTTTTTCAAAACCATTGTTTTCTTTGCATATATACTTGGTAGTTCAATAATCTTTTTTTTTCTTGTTAGTTTTTCAATGCCGTGCTCGATTAAATTTAAATATTTAATGGTTGCTCAGTACTGAGAGGATGAGCAGCATTTGTGGAGCCATCATAAAATAATGACGCAGTATTGATTTCGTCATCATTAAAGGCGCAACCTTGATTGAGCTATCGAAGTCAGCGGTCCGTGGTCTTCAAAACGCCTTAGTACAACAGATCAACTTCAAAAAGAAATAAACGAAAAGAAAACTTCCATTTACACTGAACAAACGATGAAATAATGTACATTTTAACAGCGCTTTTCTTTTTCTCTAATGCTTTACCTGGCAACATTTTGCTTGATGCCAATCCAAAATGTCCACAAAAGTATCGATCCTATTCAGCCTCGTTACCTGCAGATCGAAGAATCGATTTTCACCTGTCACATGCTGTAACGGTCTTATGATAGGCTCCGAACGGAGTTTAATGTTTTATCTGGAAACCAATATTCATCCAGTCTGCGAATGCAGCGGAGGGCTTAGCATGCTTGGGACAATATCGGCTTAGTGACAAACAAAAAAAATATACGATCACTATTGAAAATTGAAGTCATATTCAGAAGATGGAGGAACTACTGAAAAATGAAACGGTCAAGAAAAAAATTAAAACTCTTTCCGTTGAAATACGGGTAAGTCAGAATGGATGTTTATAATTTTGAAATCGATTTTTCTACAATTTAACGGACGGGAAGAATGTTTCCTTTCACGCCATTTTAGGCATGGCGGAAAACATTAAATATAAATTTAATGGGTCCAAAACTTTTGTGTGGCTGTTGCTTGATTAAAAAGAGGTGTTTTTAAAATGGCAATTGGCTGACATTGAACATAGGTGCTAGACCATTAAGGTTCTTGAAGAAAACTCGAGATTAATATATTCTTAGTTCCGATGATACATGTAATAGGATCGATGTGTTTATCGCCAGAATCTACACTCTGATTCCCATAACGATATCAATAATTTAAATTTAGTGATGGTTAAAATGGGTTGTAGGATAATGATTGATGGTAATTAATAATAATCATAATGCATAAGAATAACTAGCAATGCGTGTTTGGTTTAAATAGAGTAAGTGGGTAAATTATATATTCATAATAGTTTATAATATACAAATCGCACAGGGCGTAATTTTGTACACAGAGTGAATATCTAGAATATGTTAATATTCTTTCTCACTAAATCAGCTTTTATGAACACGATGGTATACTTTTCTCAGCTACAACAATTCGATTTTTAAGTTTGTTGGTGTAATTTGTTATTTTATAAAAGATTCGTTAGATTCTTTTACAAGTTCCTTCCGTTAAATAAGGGGATCTAGGGATCTAATTCTAGAAAGATTTGATTCTGTCTGTTTATAACTGAACCTGTCTTTTCAGGTTTTCTATTGAATGAGAAATCGAATAATGTATATTTGAATATTACGCCTACATTGCATAATGCCTGTAATATCAATTCAAATAACTTATCAATAAATATACTTGATAAAATAGGTACAATTTAATTTTTAAAACAAGTTTGGTTTGAACTTATTTTATGTTTTAAACACAGAATTTTTAAAGTTAATAAAACTTGCCAGTAAATCCCTTGCATAAAATACAAAGAGGTGAAGGCGAAAAAACGAAATACATGTTATATATATGATCAAAACATGGGCTCGCTTCTTAGCACTGCATAGCAATGCTTGTATCAACGTTGAAATTAAAATGTTTCAAAATTTTATGCGCATTTTCCTTTTCAATAAATATGATTTGTTCTGTATTTCGTTTACTCATATATATTCGTTATGTGTGATTGTTAGATATTGATTATCAATGTAAGTCACTTTTTAAATGATATTTAAACGTCAAATTCTATTTGCATTAGTTAACTGAGGAGTTGGTATTGTTCATATATCAAAAGCGTCGAACAATTCGTAGATATAGCCAAATAAAACATGCAGGGGGATATTTGAATAACAAATGAGTGTAGTTCAGTTTGTCATACGTTTCCTTTTTCATACATTTGAAGATACAACAATGAACTCGTAGTATATATGTTGTTGCAATACAATGGTGCAAACGATTTTTTTTATTATCAAAGGGATTTGATAATCAAAACCGTATTTGAGAATTTTAAATAAGATTTCCAGGACGTCCAAAAAACTTACAGTAGTTACCCGAAAAAACCAACGGAATGTGACAAATTGTATAATATATAATGCCTTATAAAACTGAGAAAAATTCATAACTTTTTTATGGAAAGAAAGTTCAGTGCCGTCTGTGGCAATACAACAATGTAATCGTTAAACCGTTATAAATCTTGGAACATCGAACGAAATTTTTACTTTATAATCATGCATCAATACGATTGGGTAATTGATAAGGCGTAGATAAAAAGCTGGCTGCATAAGCACACAATAGACGAAAAACCATTTTTAAAATATTAGAAATCCTATACAATAAGGAAATGAATTCTAAAAACATGAAGGCTATATTGTTTTAAACTTTGTAGAATGTACATTTACGGGAGAAACGTTACAATATAAAGTAGCATTCATGTCCAACTGTTACAGTATGTCTGTGCGGACAAAACATCTTGTTGATAAGAGTTAAAACACTGTTAAAATTCTGTTTATTCTGTTCATTTTCATTTTTTAAATAATGTTTAGTAAATGGTATGAATGGTTGTGTTGCCTTTGGAATCTTCATTAGATCATTACAATACCCCTAAGTTACCATGCATTTCTATTCGCTAAGTTAAACGTCTTTTCTTCTTTAAGTAACAAGCTCTGTCCGACTTCTCAAGAACCTTGGGCTAGGACGTTTATTTGTAGACGTTCGTCGAATGGAATCTGTAGAATAACGCTCCATCAATATCGACCTTACATATGCCAATTTGACATTAAGTAGAATTAGTTCCTGCATTCAGGGAGGACACAGCCCCCATCGATCCAAACCTATTAACACCACGGTCCACGTGTTTGTGTTTCTATTGTCTGGACACAACGCTGACGATCAAAACGTTTCCTTTTCGATTTTTTATTAATTGCACAGAGCGTATGTGACCCTTGTTTTTGATGCTTGGTTGCTGCTCGCAAAGGCGTTTAAATATTCACTTGCACTGGGTGATACATCAAAAGAACGCTACATTTATGTCCATTGTTCGATTTATATAGATTTTTATGCCCAATAAAAACAAAAGTCATATAATAAATTTCATCAATGAATCAATGTAAAATAATAACATCTATTCTATTTTCCATGTTCAAATATTCATTAGCTAAAGTACCCCCTTTAATACCTGACTTCTAGAAAAAAGGGACATTAAAAGATTTGTCGGAAATTAAACTCTAAAGGAAGTTATATGTTATTTAGAATAAAATATTCATAAGATATCAATGATTTGCAATATAAGAAATTCTTTTCCATTTAAAGGAGTGGAGATACAATTAGAAAGAAATTTCAAATTAATATTATACACATGTAAGTCTCACATGCAAATAAAAAAATGTTTGATAAATAGTCAGGACACAAACGAAAATAAACGTGTATGTGAAAATTTTACATTCCTAATCAAGTGTGAACCATTGGAATATTTGTCACTTTCCAGAACAAGTTCGACTTATTTTCAAACATAACCATATCGACCTATACAAGTTACGTATAATGTATTTTTAGATAAGAAACTTGGGCATTGCTAGTCTTAAGTTTGCTTGTTTGTGAAAATGACCTCCCGTGGTTATAAAGAATTAACGGTCTTCTTGTGATCTTGAGATCGGAATATAGCGAGAATCTATTAATCAATGTACAAGCTTTATAAATCTACGGAGGCAATTTACAGGATAAACTTCTTTTATACCTTTTTGCCATTTGTTTCCCAGTAGGTACCAAACAACAAAGCGCGAATTGATGTGCTATAATATTTCTAAACCTTTTATCGATTATTAGTTTTAGGGTAAAGATTCTAATTACAAACATGGAGAGATGAAGTAAAAGAGAGAGAGAGAGAGAGAGAGAGAGAGAGAGAGAGAGAGAGAGAGAGAGAGAGAGAAATGTAAACGTCTGTTTGCAAAAACCACAGAATTAAATTGGATCGGAATAATTAACTTTGTATCGGAACGCACTAGCTTTTAGTTTAGGGAGGCATCAGTAGTGATAGTTTCCGGCACGGATACCCGGATGATTTGCTATACTACAGACAGCTTAATCTCCAGATACTAGTATCGGATGAACTGTTTGTTTCAGTAGCTCTTGTTGCGATACAACAGAATTAGATATTAGTCGTAAGTGAACCAACATAATATATATAATTTACAAATAAACACAGGACATAAATATTTAGTGACAGCGCGAACGCTGATACTTTTTATGATCAACAGATATGAAATGGAACAAATCGATTTCTCTTTCTAAAATACTGCTTTTTCACAATATCACAGATCAAATGCTTTATGAAAAATATACATTAGCCGAACATATGGCCAAAACCTTGATATTTTAGTACAAATATATGTCAATTAGATTTGTTGCTTTAAAAGGAAGACAGAAGACCTAGTCTTCAATCAGATTAAGTCCAGGATATAGACCATCCTAACATAGCATTGTGTTTATTACAGAAAGCTTTCATCGAGTCTTTACTGGACCTGTTCGAGCAGGAGACAGAGGATATGATAGACGCTATAGAGGAAAGCAGGATGGAGCTGCGAGGGACCATGCTCGATTTCGAGGACGAGACTGAACAGTTACGAGCAGAGTCACGAATGCTGGGTACGCCAATGCCTCTTCATCTGTCTCTACAATTATAGAGTTCGCATGCAATTGTTGTCATGCAATTACAACAATTACCTCTTGTTCAAGAATTGCAATCCATTTAAAAATGAAAAATGCCCCAATCTGAATTCAAATAACATTTTAAGTAATGGACATTTGTTTTTGCTGTCATGCATAATCATTGATTATTTTGATGGATGTATGTATAGTCACTTTTGTCTCTTTAGAACAACAACGATTGGATTACGAGAAAAATGCCGTCGACAGATATCTGGAGAAGAAAGGACGCAAGGGACAGGGTTCCCGGGCATCTTCTCGAGTTTCGATCGTCAACGAGAGAGATGACGCAAGGAGTCGCGCAGCCGTCGTTGACTATATCCGGAAAAAGAAAGAGAGAAGCGGAAGTTCTCTCAGCGTGCACAGTAACCCGAGCGTAAGGTCCCCAAGCAGCAATGACCGACCCGTCAGTGTCATCAGCTCACGAAGCTTACCAACTCCCGTCATGTCCAAGAAAACCATCGAAGAGGTATTGGGATGCATGATATTTTGTTAAAGAATTTTAGTCAATGAGCCATGGTTTTTAATTATAAGTTGTTCCAAGTTTTCGTTTCCATTACTTATCCATACCAGTACTAGTATTCATAAATACATCTAGTGCCCAAACAACACATGCATACACTAGAATGAAAAAAATCCAAAGAGTTTTGAAAATGCCCTCCTTCATTGCATCGATATCTCTCTGAAATACACGGATAAAAATAAAAACTCTTTTGGGAATTTTCATTGTAAGCTTCATGAAAGTACCTGGATGGTAATCCTTAAAATATGCGGGCTATTTTGATAACTTTAGAATCAATGAAAAATTTAAAAGAAAATTCCATTACAAATCCCGGTAAGAAATTTGTTTTTATTCTTGTCAATTTTCTCCGTTTAAAACAAGAGAACGGTGTCAAATAGGAAATCTTGGTCCTTTTCCTTATTTTAATTTTAAGCGTTTTTTACTGATGTATACTTTTTTTTTTAAATTGACAAAAAGTGATGGATCCGGTAACTTGAGACTAACTAGAAGTAATATTGCAGAATCAAAACAACAATCTTTTATACAAGCGGACCATGGGTTCATAAAGGAAGAAACATGAAACAATCATAGCTCAAGCTAAACACAAAGATTAATAAACGGTTGCGAAATGTTTGATAATAATGAAAAAATGAACGTTTCAGGAAACGGATCTAATCATGAAGAATATGACACACGCGGACAACCAGATGGCGTACCAGCGACATCGCCACGCCGAGATGCTGGAGAAGAGAAGACAGGAGAGAGCGGTGAAGAAGAAGTCGACCGAGGAGAAGGCACTGGAACTGCTGGAGAAGGCGCTACAAGTGGACAAACAGTATGATTGTTTATTTCTCTCAAACCATATCAATGGTACATGAGGTACAAAAAACAAAAAACTAAAATATCTACAAATGTACAAATGCAGGGTCAAGTTAGGAAGAGTACAGGAATTAAATAAATTGAGCTAATATTTTTTTTAACAAACATAGACAATTTTTTAATGAATCAATATCTTTTACGTAGTAATAGATATTAGTAGTATTTTAGTACGTGCCGACTACATCATCATAATGTCACTATGATGCGTGGGTTTTCCCGCGAGTTGTTGATTAGGCCAATGTTCGGAGAACAAATACTTGTACATCTTGGTATTTTCCGCAGTGAAAAAATACAAAACTCGCTTTTTTAAAGCTAATTTTAAGGGCCAATTGATATTTCTTTCACTGAAATTCAAGGATCTTCTTTAAAAGATTAGAATTAGAACTTACAAATTGACTTACCTAAAATTATCCTCAAATCATGAACTTTCGACAGACTGGGTGTAGCAATCACTTCATTAGCCGTAAATACCTTATATTCGTGCTTAGTATATATTAATATACAATGGAATCATTAAAATCCGTGGTGACTAAATTTCAAGAATTTGTTATAACCCTTTCGTTATAATCTTATTATTAATCATATCATGCAGGAAAACTTCGAAATTACGTCTCCTTGAACCTCTAGAATTTGACCATCTATATATTTATTTTCAAGATCGGGATCATTCTGCAAGGCATAAAAAAAACATCTTTGTGACCAAGCACAAAAAGCCATGTACGGCATTATTAGAAAAATACGATTATATAATTTACCTTTTGACTGTCAGCTTAATTTATTCGACAAAGTTGTAACTCCTGTCCTGTTATATGGATGTGAAATTTGGGGTTTTGAAAATGTTGATATAATCGAAGGTTTACATTTACGTTTTTTTTAAACCTTAAATCTAGTACTCTAAATTTTATTGTGTATGGGGAAACTGGACGTTTTCCTCTTTATATAAGTATTTTTACAAGAATGATATCGTTTTGGGGGAGAATGATATATGGAAATGATAACAAATTGTGTAGAATTGTTTATAAGCATTTGTATAATAGATATACCAAAAACCAGTCCACCAATCCATGGATATCATGTATACATAATATTTTTAACACAACAGGAATGAGTAATATTTGGATGGATCAAGATTTTTACAGTGTAAAGTGGATAAGTGGTTTAATTAATCAAAAGTTTAAAGATCAGTTTCTTCAAAAATAGTACAGTGATATCAACAACTCTAGTAAAGAAATCAGTTACAGAATTTTTAAAACAACGTTTGTTTGTGAAAAATATTTAAACACACTATCTAGAAAATTTAGAAATATTTTTGTAAAATTTAGAACAAGTAATCACCGTCTTCCGATAGAGGTTGGTCGCTGGAATAATTTACAACGCCACGAAAGAATCTGCAATCTGTGTAATAATAACCAAATTGGGGACGAATTTCATTATCTGTTATAATGCATTAGCTTCAATTAAAAAAGATTTTTTTAGCAAGAAAATACTATGTCCAACCAAATATTATCAAGTTCAGTAATTTATTGACAAATACCAATTCTTTATATTTACAAAAACTATGTATTTTCATTACAAAAATTTATGAGATCTGTTCTCCATATGCAAAAGGAGCAAGTTCTGCTCATTCAGACTTTGTATATATGTTATATATTTATAATGTACCTCTTGTAACATTTATGGTTTTGAGAGAATAAATGAATTGAATTGATTTGAAAAATGGCCCCGCAAAAATTGATTACATAGTGTACGATGATTTTCAATATTCTCGCTTTTATTCCTGAAAAGGGCCATGTATCGACAGAACTAAACACAACTTCCATAGCCCGCTCCTATTTCCAACCCCCAATCAGCCTATGAGTTACTCTTCACTGCACGACTACATCAGATTAATTTAGATAACTCAAAAAAGCAGGTTTTATCCACAAGAGAAATACAAAATATCCAAAATGCTTCTGTAAATATATCTTCAGGAAAGCCCCAATTTACGAACAAAATCATATGTACTGAAGAAAAATTATTTTTAAAAGTGACGCTTTACGCAATTGGACATCGCCTGAGATCCGATATAAAACTGATTTACATTAGAATGTGTGTATAGAATGTGAGTATAAGTAATTCTTAAAGTGGTATCGATTGAGAGATTGGAAGAGAGATTGTCGGGAACAGAATCAACCTTGGTCATTATATTACAATTTTATACAATTATATGATTGGAAGTGATTTGTGTTTCAAATCCGGGAAAAACTAATGTATGTTATCCCCTATGATGTAAGATTTATAAACGCGTAAATCAGATTGTATGGTATTTCAAGACCAAACTATTTTGTGCAATAGGCTTTATGTGATTGTGTTGTGCTGTGCATGTACTATGGCTAAATAGTGGCCAGGTTTGATACATAGAGTATACGAGCCGAAGAAATTTTTGATCTATCAAATTCCTTACATTATTCAGAACATTTATGCAAATATATACAAGTTTACTTTGATCATGATGAAAAGTCAACAATCTGACAAGATCCGATCCTTAGATTAAGAGCGAAAGCTAGTTTTGCAATATTACTGGAGATGTGTTTCATTGTGTTTAGCTTCCTGTTTTTTCGCTATTATTTAATGAATAATTGAACACATGGTCGGAAAAATTCGAAGTAACAGGGTAGATAATTATCACTTTCTATGCAGTTTCAACAGCCGACCAACTGGTAATTTGAATTCGAAGTTGAAGTTAATAAACAATGACGCTGATGTAATATGAACATTAAAGATATATGTAGATGATTTCCTGTACCAGCTACCGATTATATCATTATTATCGCTTAGTCCTATCAAAATCAATCTTGAAAATCTATGCAACTTATGGTGAACATTTAGATATTGACTTTCAGTGAAATAATAAATAATAAATCATAAAGTTTCAAACTCAAACAAGTAATCTATTTAAAGTAAAATAATTAGTACACAAGTCGGGTTTTATTCTCTTCTAAATAGCAATTAGATCAATTAAGTGTTGTTTGATCATTAAATACTTGTAGTGTTACCCTGAAAGATGAAATGGAAATATCTGAGTGTAGGTGCAGTACAGCAGCCATAGTCAACGACATTGTGCTGTTAGAATATTTTGAAACCTGATCGATATAATAATTCAATTAAAGCTAACACCGGAACCTGGGTATATGCAAGTTTATAATACAGGTACACGAATACAAACATGTCCAGTTTTTAGCAACTCTTTGAAAATCGGACGGTCTCACCATGTTCATCAAAAGTGTTTCTTTACCAGCGCATTTCAGTCGCAATTATTGATTTCGTTGTTTTATTGTTTCACGTCCCGTCGATGTTTTACCCTCAAGGATCTCTGCTAGGAGCTACGGCCCCGCCGTCACTAAAATTTTCAAGTTACTCAACTCAGTCCTAAACTCAAATCCTTAAAGAAAAGTGCTTGAATTTGAGGTCAAAACTGAGACTTGAGGCTGAGTATTGACTTGAGGAAAGTTGGTGCAGTGGGGCCGGAGCCCTTCAGCATACAGTTATTATGGCGCCATCAGTACCATGACATTGGGAGCCCTTTAAAAAAAAACTATTGAAGGAATAAGGAGTCATTCTTTGAGTATTGTAGGGTGATCATAATATCATAATATTCAAAGAATGATTCTTTATTACTTTTATTTATATAGTTTTCAGCAATTCTACGATTGAATATTAAAATAGTTATTGATGAAATATATTGGACAATACATTTAAAAAACCTATCTGTGGTGTTAACACAGACAAAGACACTGGAAAATGTAAATGTTTTAGATGAAAGTCCCGGCATTCTCACTCTTTGACGAAGAAGCGATTTCTATCCATATATTAGAACCTCATCCGAGTAAATTCCAAATCTATATACGAATAATGAATTATTAAAATATGATTTCATACTGTGCAAAGTAATGTGTACAAGTGAATATTTACCTTGTGAATATTCATTGAATGTTGTCTGTTACTCTTACAGTTATTATCACATCATGCAATCTCTTTGAGTTTATCAACGTAACGTAAGTTGTTAATGAGAAATATTAGCATTTAGCCTTGATAAATCAGCTATTTTGAGGAACCTTAAATTACACTTTATATTTTTTCAGACTGGCAGCCAAGAAAGAAATGCAAAACAGAAAGCTACAAGAGAGGCTGGACGAAATGAAGAAGAAGAAAGAACGCGACATGGCCGCATCACGCGCCATGTCCAGAGTAGAAGACGACATTGGACACACAAACGAGGCTTTTGAGGACCTCGAAAGGTTCTGACACCAAATCAAAACATACCGGCCACGTGTTCAGTCCGGCAATTCTCAGCGAATTCTAGGTCTCAGTATACCCCGTTTTGCAGTTCATTCGTATTTCTTTCTGGGGGGTGATACTGTGCTTTTAACATATCGAAGAAGTCACGAAAATGGAGTTCTCGAAAGTAGTCCTTCAATAATGCGGGTTTGAATTTTCTTATATTTCACTCTGATCATTGTAGAAACAACACTAATAATAATTCGAGGCAAGTACAGGTGTACTTGAGAAGTGATTAGAGAAATTTAACTAGTACTTAATTGTTGATTGTATATTCGTTATTGTTGAGAGAGAAAGAGAGAGAGGGAGATATATAGGATGAGAGAGAGAGAGAGAGAGAGAGAGAGAGAGAGAGAGAGAGTTTACTATTCCATAGATTACAGATAAATTCATTCATTGCGATATTTTGATGGCATTTTCATTGACTCGTGGAATTGTGTTTTGTTTGTTAAATTGGTAGTCAAAATATTGTAATAAATAATAAAAAAAAAATTCTTCTTTTGTCATTACTTTATCTTGTGTCTGGATTTGCGAAGTTAATCGATCAATCGTCCTGATTTTAATTACTCCATTAAAGCTATACACTGTCATATAAATTACTTATCAATTATTAAAGTGACCATGCACATGATATAGAGATGAGGAGTGAATTCAGTGCAGGTTTACGAAGGCTAAATGGCTACTTTCATTTTATCTTGCTTACCATCCCTTTAACAGCGCTAAACCTTAACAAATCATTGGTGACTAGCTAACAGACCAAAAATCGCTATTTGCTCACAACACTGCATGATCACTTGTATAATTTTAGTTTTTAATTACTTAAATTTATATATAAGTAACTAAAGGTTCTTCAACTTTTTTTTTTAGATCAAAATGAATGATCAAATAACGCTTTGTTGTTTTGTTTCATGACGACGGAAAATGTACTTGAACAGGTTTTGGTGCTTTTGACAACCACTCAACATCCCCATATATCAAACTAATACTAAACAGGCACACACAAATCATCATCCATAATTTATACATACTTATTAGGCTATTGTGAGTTATACTTTTTCCTTGCAAAGAGCAAATTGTCACTTACAAAGAGGATGTTGCAAAAAAGCGGGATTATTACCTAACGTAGAAAGGACCTTTAAATATCCGTATCGCTTGAAGAGTCATATCTAAATATCTAAATATAGACACAATACGTGGACGACTATATTTACATAGCGGGTATGTTCCGTATGTAGACGAAATACACACATTTTACGCGCATTTCTATCGAACACGGCAACCACCATTTGATTTTCATAAATACAGTTAGGAAGATGACCATATTTTCTGTATTTTGATGTTAACATAATTATATTAATTTGATTTCTTTTGTCCAGCGTGTTAAAATATCTTTCTTTGGAGCTACATGAATAAATCTGATTCTTCAAAACCAATTCATACTTTTGCTTTTAACAACCTGTACATGTGTCTTTGAAAACGACATACCCGGATATTTCATAAAAAAGGGAATAAAACTACTTTCTACATTAATGGGTACGTTGTTTTGGAATCCCTTCAAAAGAAAATATTTAACATTGAAGTTTATAAGTTTTCAAGTTTATAACAGGGACTTCACACAGTAAGTAATGTTGAAAAAATTAAACACGCATGCAAAATATTACATTGACAATTGTTTGAATAACTTCATTCTGACGTTCTTAAATTTACATGTATTTACCTTTTCATGCAATTAAAAAAATTGTATATAAAAAATTCCAACTGTCCCGGGATTCGAACCCAATCAAAAATAGGACTTGGTTACAAACCTATTCAACTGCAATCCAATCGATTATTCTGAACGTGACTCTGCCTCGGAAAATTTAACAGAATATTCTTAGATTTCAAAGGTTTTAATGATTTTTTTCCAAAAGTTAGATTTTTCAAAAATATGCCTCTTTGAAACAAGAATCGGAAATGGCAGTTTTCAGGAAATTGTCTGACTCTAAACGTTAAGATAATATTAATTTTGTTTCAAGGAGGCAGCCAAAACAATGAGGATTCCCCTTTTATAAAGCGTGAAATCTGCCATATTTGTCTGTGTAACCATTTTCAAATCTATTTCATGGTCTTATAAAAGTTAGTTTTCAAACTTTCCAGATAAAATTCTACACTTCTTTATGTACAACGTTGCATACAAAAAAGATTTACATCGAATTCTGTAAACTTGATTTTTCCATTTTATCTGCAACTCCTTTAGGTAAAAATAGCATTGGAACTGCAACACCTTCTTTATTTTTCCTTTCAAATTAAAATAAGAGCAAATATATTCTAATTACTTTATATGGTCTCATTTTGATAAAATATTCATCATCTTGCCACAAGTTTCATCTGTCGCGACATTGTTTCGTTAGCAAGGTTGCATGATAAAATGGCCTTGTAAAGGCGACTTACACGCCAACACTTTACTACCAATGAATAGCCTGAAACAGAAATCGTGAGTAGGATGCACTTGATTGCACTTTAAAAGGAAAAAAGTACAGCGAGTTTGGTTAAACTCATTACTCACCCAAACCCAATATGCGGGGTTTTAACAGGTACGTTCCGATCATCCATCACGCCATTCCATCGAATTCCTGAATCAGTATTCCATATTGTTCTGGCCGACTACCATTACTCAATTTATCAACTTCGTTACTTCAAATATTTATCATTTAAACGTGTCATCTGTCCACGCAAACTTTTGATATATCTGTGACGTTGTCGATTGGCGGAGTTCGTTCATGTTAATCATGATTACTAGTTAGAAATTGAAAATGTCCTCAAAATTAGGACTTGCCCTTTGGGCAATCATGTACAGGGCATTTGTGAATATGATTTAATTCCAAAAAAAGTCAAAATTAAATACTTATTCAACTTGAAATGTTAAACTTAACAAATCCTTATTAAATAGACTTAATTACACGACAAAACAATCTGCTATATGGGGTAATTGCATTTACCGACTTTCTCACGTAATTTGAAAAATAAACGTGGAAAAGCATTTTAAAAGTCTTTCATGAGATTGACTCATCTTGATATCAATGCACGTGCAGCTTGCGATTATTTAATTAAACTCTCAAAAATTAACAAAAACTAAAATATAAAAAAACATGGGGTTACTGTATGGTGTCTTATCTAATAATTATCATCGTACATGTAACTTCTACTCAGACAAAATGGGTGAATAAGTTAAAGTAACGTTGAACTGCATTTTGTCGAACGGAATAATATTACCAACATATATAACATTCTTTTAAAAACCCGCATCTTAGCTAGCGAAGATGAAAAACCCGTTCAGTCATTGGGTATCCCGAGATGTACCATCACAGCAAGTTTGGTGAAGCTATGGCCTATTACCAAACACCGATAGTTAAAACTTACTCAAATCTCCATGTCTCGTTGTTTAAATGTTTTTATATTTCTTGCAAGTTTTATAGTGTTTCTCTGCTCTCTACCATTTTTAAATTTAATCAAACATAGATCGTCGGCATTATTTATATATATAGGAGAGAGTACCAATGACTTAACAATTGTATAGCATATTAACTGAATACCGGTATTTGAAACATTTGATTCACAAAGTTTGAATTTACACAACAAAAACACAAAATAACAACGTATACATATATATGAGATTTAATATTTAAGACATAAAAGAATGATAAAGACTGGGTTCAACAAAACAATTTCATATGTTTAAATACTCATAAATATCACTCCTCATACATGTAGCATCTTCACAGTTCAGCTGTTAAAAACCGTGGGTGGAAATATGCTCCAGTGAAGAGGATGCAATATTCACACAGGCAGAGAGAAAAGATGTTTGCATATACAAATCAGGTAATGCTACCGATATAGATAAATAGACATGTCACTTAACACACATTTACATGTACATGTCGATTTCTAAGCAATGGCTTTCAAGATACTGTACAATGTAACAATTAGCTTTGCTAGGTGCATTTGTAATACATACATGTAGCAACAGATTCAGATATCAATCATTTGAATCAATAAATTGAAATCAATAGGAAGGATGCTTGAGAAATGAGAATTTACTCAAGCATCAACAATAAACTGAAAACAGTTTTTCATGCTCATCAGCTAAATCATTAGAAATATTTTAACCTGTCAGGCTAGGAAACAGAATGCTATATGAGAGAATGTATACTAGTTATTTTCCTTTGAGCTGATCTTTCTTTGGATTTCCAAGGCAATTCTATCCACCAACTACAAATGTTTTGTAGTTTTCTTGTATATAACTCTATTTCTCTTTAATGCAGAATTTTTCAATGTGCTCCTGGAAGTTTTAAGTAAATTGGGATGGGTTGCTGATGTTGAAGTTTTCATATTCTGTTGTTTGTTTGTTGTGTGTGGGGTTGTTGGGAACTTAGTTATCACTGGAGCTGAACTAGTCTGTGTAGAGATCTGAGGCGCAGGAGCATTGAAAAAATACAGCTAAAATGCAAATAATATATCTTTCAATGATTAAATATATTTTTTGTTTATATTTCCTAAATATGTTTAAATCCCCAGTACTTGTATTATATTCAAACAAAATTCTATATAATAACTGCTTGTACATTTATTATCAGGAAAAGGTAACAAAGTGATAAGACTTTGTCTTGATTTCATTCATTTGGATGTTTGTAAAAGGAATCAAACAACCTTTAACTTGGAAGGTATCATGTCCCTTACCTTGAAGCCAACAGCAAGCGAAGTGTGACAAAGGAAGATGAGTATTATCACAATCCAGGCGGTTTTCTTGGTGTCGTCTTTGACTGCTGCCCATAGAGTGATGACCAGAACTCCGCCCGACATCACTGCCCCCACCATAACCAGTATCCACTGCAACCACTCAAATTGCACCACCCACAGTATCTACAACAACAAGAAACAGTGGTGAACCACCCACAGTATCTAGGACATACAGGTAACAGTGGTGAACCTCCCACAGTATCTAGGACATAAAGATAACAGTGGTGAACAACCCAAAGTATCTAGGACATACAGGTAACAGCGGTGAACCACCCAAAGTATCAAGGACATAAAGGTAACAGTGGTGAACAACCACAGTATCTAGGACATACAGGTAACAGTAGTGAACCACTCAAAGTATCTAGGACATACAGGTAACAGTAGTGAACCACCCACAGTATCTAAGACATACAGGTAACACTGATGATTTCAAAACCACCCATAGAATCTACATCTGGAAATAGGTGACCAACAAACAAACAGAAACAGTGCTGATTGCACCTGGAAGTTTCTCAGGTAGCACTACAACTAATACTTAAGGATTATTAAAGATTGTCTATATACAGGGCAATAATATTTCTTTTCCAGTGCCCCTGCATCTACTCTTATTTCAAATTAATATGGTACAAAAATCTGTTAATTCCTAAATAAGCTTACCAGTGAAGCACATAGATTACAATAATTTTTGTTTATGTTACATCGATTTAATAATTGTAACAGTCTAAAATGGGTTTCCAAATCTCCTTTTTATTCAACAAAGAAATATTATGTATAAAATGTATATTTTTACAATGAATCTCCACAACTGAATAAAAAAATTTTCTAACCATTAGCTGAAACACTATCAACTTTCCCAAATCAATATCTCCAAAAAACAAACATCGTTAGTATTTATATGTGCTTACAGAGATTGGAATGTAAATAGAAAGGGAATATCCATAGATACACAGGATCTCCAGAAAAGTGTAGTTTGCTTTGCTGCCTCTCCACCATAAAAAGCCGAATAGCAGAGCTGGCAGCAACCACCAGTAACTGAAAATGGCTGTTGCAGCAAATGTCACTGAAAAGAAAGAAAATGATTTAATGACATTGAATAACAACAGAAAGGATCCCATTCCTAAATTTTGACCTCTATCATGATAACAGATGGTCTTTTATTATGCAGGGAACCATACATATTTCATCAGTTTTCTAAGAAGAGTCAAACCTGCCAATGGGATCAATTGTATTTAATAAAGCAAATCAAATTGGTTCATTAAAGACTTTACCCCTTTCTCAACCTACAAAATGCATAACCTGTATGAAATGACAACATGTCTGATATGATTGAAGGCCTTGTTTTAAAATAAAATTGTGTGCGACTTCATGCAATCTTATCTTTATTAGATGTCACTTAATATTTAGGAGTCCTACTTTACAATTTCCGTGAAGCCTGCACTTCTGAGAGCTATCATTCATAACACTGTTATTTTTAAACAATAAAAATACAATTTGTATTTTAATAAACATCATTTGCAAACCTAACACATAGAACTGCAGGCTCTCATACCTAGCTGGTATAAACAATCTGATACCCCAAATCACGGAATTTTAATGACAACGATGCAGATGCACATGGCTTAGCAATACAGCTATTATCGGATAAACAGATTGAAAAAAATCATCTTTTTGAAAGTTTGAAAATTCTCTGAGGATCACATACGTATACAACAAGAGTCACTAAACACAGTGGGTTGCTATTTGCATTGCATGTTTGACGTATTAGGACAATAAGATACCTTTATGGAAGTCATACTTCCAGGTGAAGTCTTTACCCTCAACAGACAGGTAACTGGCCATGTTACCAGCAATGGCTGTTGTAAACACAAGTGTTGTACAAATCCAGAATGGTCCTGTTAAAAGTACAGAAAGAGCATACATATATTACAAGACAATAACTAGGGTTTGCAACTTTGCCATTCAGTTCCCAAACAATTAACATTTAAATGCATGTTACAAATTTGTAGACCTTGCTTTATGGATTATATAGTTATTGCACATCTACAATTCAGGGAAGATGCTTACCATAGAGGTCAGGGTTAGGCCTAATGGTTGTTTGTAGGTAGTTTGACCGTGGAGAGGGAATCATGGATCCAGCTATCCGGTGTAACACTTGCTTTGTCTCCACATCAAAGAACTGCTGATAATATTCAAATGTCCAAAAAGATGGACTCCCAGTTTTTGATTCATCTTTAATAAGCTAGGAAAAGAATAATAATACAAATATGTAACACAGTATGTGTGTATGTATTTAACAATATGGACTCCAAATTGAAAACTTTTTGAGAATATACCATTTGAGACTGGGATAGAGATTATTTCTCTGACAAATGTTGAAGATTAAATCAGAATAGTTTTTGGGTTTGCTGTGGTAGAAAGGAATATAATGATGTCAATTAAGATAAGCACATTTGCCCTGTACCTGAGTTTTGTCATAGACGTCCTCTTCATCAGACTCAGCAGTCGGAGGAAAGTCAGAAAAAGTGTGTGTCTGAACCTTGCCTTTATCATTCACAAAGGAGTCATGTGGAATATCTACACAGAAAAGAAAGGTGACAACATATTGATTTAAAATAGATATACTTGTAAATCTATCATCAGATACATGTAAATCAGTATATAGTTAATGCTGAATACCCCTCACAAATTGGCATTGTCACACAGGTATATAAACCCTTTTTTACACCCGATTGCACACGTGAAACTTGTGTGTGATATTCCTTTCATGATCATAGATTTTGTGCATTTATTTCTTGTTTCATGTATATTCTCCTGTGTATAAATAATGTGATGTAAGATGTACATCCACACAGGTGAGACCTCTACAGCGAATTCGAAATAAATGTACTTTGAACTGTTAAGAGGTCTGTGGCTTATATAGGGGTCATAGGGATAGCAGCTATGAAACAGAAATATGGCGGACAATGCCTTTTAAGAGTCGTGTTCAGCTTTAAAAACTTCTATACATTGGTTTTACACTTGGCTTAGATATAATTACCTTGGAACTGGAGATCATCAACAACCTTCTTCTGCCCCTTTAAATTAAAAAAAATCAATATTATAGTTCACTAGAATACTTATTGTTTCAGTTATTAAGTGTTTTACTATCAAATATGACCTATTTTTTATCAATGTGATAGAATTGGGGAAAAGACTACATGTTACTTTTTTGGCCCGATTTGAATGTCATTCCTCTATTAAAATCTGTGTTGAATTTACCAGAAAAAAGAATGGAGAATGAAACTGCCTCCAAATTGTTTCTTTGTTAATATGACAACATCAATATGGTAAACATTAATGGTTTACATAAAAATTGTCAGAAATGTATTTTTATCAGAAATGTCAACTTATTAGGTAGTTTTAAGACTAGAAGACTGGACAGAGCCCATAATTGGAATTTCTACAAAATGATGATGACGGAAACAACAATAATGAAAATCCTACATTGTTTTAATTAATTAATTAATATTGGTGACTGTGTAGAATATGAACATAAAAAAAAACCGGGTGCTGGTCACTTCGCCCAAAAACTATTACGCCCCATGTATGAGCGCCCCAATCTTTTTTTTTGAGCCCCTCAATTATGTTTCACGAGCACCCCAAGTATATTTCATGAGCACCCCAAATTTTGGTTCCTGATTTTAAATTTTTCCAAGTGTTCCAAATGGTTAATCATGATAGAAATTTTTTTTAAGAGCACCCAAAAATAAGTTTCGCCATATAATATTTTGAATGTTATGGGCGCCTCACATTTCAAAAAAAATTATCAAACGCAGATATAAAAAGATGACAAATAGTTTCATAATCTGTTTGTTTTATACATCAAAACATGAGCACCGAAATTGATATTCATCAGACAACATGGCAATTATCTACACAATTTACTAGATTTAGAGCAAAATTGACTGAACCCATTTTGGGGAGCTCATGAAAATGAAAAAAAAATTATACATGATAGTGAGATTTAAACTTGGATTAAGAGCAAAATCAAGCGAACCCACTTTGAGGCACTCGTGGAAATAATGCAAATTGTACTTAAAAGTGAGAGTCTCCAACATACATTTTTATTGCAAAATCAGGTTTCAAAATAATCCAAATTTAACCTGTTAGTCAGATTCTAACTTTGTGGCAAAGTAAAATACTCTAAGGCTGATTTGAGAGCAAAATTGAGTAAACCTATATTGGGGCGCTCGTGAAAATGATTCAAATTTATGTGAAAGTGATATTCAAATGTAGGTTTTTAACAAATCGTGTGCACCCAAATTTGTATGAAAATAAGTTTCCATGCAACAAAATTTTAGAGCAAAATCATGTAAGCACATTTTGAAAATGATTCAAAGTGTATGTTATTGAGGTTTTAAAGTTAATCAGGTGAACCCATTTAGGGGTGCTTGTGAAAATAATCCCACTTGACATTGTAAAGTGAGTTTCGAACTTGGAGCTCTTGTGGAAATTATGCCAACATTGATTTTAGTGCAAAATCGGATTATGGGACACTCATGAAAATAATCCAAACTTAATTAACGTAATAATAATTTTTACTTTGGGGCACTCGTGAAATGTATTTGGGGTGGTCATGAAACGTAATTTGGGCGCTCAAAGAAACTAATTTTGGAAAAATTGGAAAAATTTGCTCACAATATTCAAATACTAAGTGAAAGTGATTTTGGGGCGCTCATAAAAATCATTAATCATGGTTAACTATTTGGAGCACTCGGAAAAAAAATAAAACCAGGAACCAACATTTGGGGCACTCGTGAATTGTACTTGGGATGCTCGTGAAACGTACTTGCTCGTGAAACGTAATTGGGGCTCTCCAAAAAACATTTTGGGCGCTCGTGCATGGGGCGTTATGGTTTTGGGGGAAAGTGAGCAGCATCCAATACATGCATACAAAAAGATAACTATTTTCTTCTACATCTAAGCAGAGACATAAATAACTGAGATTAGCAACTGATCGAAATCCCGCGAAATCTTGTGGTCCCTATTGTAAAGTATTCCCAGTTTAAATCAGTATATCTTTCTAATAAACAATTATATCAAAATATAAACAGCTAAACCTTATTACCAAAACATTCAAAATATTATATTTTCATGAGTTTATGTCTTATAAACAATATTAAAAGAGGAGTTTTAGGAGGCAGTTGGCTACCCGTCGTCCGAGATTTCGCCGGTGTTTTATAGCTGGCCAATATATTTTCTATATATTAATCTTATTTTTCAATTTTTTGTTTCAAAAACGTCTAAAACCTATGCACATTTTTCATAAAAACAATATACTTTTGGTTTAAGATCATCATCTCAGTTTACTAATATGTAGTTCTCAAAGTAAGGTTGGTCCGGTAACATTTTTCAACAACAAAACACGCTAATGGCGGAGTCGCCAATCTCTGTTATTTATGTCTCTGATCTAAGTTGCAATACTGAGGCAATTCGGAATGGAATTGCAAGGCGCAAGCAACTTTATCATTTCGATAAGTAACATTATTGTTATTATATACCTGTTTATTTTTATCGTTGTGTATTATTAATAAATTAAAAAATGAATTATAAAAATACCACCCATAATCAGATTACCTCGAGATTTTCCACGTCAATGTTTACATCTGCCATGTTTTCATCTTGGTCGGTGTAAAAAACGATCAAAACTCTAACCGTGTCGCGAAAGTTTTCAATGAAAATAGTATGTTATGATTCAGAGAAAATGAGAGATATTATTTAAACATATTACCACGATTGTCGACACTTAGTATAAAAATTGGTCAGAATCTCTCAATAACTGAAAAATTAAAAGGCCCAGGGGCCACATTGCTCACTTTAATCTCGTCAGAGATTCGGCTCGGCTTGTTATATGGACTAAACGCCTATATTCTTATAAACTTTACAGAAAAGAAAACATTCTCTATATTTTAAGTGTACAGTTTTAACTCTAGCTGAATCTAACCAGCCAGTCAACATCTAAATATATCATTAATTAAACATTTATAGATCAGCTACTTTTCATACTGTATAAACATATCATCACTCAAAGGACCCCACGGTACATGGTAATTTGGACAAAATTAATCTAACACACATATATAAGGAAACTTACCTTTAGTTTTGATAGTACTGGCTATTTGGTTTTTGACTCTAATTTTTTTTTTAAACAGCCATTACAGTTTTCATCAGTTTGCGCTATCCTTTTCATCTCCCATTGGAAAAGGTTATATGTCTCTTCATTTGATCAAACTTGAGAGCCTACTCTAAAGGGAGCTTTGTGCCAAGTTTGGTTGAAATTTGTAAATTGGTAAAGCGGCTTTTAAGAAGAACGACTGTCAGCTGAAAAAATATAACTTATTTTTAAAATCAATAAAATGCTTTCTTTGGTTATTCATGCGGAATATGAAAGTACATGTAGCGACAAATGCAGAAAAAATACAGAACCCGCGTTACCGGGTTATGTAAATTTTTCTGCTACGACGATTTACCTTAATCGAACTGATAATCTGTGGAACTGTTCAAATGAATAATTAAATATCAATTTGTAGTATATCTAAATGTATTTGTATATGTTTGATTTCGGAAAGTTATAGTCCGTTTCTCTTAAATTTGTTAATTGAACTTGTTATTTAACTTGTTATGCCTATAAGCGTATAAATACGACCGTCATCAGTTATTCGGTAGACTCTCTTGTTGGTCCACGGACCAAACTCTCCCTTCTCCCCTTTCCGGCGATTATTAGGATAAAATATCATTTTTATTTCCTTACTTTCAAGTTTTAAAGGGAACCAAACACTGTTCTTTATGTTCAGTGTGTCATTTAGATTGATACATTCGTAAATCTGCGTTATCTTTGTTACTTTGTATATCAGAGGCAAACCTGGGCTGGTGTTTAAATGTTTAATTATACTACAAATTATTGATTTGGAATACAAGTAACTTGTATAATTTGGTCAACTGTAGTCTGCCAAAAATGGTCTTGACTTGGATAGTATACATAATATAGTTATCAATCATATTTTACAATTTTCATCTTCAATTATTCAAGTTACATAGTATAAGGTGAAACTGGTCGATTTCCTCTGTATATAACACTTTTTACTAGAATGGTTTCATTTTGGGCAAACATTAATATTATTAATAGCAGTCAAACAAGCTGAGCAAGGTTACATATATGCATGTACGCATACTTTTTAATTAAGGAAAAATACGAAATCCATTGTTATACTTTTATGAAATATTTTAGACAATCGTGACCTTTCAAATATATGTTGTAAGCACGAATCATACCATTATAACACCAATTGGATTAATGTCATGTCGTAAATTTTGAATTTACTGGGTGGGTGTAAATACAAAATTTACAACACGTTGTCATGTTGTAAATTTTGTATTTACACCCACCCACTGAATTCAAAATTTACAACATGACATTAAGACAACAGTTAATCAAAGGTTAAGAGATATTTTTTTACAAATATGGCATAATGATATTCAAGAATTGTCAAAGGGGTTATACACAGATTTATAAAACAAATTTTGAATGCGAACGCTACTTTTTTTTTACCAAGTAAATTAAGAAAATATTGATTTCAATCGTTAAATGTAGACCTTCCTGTAGAAGAGGGAAGGTGGAGTGGTGTTCAAAGAAGTGAACGTTATTGTAACTTATGTAATTGTAACAAAATTGGTGATGAATTTCATTTTATTTTAGAATGAATAATACGAGGTAAGTTTTTATAGCTAAAGATTATTGTTCTTCTCCTCATACTAAAAAGTTTTGTTGAATTATGATTTCAAATACATGTAACTATGCAACACAACAAAATTGTGTATGTTTATTACAAAAAATAATCAAATTGTTTGTTCACCCCATTGACGTTTTTGACTTTTACAATGATAATGTGTATGTTATTTTTGTTCATGTACCTCATGTACCATTCTATGGTTTTGAGCGAAATAAACTGAACTGATCATGAACTGGTCGTCAAATTGCAAACCTGTCAGGCTGCTGGTTCAATAAGAAAAACGACTAAAATCAAGATTTAATCATAAATGTACAGTAAATGATAATTGTAATTAATGGACAATGTTTTGTAATCGCATTCTTTTTATGGCCGTTCTATATTTAGTGTCTAATACACAGTGAACAATGTACAAGTTGGCCAACTCTAATCGCAAATAAAACCCCTGCGGGTCTTTGCTCACATAAACGGAAGTAAGTAGTATAAAATACAATTTCATGAATTTGGAATTTTTATTGGTAATACAGATTACAAATCAAAGAATACATGTGGTATATAAACAAAACACCATAATAACAAATGATAAATTGCAGGAAAATAAAAGGATATTTGAAAAATGGTGATGCATTTTCCAAAATACTATGTCTTTTCTTTAAACATTGGTGAACTAATGAAAAAATGACAATAACAAACCGCCATCCATCTCAAAAATAGTGTTATATGTCGTACTGCTCATGAAAGAGGAAGTACCGAACGACAAGTATCCTCGGGGACAGACTGTCCACCAGCAGAGATACATGTTCGGTGGTTAAAATGAAAAAATGACAATAACAAACCGTCAACCATCTCAAAAAATTTCTTGTGTCTTTTCTGTATCTTAATAGAAACTATAAGTTATTACAGTATCAATCAATGTAAAATTGTGGTCATTTTTATTGAATAATGATTTCAATACAAACGCATCGCACAGCAAGAAAACACGCCAAAATCACACTAGATATATCATCAAATAAGCAACCAGTTTATCACCAAGCGTTTTCGTTTAGTGTTTTGATTTGATATCTGATGAATTATACTCAGTAACTGGATCTTAAAAATTATACCTGTACATTCATTTCAATCTACATTGTACTTAGAATTACTAGTACATTTATATTGAAACACTGATTTGAAGCGTGTCCATCGTGAATGTACAGGTGTAGGTGTACGAAGGTGGGCTCTTGAGGGCATTCGTCACAGCCTGGTTTTTTGTTTATCTATATATACAGCAAGAATATTGATCAAACTAACATGATTTACAGTTTGGAAAGTCAACTTTGAAGCAACTCAAATAATATATACTCTGTCCCAAGATATCCTCCATTCACATTTTTCTTAATTACTCGATATTTATAATACCTCAGGGTTCAAACGATGTTCATTCAAAAATATGGAAAATTTCCAAGATTTCTTCTTTAAAACGCGCTCTATACTTTATCAGGTTTCAATATAAACGGCTAAAAAAGTTATGTCTACGGGGATTTTGTATTGCAACGGACCCGGATGATAACGTTGAAAAATTGTGCGAGGTATTCCGAGTGACTTCCAAATGGAGAAAAGATGTCAACATTTCCCATTATAAATCTCCGTAAGAAATCTGTTTTCGTTCCTGTGAATTTTTACGAGTTAAAAATGATAATGTGTGAATGAAGTTATATCGGATATTTCCCTTTCATCTATTTCAATTGCACTTCTTTCATAGGTATGTGAATTTTTTTAAAATTAAAAATCGTCCAAATGTGCTGCATAAATATATTGGGAGCCTCCGGTTTTTAAGAATTCATATTTTTGAAAAATATTAGGATCACTTTGAATATATTGTAGACTGTGAAATAGTCTTTGGTTTATATATATATATATATATATATATATATATATATATATATATATATATATATATATATATATACACACACACACACACACACCCACACAAAGTCATACTAGTATTCATAAGTGTAACATTACAGAGTGACGCAGAGAGGATGTACGGTCTAGACAGTTGTCATTGATTTGCATTTATCATTCTCTATTTTAAATATGAATATTTAGAAGTTCTCTCACTATACCCTTTCCTAAATCCGTAATTACATTGTTAGCGTTACTCAAGTATCTTCTGCGTACTTCGCTAAGAGTCAAGTTTTTATCCCGAGCATCTTTTTGCATCGTTTGGTAGATTTTCTGAAAGTCCTCGTTGGTGTATATCTCTCCATTATTTCTTTCAATGAGGCTGGTTACAACAGATATGAGTCTTTCTATCTGTTCATTATTTCCAGTCCTTTTTAGATTATTATCTATTCCTACGTACCTATTTTCACATTTTGATAGCCAGCATTTAAGACTTTTATCGGCATTTTTTACTTCTTCTTCTAAATCTATATTCTTCTCTTTTAATTCGTCAATGTGTGTAAAAACGAATACGACCCATTTCCAACAGTTTTCTCCAAACATCTTTGTAAAATGATCAAGAAAATTCTGGTTGTCTTTGGTAAATTCCGTGGCTTTCTGAACGACGAGTATCGCCTGCAGACCTGGGGCGGCGTTAATTAAACATTTCCTGTACTCTTTTAGCACTGTGTCCTTATCCACTTCCATCGACAAACCTGGTGTGTCGAAATAAACTAATGATTTTTCTTGCCTTTTGCATCTTAATTTAACTGCCTTTTTTGTAACTGTTCCAAAAGCACTTTCTGAATCTTGCACACGTTTGCCTGAAATTGAGTTTGCAAGAGAACTTTTTCCAACCCCTCTAATACCAGCTATCATCATACGATACTCGCCTTTTTCGTCATCTGTAATAATATAAAACACGCATGACAATAGAAATTTATACATATCAACGGCTTTTTTTAAGTCAATCGGAAAACTAATTTGTTGGGGTTTTTTTCTGATATCAAATTTGTGTTCTTACGTGATGCTAATTACGGTCTTAGACTTATTAACCTTTTTTCGAGCCCCTGAAAATTTGTAAACTTCTTCGAATATGAGTAAAAGTAAAACACTCTGGTTAAAGGTTTGATACATATTCTTATAAATTGACAGCTATGAATGCGTCAGTAATACAAAGTTTTTATATAGAATGATTATTTTAGATATTGACACAAACCATTAAATGGGGGGTGGGGTGGGGTGGGGGGGGGGGGGTGGGGGTTGGTGGTTGGTGGTGCTTTTTACTTTGCTTGTCAAGATTTAGGGTAAGTATACCCTCTTTCAAAGACGTTGATACGTGCCTGATTAACATTGTCCAATTTGTTCTAGAAACTCTCTTTGGATTATAGTAACAGGATACCTTTCACTATTTAAAAAAAAGTTCAAATAGTTTTTTACTCTATGTCTTGACCTCATCAACTTTTTTTTTAAGTGTGAATACCTTCTAAATCTTCTTTTTGAACGTCTTTCGGATCATATAAGCTGGCTGGTACTACACTTTGGGCCATTGGATATCCTATAACAACAAATTGTACGTTTATCTTTACGCATGTTTAGAGAATCATTTTAAGTTTTAATTTAAAACTCATTTATTCACGCAAAACCATGTAAATTTATATGACAAAAAAAGACAAACAATCATCATACATTACAAATAGAAATACATTCAAAAGATGAAATGGGAAAAAAGATAAAACTTCAAATTAAGTGGTACCGTCACAACATTCTTCAATATTTTCTGCTGTAATATCGCTGGATACGTCTGTTACCAGACATGGAGCTTTGCATGTTGTTGTAACAAGATCAAAATGCCAATTAAAAAAATTCTTCATAAAAAAAGAATAGAAGAGAATTTAAATATTTATATTTTCTGACTGTTTTACCTGAGTTAATACCTTAAACAGCTTGAGTTTGTTCTTTCTGATGTCAACAATATCTTACTGTTTGATCAGTAAAGACTCTAAACTATTGATGCCATCCATTGATATAGATAATTTACATGTATGTACAGAAAAAGGTATCTCATGACTTGAATGGTTAGACCTATAAATATAACCAGTACTTGATACTTTTTTTCAAAATTACTCATTGACTGGTAAATATAATTTGATAATTTTGAACATTTGATGTGTAAACAGTATTTTATAATACATTTTAAAACATTGAGATTATTCGCCCTCCAGTTGACTAGATATCTTGGTTTTTTTTCCTTCTATTTATTGCTTTTGGTTTGGCATTAAAATTATACAAATTGAAAACAAAACTGTTTTGGTTGTGTATTTTAATATGAATAACCTTATGGAATTTCGACAAGTTGTTCAGAATGTACAAAATGGTACTACATGTTTTCAAGTTATCTATAGGAAGTAATCGACTCGTACTGTTATCATTTTTCCCTGTAATAGATTACTATTTTTAAAAAAGTTCAAATAGATTTTTAACTCTATGTTATGACTTCATCTACTTTTATAAAGTGTAAATACCTTCTAAATCTTCTTTTTGAGCGTCTTTCGGATCATAGAAGCTGGCTATTAATACACTATGAGTCATTGAATTTTCTGTAACAACAAATTGTACGTTTATCTTTACACATGTTTAGAGAATCATTTATAAGTTATAATTTAAAACTCATTTATTCACGCAAAACCATGTAAATTTATATGACACAAAAAGACAAAAAATCATCATACAAATAGAAATACATTCAAAAGATGATATGGGGAAAAAGATAAAAATTTAAATTGAAAAATTAAGTGGTACCGTCACAACATTCTTCAGTATTTTCTGCTGTAATATCGCTGGATGCGTCTGTTACCAGACATGGAGCTTTGCATATTACTGTAACAAGATCAAAATGCCAATTAAAAAATTCTTCATAAGCTGCTACTTAAATGATTTTTAATAGAGACTTTTAGAGAAAAGACTCATAGTTCAGGTTTTACATAAGAGAATAATTATATAAGTTATCCTCTAAAGATATATAGAGACTTAGACACGTGAAAGTGAAATCGGCGTAAGATTGTTTGAAAAAATTTCAAAAATTAAATCAAATTGCAACCCCTTTATCGAAATAAGGCAAGATTAAGTAGAAAAATCGGACCATTGTATCAGATATAGTAAAGCTGGTTAACAACGTGGGTCCAAGTTAGACAGAAATACTCATGAATGGTCCATGGACCTCTCTTTTTAAATTCTGTTTTGAGTTCGAAAAAAACTGTTTGATTTGGTTTGTTGTACCTTTTATCATTGCATTGTTTTGATTGGCTATACTAAAAAAATCTAATTCTTTAATATGTCAACATAAATGTAGATATGCTGTCTAAGGCAATTTAATGTAGGATAATGTATAAGTTATAGCAACAAAACATATTTTAGGCTCTTTTTCACTTCCATATTTCACCTGAATTTGACCAGTGGCATCTGCTCTAATATGTGTTTGATGGTCGTGGTGATTTTAATACAATAATAATAATTAATCTCCTTGAAACGTAGAACTGTGTATAAAGAAATAGGAAACATTCAAATTCTAATGCTAGAATATTTGGATTTTTATGACCAAAATAACATTTTTTAGATTCTGAGGTAGATCTGATGGGAAATTGGTTGACCACCCATCCTCCGGAATTGCTTGATATCATCTCGTTATAAATTGTCTTACCAGTTTTATCCGAATAATCTTTAATATGGCCACTGGGATCCCAATTGTCAAAATTATCTGTAAACAATCAAAATAAATCATTAATATTGGAATTCAAACACACAAACAATTATGATATTATGTAAATACCAAATAGACGTCCTTGAATACTAATTTACATGAACATCTTTTTGGCAACGTTTTAAAGGTAACACATGGTCGATACAACAATCTTGTCAGCAAATACAATCTTCCACTGGGTCGCATGCTGACTGACGTTTTTCATACTAATTGTTAGACCATAATTACTCGCCTAATTGTCTATGTTTTTCCCGATTACGACAAAGAGCACACGGCAGGTGTGACCGGTCAGCAGAGGATGCTCATTCCTCCATGGCACATGATCTTACCTCTATTTTTGGGAGTTGATTTTAATCAACTCTCCTTTGCAGTAACTCTGGCAAACCAGAAGTGAAACAGTGTCTGGACCTAAGCATAAATCATCGCTGCTGACAAGACTTAGTTCTTGAAAATAATTGATAAATTCGATGTAATGTATGCTGAATCATTGCTTTTCAAGGAAACTTATTTATAAAAACCTTGAAAATAGTCAGATTTTAAATGGTACGAACAATTTAGATACTTTTTGTATTCGTATGTATTCCTACGCCAGAGTTCAATATAGTCTCGTTCAACGCTCGGTAAATCTCCGACAAGCAGAGAGTCGCTCTTGCTTATCGGAGATTAACGACGACAGCCGAGCGTCTGGTTGAACGGGACTAGAGTTCAGTATTGCTTGGATCCATACAATTTTCCAGAAATATTTCGATCTTTAAATACCACACAACATGATTCATATGGGGTTTTCTCGAAATTCTTGTCGGAAAAGTCCGAGAATTCATATTATAAAAATGTGCGTAATTCAAATAAAGATTAGAAACTACTTGCCATGCAAAATAACATCGTTGTTTTTAAAATAAATAATAATCGATAAAATCAACTCCCGTCAGTTCTTCAGTACATTGATTTAGAGGTCCGTGTTGGCTTTGTTAATGTTTTGTAATTTACCTTTGGACTTTTGAATTTGAATACTGTTCGATATCACCACATGTTATGTAAGTGATGCAGTTAAGCACTGAATGCCTATTTTGGATGTCGTCGGTCTTATAACACACCAATGCTGTGCAGACAAATTGTCATACCGCGCATACAATATATAACACTATACTGAGTAGTAGCATTCTTTACTATGATATGCATATTTCACATTTCTACGGTAGGTGTTTCTTAAAGAGACATAGTGACGCACAAACCCATGATTTACCAAATATCGAATTTTTAAACGATTAGATAAACATTTGAACGTCAATCCCACTGCAACTATTTTTAGACAGCAATATATATAGACATGCTTAATTATTTGCATATTTTAAACCAAAGTTGTCAGATCCAAAGTATCTGCCCGATGGTAAACTCGCCCTACACTTTCCGCCATGATGTAAATTAGTTAAACCGCGTTCCTGAGCACCCCGTTCTGGAAAAACAATCTTTCCATTAAAACTAAAATCGCATCAAATTGTTCCATTTTATTTATTAATTTTTTAGCTCACCCGAGCTGAAAGTTCAAGTGAGCTTTTCTGATCACATTTTGTCCGTCGTCCGTCTGTCCGTCCGTCTGTCAGTCCGTCTGTAAACTTTTTACATTTTGAAGATCTTTCCTAAAACCACTTGGCCAAATTCAACCAAATTTGGCACAAGGCATCAAGGAAGGTGAATATAAATTGCAGAAATAAAAGGTCAGTTAGTATTCAAAGCGGAGAAAACCTCGAAATTGTAAAAAAAAAATGGGGGTGCATTTTTAAAAATCTTCTTCTCAAGAACATCTGCACCATAAATATCAATATATATTATATATATATATATATAATCAATATATAATCAAAAGCTTGTTTATAATATATATATTATAGTGAATATTCTAAATTGTATAAGTCGTGACCCCCGGACCAAAACTGGGGCCAGAGGCGGGATTCAAAGTTTAACATATTCTTCTCAAGAACCAATGCACAAAAGCTTGTTTATTTATAATGAATATTCTAAATAGTAAAAATTGTGACCCCCGGACCAAAACTGGGGCCCCAGGCGGGTTTCAAAGTTTAACATGGAAATACATAGGAAAATGTTTAAAAATCTTCTTCTCAAGAACCACAACACCACAAATGCCTATATTTACACAAAGGCTTGTATATATAGTGAAAATTCTAAATTGTAAAAATCGTGACCCTCCGGACCAAAACTGGGTTCCCAAGAGGGGTTCAAAGTATAACAGAAATGTATATGGAAAATGTTTACAAATCTTCTCAAGAACTGCAATGCAACAGTTTGGGATATTACATTGCATACATCCTTGGTTATTGTAGATTCTAAATTGTTAAAAATCATGACTCCCGGGGCACCAAGAGGGGTTCGTTGTTTAACATAGATATATATATATATAGGAAACATGTTTAAAAATCTTGTTCTCGAGAATTACAATGTTACAGTTTGTGAGATTACTATGCAAGGAACCTCAATTAGCTAAGATTCTAAATTGTAAAAGCAGTGACCCCAGGACCAACACTGGGGCCCCAGAAGGGGTTCAAAGTTCAACATAGAAGTACATTGTACGTTGGGAAAGTGTTTAAAAATCTTCTTCTCAAAAACTACAATGCTACAGTTTGTGAGATTACTATGCAAGCATCCTCAAATTATGAAGATTCTAAATTGTGGAAGCTATGACCCCCAGACTAATACTGAGGCATCAGAAGGTGTTCAAAGTTAACATAGACATATATAGGGAAAATCGTCTTCTCAAGAACTACAGTGCAACAGTTTGTGGGATTACTATGGAAGCATCCATGACTATTGTAGATTTTTAATTGGTAAAATCGTGACCCCCGGACTAATACTGGGGCCCAAGAGGGGTTCAAAGTTTAACATAGAAGTAAATAGGGAAAATGTTTAAAAATCTTCTTCTCGAGAACTACAATGCTACAATTTGTGATATTACCATGCATGCAACATATGATAATGTAGATTCATTTTTTTTTTAAAAATAGTGACCCCTAGACCAGTACTGGTAATCTAAGACGGGTTCAAAAAATAACGTAGAAGTATATATGGAAAGTGTTTAAAAATCTTCTTTTCGAAAACTACAATACTTCAATTTGTCAGATTACTAGATAAGCATCATAAAAAAGTGTAGATTCTAACTTATAAAAGCCGTGACCCTAGATCTAATACTGGGGCCCAAGAAGGGGCTCAAAGTTTAACATAGAAATATAGAGGGAAAATGTTTAAAAATCTTCTTTTCGAGAACTACAACACTTCAATTTGTGAGATTACTATGCAAGCATCCTTAAATAATGTAGATTCTAAATTAATAAAGCTGTGACCACCGGAATAATACTGGGGCCTCAGAAGGTGTTCAAAGTTAACATAGACATATATAGGGAAAATCTTCTTCTCAAGAACTACAATGCTACAGTTTGTGAGATTACTATGCAAGCATCCTTAAATAATGTAGATTCTAAATCAATAAAGTTATGATCACCGGACTTATAATGGGGCCCCAAGAGGATTCACAGTTTAACAGAAATATATATGGAATATGTTTAAAAATCTTCTTCTCGAGAACTACAATGCTACAGTTTGTGAGATTACTATGCAAGGATCATCAAACAGTGTAGATTCTAAATTGCGAACATAAACCCTGGACCAATTCTGTGGCCTCAGAAAGGGGTTCAAAGTTTAAAATAGAAATAGCATATGCTACGGAATAGAATGTTACAAGGAATTGTTGTTCAGGTGAGCGATGTGGCCCATGGGCCCTTGTTTATATTAACCAAAGAGTCCAATCCAAGGTATGGCTATCTGCCCGCGATGCATGATGAACCCGTCCTACTCTTTTCGCCATGACGTTGATTAGTCAAACCGCGCTTCGCTTGCTTCTATCTATCATCACTAAAATCGCGCATTCAAGAAATGAAGGCACAAGCGCCTGACGTTATAAATTTTTCTCATAATAAAAATAAATACCCTTTATCTAATAATAGACAAGGTACCCATCGCCATCATCTTGAATTTATTTCACACTGTCACATCAGGTTGAAGTTTCGCTTGAAACTCATCGGTAAAATTATTTTGCGATCCTCTCCGTCTCCCGATCGGTCATTCAACATCTAAGCTTACAACCGATTCAACCAAAACGACGCGTCACACATGTCATTAATAAAAATCGCCCCTCAATATGCATCAAAATAATTCAATTTTGCAATTTTTTTTGTATCAAATTTATTAAAATACATTTTCTTATAATATCAAGCAGTATTTTCAGATGCTTTGTCAACAGAAAGAAGATATGAAATTTATATGTTTTGGGGAAATACTAAAAAATTTGCAATAAAAATATTTTTGAATGTTATGAAGTGTTTTATATTTATGTGTCTGAAGGAAATATCCATCATTTGACAAACAATTTTCTTTCAACTTTTTAAAAAATTATTCTACAAAAACGCGAAAAAACATTAAAAAATTCTTTAAAAATACCTATAGTATCAATATCATCATTTTAATATTTGATAAGTATATGTTTTGTGGTCTTCTATTGAAAATTGGAATAAACTGTGGGTGTATAGAGTCACCTTAATTTATTGTACAATAATTACTTATTTGGTAAAATTCAAATATAACTTACGGACTTTATATAACACTTGTTAAAATACCAAAGGTTTAAGCAGTTATCTGGGGCAAGCATTTTTTTAGTTTATAGGCAACAAGTCTTAATTTATATGTATACTTATTAGATAGTCTACGATTTTGTGTATTACCGTATGATAACAAACGAATAAATTTACAAGATTTGTTTATGTATCATAACTCCTATGACATTTAGTTTGACCCCACAAAGGGCATAATTCAAATTACATTTTACAGAATATCAACATGTACAGGGATTTTACTATATTATTATTACGAAGCCGATAACTGGTATAGTAAATTGTGAAACCTCGGCAAATTCGGGGCTGCTAAAAAGTACAAAAACAAGATGGTTTGGGTTATAAATAATGAAATAATCTAACAGATAGATAAACAACACTTTCACCATTTAACGCATGTCAAGTTTTATCCAAAAATATCAAGAAATAAGGAAATACGAAAAGAAAACGTTAACTTTTATCCGATAACTGGTACAGTGCCAGTACAGATTATTAACTTTTTTCAAACTATGACGTAACTTCCGGTTTCAGATATTGACGATTTTATAAATTTTTAAGGGTCCATGCATCTCCTCCAACACTAATCGAGATCGAAGCTTGAAATTTTCAGGAATTGTAGATAAATGTTTGTATATGTACTCCCATGCTTCAAAATATGAAAATTGCGCAAGGCCTAAATTTAAAAATTTGCACGATATTTTTTCACAAAAATTTCGCACATTTTCTTGTAATATATTTTGGTGTATAAATATTTTGTTAAGACGTGTAATGTAAAAGTTAAAATTTACACAAGCTTTCACTTGATAAAAAAGGGCTGGCCTCTTCAATTAGGGGTCAAAAGGACTCTAAAGTTTTTTTTATTATATATCTTTACTGAGTAGAAAGGACTATATATGATATAGTCAAATTTGGCCCCCATAATGTGCCATTTTTTAAAGTGTTTCAAATACATTAAATTGTTATGTTGTTATTATGAAGAGTTGATATTAGATATATTTTTAACCTATTTATTTGATTTATTTGCACTCTCTGGCAGTATCTGACGCCAGAAGTGACGCTATTTTTATAATTCATTCAAAATCAGTCAAAAGTTGACATTTTTCTTATCGTTTTTCGAATGGGAAATATAGAGCGCAGCTTTGAACAAGCAAACTTTTTTTGTTACTTATCAGTCTTGGATAGATACATCTCTAATGAAAATATTTTGTTTGTTCAAGCATGTGATCAATACTTTTTGAAAGAAAAACTGCTTTAAAACAAGCCGTGTTATGCTAAAAATGCGAAAATGGCGGGAAAAGGTTAACTTTATGATGTCACATTTCTAGATTGTGGACACTTGAATCAAAATGGAAATTATGATAAAACTTTACATGTATATCTGTACAAAGAAAACAAATAATGACAGTGAAATGATGATGTTCATTTTAAGGGGCCATTTTAGGCTCTAATCATATATAGTCCTTTGTTATCAATTATAGGAACAAAAATGTTCATTGTACAACCGTTAATCTATACAGTACCTAAATAAATGGACCTAAATAAATTCACTTTGCGCAGATATATCGCACACCTAAAAGGAGTGATTGTTACAAACATCGATTAATTCTTTATATTACGTCACAATTACTAAAAACGCAATGAAAAACGCTTATGACGCAATATTAGCTGTTCTACGTCATCAATACACATCAATACACACTTTATATAGTACAAGTAGTGGCTGAACTTGCTATTATTAAAACATGCTAAAATACGCTTTTCAACATTATTCAACACGCATACATATCTTTAGGGGATGTCACAGCACTGTATTGAGTTTTATATTAACTCAAGTTATTCATAACTATCTACATGGATTAGTTAACAGAGTTTGAGCCAGTGAACAAATCATTTACATTCCAATCCGCGTCGATACTCGTATTGAAAATAGAGTAAAACCGTCCCTGTGCTTAAGGTTTGAAGTATTTTATTATAAAAAAAAAAAAAGTTTAGCACACTTTATTAGTTGTTTTGTTTCATATATCAAACTCGAAATGATGTACATAGCTTTTTTCTTAGAAGTACTTTTCATGAAAATTTGACGACACAACGCACTTTGGCCCGTGCCCCCGTAAAACCTTAGTCGATGGGATGGTCATTTTTTTACATGATATTAATTCAAAATCATCATACAGGTATCATATTTCAATTTGGAAAGAAAATCTATTGCAACATTTTTTAAAGATTATTTCTTCTCTCACAAAAATGCTTTTCCCCATTATGTTCAATTGAAAAAGAGAAGTAATGCAAACAATTTTTGAAGTGGTCCCTACTAAAAATCGTGTTCGATTTTTATGTTATTTTTTGATAGATTTTGATATATCTTTAGTAACTCTAACTCATGTAAAATTTTCATGAAAATCACTATTGTAGAAATGAATTGGGTCCGCCGTCCTTAGGGACCAGGCAAAATTTATCACAATGATGGGACCAGTACAAACAGGCATGGGACAATTACTTTTTTCATTAAAAAAAAGCATGGGACAAAAACTTTTTTTAGTATCAAGTACCCATGGGACGAACACTTTTTTTAATGAGTTTCAGTTCTCAACTCAAAGAGAAACATTTATTATTTTTAAACATACTTTAATTATAAAATACAAAAACAAAAAAAATCTTCAAGAGTGAATAACTCCCCTTGTATATAGAACTGTCCATTGCTACCTTTAACTTACACTAACATCCCATTAAGATATTTTGTCTTAAATTTAGAAAGCTTATGCAATTCGGAGAAAATGTATGCCTCATATTGCCAATTTCATTGAGGTTTAAGAAAAATATGGTCATTTAAGGGAACCCACCATTTCTACTTTCCTCTGTTTAACACAGATTCATAGGGCTCTCCTTAAGTAAAACTTATTTACTTAATCTTTTGGAGGTCAATTGTTGTTCAACCTCCTTTAATAAGAAACCTTATTCAGAACTATATACATCTACATGATATTATCATGATAAAAGCATCACATCACTTAGAAATACCCTTACATGTATACCCACCCCCTATCTTTTGATTTTCATAAAAAGCATTACTTTGAAATATTTTACCTAATAATATGAAACTTGTGTCAATTTCCTTGACTCATTTCTCACACATATTTGAAAACAATCATCACTGATGCAAAGAATTGATCTTTTTTGGTAAATTGGATGATTTGTGGCATTTTTATTCTCAAATAGCCATGCTGTCCTGCATGCATGTGATTTCTTGTTTCCATGAAAAAGGAAGCTAACAATCATATTTAGTGAATATCTTGTATATTCTGGTTTCTAGTCACCTTTGAACCCTGCTAAAACAGAAAGACCTACAAGTGTAAAATTCAAACACATCCTGGTAGCTGGATACAGACAAGAATTTTATAAAAAATGTATAAATTTTACATGTTTTTCTACATTTTTTATTCATATATACAATAAAAAGGTAAAGATATGTTGTTTCTTGTTTATTTCAAAAGTATTTATCATAACAGATGTTATTTGAAGGCCAAATGTACATTTACATATCCTACATGTAATGTTAATGTAGGCAATTGGAAAGGGGGGATGATTTTTGATATTTTCACAAATATGAAGATGTATATCCATGGGACAATAACTTTTTTTAAGCCTAAAGGCATGAAACAGATATTTTTTTTCAATGTGAAAGCCATGGGACATGTCAATTTTTTTAATGAACATTTTTTTTTTGTACCTGTCCCATCATTGTGATAAATTTTGCCTGGTCCCTTAAATCATATGTTGCGAAATTAGGGGTTTCAAGGAGACAGAAGTCCAAAACTTTGATCATTTATATCTAAAAAGGAGAAATATTTTGAAAAGCAATGTAGAAGAAAAATTACTCAGAGTAATGTTCCCAACAATATGCTACCTAAAAAAAATTGTTTGATAATTGACGAGGTATCTTTGAAAAATGAATTTTCTTTTATTGGTAATACAATTCAAATTATACATTTAAATGTTGTCAATAAGGCGTTATGATAAAATGTAAGGGGCGGTGTAACTTAATAATTATTCGAATAATTATTGGAATTGATCTGTATATTTTTGAGAGAAACGTCTTGAACCAATATAATTCTCCCAGTTGTCAGTTGATCTGTGACTGAATGGTATTTATATACAGTATAGAGAAATCCGAGTATAATATATGAAGAAGTATTTTTGGGAAAAATCTTCTGTTTACAAATTTATACAATTATTAAGTACTCAAAATTTTAAAGAACTGTAATTTGGGGAAGTATCTCCACCTAGCATTTAAAATTCATGAAAAAAAATCTCTGGTTTTTTTTTATCTGTTAGTAAAAAAATTATTATATATATATTGTCAATATACCTGATGTATATGTACCTTACCATTATTGCAATATTGCATTTTAATTATATGTAACAACCCATGCCATAAGATGTGTCTTGTGCAAATAAAGAATGAAATGTATAATGTTGGAAAATTTCAATTTCTTAATCATTCTTTGAATGCACTGCAAAACAGCCTATGTTGTTTGTCTTGCATAGCTTATCAAATCTAAAGAAGGCCTTTCGGCATTTCCACAGATAAAAAAATCCGAAGCCAACTCACACTTATTTCTTTTTTTTTCTAATATGCATAAACCTTTATTGATAATATAACTTAATCGTGTTTTTAATTTTTTTTTTTTTAAATAAAACCGTTTTTTTTACTTTTTTTCTCGTTTTCGACACTTATTTTTGACACTCGTTTTAAAAGAGAGATGCTAGTCAATAAAATGCAAGATATATTAGTGAATAAAATGCAATTTTTAATATCCAGTCATGTTCTCTTATTATCATAAAGTTTTTCACCAATATTATAGATTTTAGTCCAAGATTAGTTGTGGCGAGATTGTAAGGCTGGTGTAAAGAAGAAAAATGACCCCCGTAGAATAATGATCGGGGGTCATTTTTCAAAGTAGAATAATGACACCAGCTGCAGAATAATTGGATTATTTATATTCTGCTTTAAACCGGCAGGAGGATTAAGGATCTAGGATCTGAGTCATAACAGATAAAAGTGATAGGAAATAACTTCTCTCGATCAGGAAGTTAGGAACAAAGCAAAATATCGGTATTTGATGGTCTCTTATGTATTTCCTGTTTCTCTATTGGACTCTTGCACAAACATCCAAGGCGGTGTTAATGATATAATGTTTTAATGAGTCTGTAAAGTTGTTGTGATGTTGTCAAAATTGGTTAAAAGAGTATAAGAGGTTTTCTATTTCTATTTTTTTCAACGATGACCTGCTTAAAGTGAAATTTATGGTTATAATACGATTTTTACTGATTTTTTTTCCTTCTGCAATGTAAAAAAGTTTTTTGCAGTTTTTCTTCTTACCTCTATTTTTATTAGTCTACATAGAGTAAATGTTCATGTATAACTATTTCAGTATAAATGAAGTGCCTGCTGGTTAAATTCCATATCGCGTACATTGATTGCAGCATGTTGAAGGCTATTATCATCTGCAAAAAGTCAGCAAAATGTTAACATGTTATCTGCTATATAGTTTACATAAATAAGAAATAACAATGGCCCAAGGACAGGGCCTTGAGGCACTCCAGCAATAATAGACTTAATAGACAACACTTCTCGATACACAACCCTTTGCTTTCTATTTACAAGGTAACTATTAATTCATTTGAACAGATTTCCAGTAATACCGTAAATATGTAGTTTAAACAATAAACCTTTATGCCAAACGCGGTCAAATGCTTTTGACAAGTCGCAAACAATCATACAACAAGATTGACCTTGATCAATTGCTCTTAAAATATTATCATACGCGTTTATATTTGCTGATATATAGTTGAGTGACCCGGTAAAAAAACAGCTTGATACTTTTAAAAAAGATTATTTTCATGAAAAAAGTTGTATACATGTCTAAAAATAATTCGCTCCATTATCTTAGAAACACAACTTAATAGGGAAACAGGTCTAAAATTCGACATTTGTGATGAGTTGCATTTCTTATATAAAGGTAGAACATTGGATATTTTCCAAGAGCTTGGAAATGTACAGTCTCTTATAGAACGATTAAATAACGAACATAGAAGCTTTGCTATTGTATACATTGTATTTTTAAGCATTTTATGACCTATGTTATCTGGCCCAACAGCTTTGTTTACTTGAATGATTGAAATAATATCTATCTATTTGAGAAAAACTAAATGCATGATTCAAATGTCCATGAAGTCCTTACATAAATTGTGAAATTCATAGCCCCTGGTTTAAGGTGTCAGGCCCTCGGGCAGGGCCAATATGGCCATATAGTGAACATGTATAAAAATCTATTTAATCTTAGAATTTTTTTTCTCTACTTCCACAATAGGGGGAGATAAACTGAATGCATAGTTATGATGTCTATGAAGCCCTCTACCTAAAGGACATAGCTTATAACCTTATAACGGGTATTTTTTATTGTACTGTTAAATTTTACTAACTTTTAAGGGTTTTATAAATCCATAAAATTTAAATATAGAATTTTTTTTCATTAAGAACATTTAAGACGACAATTTTTTTTGCATCGGAGACGATAATAGGACACATCATACATGTCACTTAACACAACACACGCTAACAATAGACACTCCAATTACATACCGGTATGTGGAGAAATTAATTACTTATCTAAGAAGCTGGGGGGGGGGGGGGGGGGGAGGTAAAATAACAATTTCAATGTTAATGTAAGTAAGAAATCAAAAGAGTTCACGGAATTTCAAATACATACACATAAATTATGCGGAAAACTTTACGGGTTTATTTTTTATTGCTGTGAATAAGTGAAGTACACATTTGAATTTTATGGATTTATAAAACTCGTAAAAATTAGACACATTTTAGTACTATCCTTTCTGAAAAAAACAGAAAGGACAGTACATGTACTTTATATATTCAAGTATATTTGGTACATCTTCTGATGTCGCGTACACAGTTTTGATGTATGAGGTCTTGTGATTGAAGAGTGTATTGGTAAATGTTCCACTAATGAAATTATTATACTGCTGATTGATTTTAATTTTTACGCATATTAGAATTCGTTATATTAAATTAACACGTAAAACAGTGAGTTTACCTATAAATTTGTAAAACTTCACAGCAGTAAAAATAACCCGTTATACGTTATGATAATATGTATCATACTTACCTCCATTAGATGCTATGGTGTTGTTACACTTTTTAAACAACAAAGGACAAATTTTTTTTTTTATCAAACTTCCTGTTATCACTTCAAATATAAATTAGACCTGAAATATCAGTACAGGGACGTGATTGGCGGACAGTATATATGTACTTTGCACATATCTCCTCGAACTGGTTTTTAATCTGCACATCTGCACATTGACCGGAAGTATATATGTACCCTGCACATCTGCTTGAACTGGGATTTATTTAATTTGAATTGTGGCCTTGAATGAAATAGATAGCATCTGCATTGCAAAGGCTTACTGTAAGGCTAGAGTGTGCAATATGGAGGACTTAAGCACGTCTGGTAGGTTTTAATCAGAGTTTTTGTTTTTTATGTGAACATATCATGTGAATATGTTTCAATTCAGTATTTCAAATTATTTATTTCAACTTTTATACAAAATGCATTTTAATGCTAAGAAATTTCATATATAATTTATTAAATCAAATTTTCCTAAATTTCTTCACTCTTAATGACTAATCTAAAACCCGCGCAAAAAAAATTTGGTGAAGAGAAATTATACTTTTCCGGGTAAACTTTTTTTTATAGATAAAAAAAATCGCCTTGAAAATGAGGCCAGAAACTAATTATGCGCTTGCGTTAGGTGAACGTTGAGACGGCTTATAACATTCTATTTACATTTTTCGGTGTCTTTGTATGTGATAACAAGTTACGAATCAAATTTGTAATGTATATAGTTCTATACATTTCATCAATGACGAAAATGAAGTAGTGTTTTTAGGGCGCAAGCGGGGTTTGCATAATTATACGAAATGAAAATAACGATTATGAGGTAATCATTATGGTCGGGTCGTGTTCAAATCTACCATAAAGCCCTTTGGGCTCAATTGGATTTGATCCCACCACCCCAACCATATAGTGATCTCATAATATTCTGAGAATGATCCCTTATTCCTTAAATAATCAAATCATTTTGTAATAAATTTCAGGTGCTTTTCCATCCAAAATATACGCGGGATTTCGGGTATTTTTCATTGGACCTCGCGGTGCAGGGAAAAGCGCAACTGTCAACACAATAATTGGCAAAGACGTGGCTGAATCCACGAGCTCTCTGCGGAAGGAATCAACAACAAAGAAAATGAATAAGTATCTTTGTAATAATCAAAATGTTGTTCTAGTAGACACTCCAGCACTACGGAAGTCAGTATTAAAAGAATTGAAAAAAGAATTCACAAAGTCCGACGTTCTGGCGTTTGTAGTAGCTGCACAACGATTGCAAATGGAAGATGAGTCTTGCATTATGATGTTTTTAAAGGAGCTAAAATATCTGCATTCTCGAAGTTTTATCTTGCTAACAAGAGGGAGTAATATTGTTGACGGCAATAATGTATTCAACCCTGAAACTAACAAAGAACTGAACAGCCTATATGAAGCTGTTGACAAAAGATATGTTGTGTTTGAGAATAGAAATAAAACAGAAACGGAAAGAAAACTTTGTATCGATCAGTTTCTGTCCATGTCAAGTGAAATTAGTTTTAAGGAGGAAATTAAGATAGAGACACTCGGAGACAATTTCGGCAAAGTTAGCGGAAGGATCGCCTTAATCAGCTGTGCAGTTTGTGCAGTTACAGCTCTTCCGATCTTTAATTTTATTTCATCTGGAAAAAATGTCCTGAGATCTGTAGCCACCAATGACCTATATACCATGTGTTGTTGCAATTTGAGTTTTATATATCTTGATTTTCAAAGCATTTTTATGACATGGAATTCTTTGTGGAACTTTTCCATGCTACTGAATGATTTTCAGAACCTTTTAATGTCTTGGTTGTATATTCCAATCTTCTAAGGTTCTTTGCCTTTAGATCAATCTATTAACTTTTTGGAAATGTACTGTATTAATATATGAAATAAAAGCATTTTATGCCTTCTGGTTGTCCTATTAATCACTGCTGGGCTGCGTTCAAAATCGTAGCAGCTACCAAGCTCTACGTCGCCGTAATGATCTTGAATGACACAGTGATAGGGTAACAGCAACGATCTTGACGTAGCCCCGCTTTGTGACCCCTCATCCCCCTCCCCACTATTTCTATATTTAAAAAAAAATGAACCTCCATTTTGACGTGAAATTCACGTGAATTTTGCATGATTTCCATTTCACATATACCTTGTAATTCAAGTGAAATTCATGTGAGATACATCTGCAAGAACTTGAAAGGAGTGTGGCCCATTCCTGGTTGTTGAGGAATTTTGATTTCTCTTCTCCTAAGGATGTTTTCACCAAGTTATTTTATTAGTTAAAATTGGCGCAGTGCTTCTGCAAAGAGTTTAAATACGTAGTCTACAGACGGGCAGATAATTAAAGAGCGTGAAAATGTATGAACATAATCAGAAATCTCAATTTATGCAAACGGACCACATACTCTTCTCATTTGTTGTTTCATTAAAACAGGCGATGTTACACTTATCAAAATTAAACATTCGCCAATTCTAGAATAACAGCGATATAGAATATTAGATACTGCATTACACCGGTAAACGAATCTATTTAGGGAATATTGATTGTGAGGATAGAATATCAAAAGATAATGTGCATTCGTCATCTGTACATTTAAAGTGTTGGTAAAAGTTACCTGTATCCATCCATGCGTGGATAAAAAAAAAAACCCTAATCCTTTAAATGGGTCCTTTTCAATACATGTCTTAAATATGGATACAACAAAAATTAAGATTTTTAATGCGTATATTTTCATTTGAACAAGCTTATATAGTAAGACTGCATTAAACATTAAAAGATGCAAATGACAAAAGACCCTGTACTCTGTAGATATGAAACATTTGATGTCGCGTGACAGAGAAATATGTCCTTAGTCTTACTAAAACAACCCTTGATTTTAACGAAATATCAATTTAAAAAACCACAAACGAAATAAATCCTTTAATACAAAGACTTTGATATTTCTGAGGGGGTTTATGGTTCAAGCAGTTTATCCGACTTTTTAAATCTGGCTCATAATATGCAAAACCTTACTTCTAAAAATGCTAAAATACCTTACACTCCGTCTCAGTCTCGTTTACATTTATCGACCCCAATTGTGGCCCCACCCTATTCCCCCCCCCCCCCCCCCCGGGGGGGGGTGTCATGATTTTCACAACTTTGAATTAACATTACCTGAGGATGCTTCCACATAATTTAGCTTTCCTGGCTGATTGGTTTTTGAGAAGATTTTTAATTTTTTTCTCTACATATTCCTATGTAAAAATTCGATCCCCATTGTTGCCCCACCCTAACCCGGGGGTCATGATTTTCACAACTTTGAATCTACACTACCTGAGGATGCTTCCACATAAGTTTCAGCTTTTCTGGGCAAATGGTTCTTGAGAAGAAGATTTTTGAAAATTTCTCAAAAATTTTCAATTATTCCTAAGCATCTCCCCTTGTAAAAGGGTGTGGTCCTTAAGTTTTACAAATTTGAATCTCCTTTGCCTATGTTTGGTTGAAATTAGCCCAGTGGTTCTGGAGAAATGTTGAAAATGTGAAAAGTTTACGGACAGATGGACGGACGGACGGACGGACGGACGGACAGACGACAGACAAAATGTGATCAGAAAAACTCACTTGAGCTGTCAGCTCAGGTGAGCTAAAAATGGACCCATTCTTTCTTACTTCTTAAGGATATGATCATAGGTTGGGACGAATTGAACCCTACTATTGTCTTTTCCCTCTTGTATTGCAAAAGGGTGTCCATGTTTGTTTTTATACCCGCACTTTCTAAAGAAAGTTCGGGTATATTGTTGTTACCCTGTTCCGTCTGTCCGTCTGTCCGTCCGTCCGTCCGTCTGTCACGTTTTACTTTCTCAAACTGCTCTTACATCTTATAAACCAGCAAACTGAACTCTTATGAGTATAATTTGGGGTGTCATGTTGTTTTGTAAACAGGTTTCAAAAATACTCTGGTAGTCCTGGGGGTCAAATAATTGGTAAAAAATGACGTTTATTGACAAAAAACCTTCTTCTTCGAACTCCTTTTACATTTTCAACAGTAGACAAATCATCTCTTGGAATATGTTTTGGGGTGTCCCATAGATGCGCAATAAGGTTTCGGAAATTTCAATTTTGTCCTGGGGGTCATTAAATGGCTGAAAAATGACCTTTTTTTTTTTTTTTACAAAATGATAATATGTATAATACTTACCTCCATTAGATGCCATGGTGTTGTTACACTTTTTAAACAACAAAAGACAAATTTTTTTTTATCAAACTTCCTGTTATCACTTCAAATATAAATTAGACCTGAAATATCAGTACAGGGACGTGATTGGCGGACAGTATATATGTACTTTGCACATATCTCCTCGAACTGGTTTTTAATCTGCACATCTGCACATTGACCGGACGTATATATGTACCCTGCACATCTGCTTGAACTGGGATTTATTTAATTTGAATTGTGGCCTTGAATGAAATAGATAGCATCTGCATTGCAAAGGCTTACTGTAAGGCTAGAGTGTGCAATATGGAGGACTTAAGCACGTCTGATAGGTTTTAATCAGAGTTTTTGTTTTTTATGTGAACATATCATGTGAATATGTTTCAATTCAGTATTTCAAATTATTTATTTCAAAGTATTTATTTATTTCAAATTACAGTATAGATTCACTGTACAATCCTAATTGAGAATAGTGGCCGCGTTCAGAATTCCAATCGGTTAACATTTTCGATTTCTCCTCAGCAAACACACGAAATTTGCAACTTTTATACAAAATGCATTTTAATGCTAAGAAATTTCATATATAATTTATTAAATCAAATTTTCCTAAATTTCTTCACTCTTAATGACTAATCTAAAACCCGCGCAAAAAAAATTTGGTGAAGAGAAATTATACTTTTCCGGATAAACTTTTTTTATAGATAAAAAAAATCGCCTTGAAAATGAGGCCAGAAACTAATTATGCGCTTGCGTTAGGTGAACGTTGAGACGGCTTATAACATTATATTTACATTTTTCGGTGTCTTTGTATGTGATAACAAGTTACGAATCAAATTTGTAACGTATATAGTTCTATACATTTCATCAATGACGAAAATGAAGTAGTGTTTTGGGGGCGCAAGCGGGGTTTGCAGAATTATACAAAATGAAAATAACGATTATGAGGTAATCATTATGGTCGGGTCGTGTTCAAATCTACCATAAAGCCCTTTGGGCTCAATTGGATTTGATCCCACCACCCCAACCATATAGTGATCTCATAATATTCTGAGAATGATTCCTTATTCCTTAAATAATCAAATCATTTTGTAATAAATTTCAGGTGCTTTTCCATCCAAAATATACGCGGGATTTCGGGTATTTTTCATTGGACCTCGCGGTGCAGGGAAAAGCGCAACTGTCAACACAGTAATTGGCAAAGACGTGGCTGAATCCACGAGCTCTCTGCGGAAGGAATCAACAACAAAGAAAATGAATAAGTATCTTTGTAATAATCAAAATTTTGTTCTAGTAGACACTCCAGCACTACGGAAGTTCGTATTAAAAGAATTGAAAAAAGAATTCACAAAGTCCGACGTTCTGCCATTTGTAATAGCTGCACAACGATTGCAAATGGAAGATGAGTCTTGCATTATGATTTTTTTAAAGGAGCTAAAATATCTGCATTCTCGAAGTTTTATCTTGCTAACAAGAGGGAGTAATATTGTTGACGACAATAATGTATTCAACCCTGAAACTAACAAAGAACTGAACAGCCTATATGAAGCTGTTGACAAAAGATATGTTGTGTTTGAGAATAGAAATAAAACAGAAACGGAAAGAAAACTTTGTATCGATCAGTTTCTGTCCATGTCAAGTGAAAATAGTTTTAAGGAGGAAATTAAGATAGAGACACTTGGAGACAATTTCGGCAAAGTTAGCGGAAGGATCGCCTTAATCAGCTGTGCAGTTTGTGCAGTTACAGCTCTTCCGATCTTTAATTTTATTTCATCTGGAAAAAATGTCCTGAGATCTGTAGCCACCAATGACCTATATACCATGTGTTGTTGCAATTTGAGTTTTATATATCTTGATTTTCAAAGCATTTTTATGACATGGAATTCTTTGTGGAACTTTTCCATGCTACTGAATGATTTTCAGAACCTTTTAATGTCTTGGTTGTATATTCCAATCTTCTAAGGTTCTTTGCCTTTAGATCAATCTATTAACTTTTTGGAAATGTACTGTATTAATATATGAAATAAAAGCATTTTATGCCTTCTGGTTGTCCTATTAATCACTGCTGGGCTGCGTTCAAAATCGTAGCAGCTACCAAGCTCTACGTCGCCGTAATGATCTTGAATGACACAGTGATAGGGTAACAGCAACGATCTTGACGTAGCCCCGCTTTGTGACCCCTCATCCCCCTCCCCACTAGTTCTATATTTAAAAAAAAATGAACCTCCATTTTGACGTGAAATTCACGTGAATTTTGCATGATTTCCATTTCACATATACCTTGTAATTCAAGTGAAATTCATGTGAGATACATCTGCAAGAACTTGAAAGGAGTGTGGCCCATTCCTGGTTGTTGAGGAATTTTGATTTCTCTTCTCCTAAGGATGTTTTCACCAAGTTATTTTATTAGTTAAAATTGGCGCAGTGCTTCTGCAAAGAGTTAAAATACGTAGTCTACAGACGGGCAGATAATTAAAGAGCGTGAAAATGTATGAACATAATCAGAAATCTCAATTTATGCAAACGGACCACATACTCTTCTCATTTGTTGTTTCATTAAAACAGGCGATGTTACACTTATCAAAATTAAACATTCGCCAATTCTAGAATAACAGCGATATAGAATATTAGATACTGCATTACACCGGTAAACGAATCTATTTAGGGAATATTGATTGTGAGGATAGAATATCAAAAGATAATGTGCATTCGTCATCTGTACATTTAAAGTGTTGGTAAAAGTTACCTGTATCCATCCATGCGTGGATAAAAAAAAAAACCCCTAATCCTTTAAATGGGTCCTTTTCAATACATGTCTTAAATATGGATACAACAAAAATTAAGATTTTTAATGCGTATATTTTCATTTGAACAAGCTTATATAGTAAGACTGCATTAAACATTAAAAGATGCAAATGACAAAAGACCCTGTACTCTGTAGATATGAAACATTTGATGTCGCGTGACAGAGAAATATGTCCTTAGTCTTACTAAAACAACCCTTGATTTTAACGAAATATCAATTTAAAAAACCACAAACGAAATAAATCCTTTAATACAAAGACTTTGATATTTCTGAGGGGGTTTATGGTTCAAGCAGTTTATCCGACTTTTTAAATCTGGCTCATAATATGCAAAACCTTACTTCTAAAAATGCTAAAATACCTTACACTCCGTCTCAGTCTCGTTTACATTTATCGACCCCAATTGTGGCCCCACCCTATTCCCCCCCCCCCCCCCCCCCCGGGGGGGTGTCATGATTTTCACAACTTTGAATTAACATTACCTGAGGATGCTTCCACATAATTTAGCTTTCCTGGCTGATTGGTTTTTGAGAAGATTTTTAATTTTTTTCTCTACATATTCCTATGTAAAAATTCGATCCCCATTGTTGCCCAACCCTAACCCGGGGGTCATGATTTTCACAACTTTGAATCTACACTACCTGAGGATGCTTCCACATAAGTTTCAGCTTTCCTGGGCAAATGGTTCTTGAGAAGAAGATTTTTGAAAATTTCTCAAAAATTTTCAATTATTCCTAAGCATCTCCCCTTGTAAAAGGGTGTGGTCCTTAAGTTTTACAAATTTGAATCTCCTTTGCCTATGTTTGGTTGAAATTAGCCCAGTGGTTCTGGAGAAATGTTGAAAATGTGAAAAGTTTACGGACAGATGGACGGACGGACGGACAGACGACAGACGAAATGTGATCAGAAAAGCTATCAGCTCAGGTGAGCTAAAAATGGACCCATTCTTTCTTACTTCTTAAGGATATGATCATAGGTTGGGACGAATTGAACCCTACTATTGTCTTTTCCCTCTTGTATTGCAAAAGGGTGTCCATGTTTGTTTTTATACCCGCACTTTCTAAAGAAAGTTCGGGTATATTGTTGTTACCCTGTTCCGTCTGTCCGTCCGTCCGTCCGTCTGTCACGTTTTACTTTCTCAAACTGCTCTTACATCTTATAAACCAGCAAACTGAACTCTTATGAGTATGATTTGGGGTGTCATGTTGTTTTGTAAACAGGTTTCAAAAATTCTCTGGTAGTCCTGGGGGTCAAATAATTGGTAAAAAATGACGTTTTTTGACAAAAAACCTTCTTCCTCGAACTCCTTTTACATTTTCAACAGTAGACAAATCATCTCTTGGAATATGTTTTGGGGTGTCCTATAGATGCGCAATAAGGTTTCGGAAATTTCAATTTTGTCCTGGGGGTCATTAAATGGCTGAAAAATGACCTTTCTGTTTTTTTTACAAAATGATAATATGTATAATACTTACCTCCATTAGATGCCATGGTGTTGTTACACTTTTTAAACAACAAAGGACAAATTTTTTTTTTATCAAACTTCCTGTTATCACTTCAAATATAAATTAGACCTGAAATATCAGTACAGGGACGTGATTGGCGGACAGTATATATGTACTTTGCACATATCTCCTCGAACTGGTTTTTAATCTGTACATCTGCACATTGACCGGAAGTATATATGTACCCTGCACATCTGCTTGAACTGGGATTTATTTAATTTGAATTGTGGCCTTGAATGAAATAGATAGCATCTGCATTGCAAAGGCTTACTGTAAGGCTAGAGTGTGCAATATGGAGGACTTAAGCACGTCTGGTAGGTTTTAATCAGAGTTTTTGTTTTTTATGTGAACATATCATGTGAATATGTTTCAATTCAGTATTTCAAATTATTTATTTCAAAGTATTTATTTATTTATTTCAAATTACAGTATAGATTCACTGTACAATCCTAATTGAGAATAGTGGCCGCGTTCAGAATTCCAATCGGTTAACATTTTCGATTTCTCCTCAGCAAACACACGAAATTTGCAACTTTTATACAAAATGCATTTTAATGCTAAGAAATTTCATATATAATTTATTAAATCAAATTTTCCTAAATTTCTTCACTCTTAATGACTAATCTAAAACCCGCGCAAAAAAAATTTGGTGAAGAGAAATTATACTTTTCCGGGTAAACTTTTTTTTATAGATAAAAATAATCGCCTTGAAAATGAGGCCAGAAACTAATTATGCGCTTGCGTTAGGTGAACGTTGAGACGGCTTATAACATTATATTTACATTTTTCGGTGTCTTTGTATGTGATAACAAGTTACGAATCAAATTTGTAACGTATATAGTTCTATACATTTCATCAATGACGAAAATGAAGTAGTGTTTTGGGGGCGCAAGCGGGGTTTGCAGAATTATACGAAATGAAAATAACGATTATGAGGTAATCATTATGGTCGGGTCGTGTTCAAATCTACCATAAAGCCCTTTGGGCTCAATTGGATTTGATCCCACCACCCCAACCATATAGTGATCTCATAATATTCTGAGAATGATTCCTTATTCCTTAAATAATCAAATCATTTTGTAATAAATTTCAGGTGCTTTTCCATCCAAAATATACGCGGGATTTCGGGTATTTTTCATTGGACCTCGCGGTGCAGGGAAAAGCGCAACTGTCAACACAATAATTGGCAAAGACGTGGCTGAATCCACGAGCTCTCTGCGGAAGGAATCAACAACAAAGAAAATGAATAAGTATCTTTGTAATAATCAAAATGTTGTTCTAGTAGACACTCCAGCATTACGGAAGTCAGTATTAAAAGAATTGAAAAAAGAATTCACAAAGTCCGACGTTCTGGCGTTTGTAGTAGCTGCACAACGATTGCAAATGGAAGATGAGTCTTGCATTATGATGTTTTTAAAGGAGCTAAAATATCTGCATTCTCGAAGTTTTATCTTGCTAACAAGAGGGAGTAATATTGTTGACGACAATAATGTATTCAACCCTGAAACTAACAAAGAACTGAACAGCCTATATGAAGCTGTTGACAAAAGATATGTTGTGTTTGAGAATAGAAATAAAACAGAAACGGAAAGAAAACTTTGTATCGATCAGTTTCTGTCCATGTCAAGTGAAATTAGTTTTAAGGAGGAAATTCAGATAGAGACACTCGGAGACAATTTCGGCAAAGTTAGCGGAAGGATTGCCTTAATCAGCTGTGCAGTTTGTGCAGTTACAGCTCTTCCGATCTTTAATTTTATTTCATCTGGAAAAAATGTCCTGAGATCTGTAGCCACCAATGACCTATATACCATGTGTTGTTGCAATTTGAGTTTTATATATCTTGATTTTCAAAGCATTTTTATGACATGGAATTCTTTGTGGAACTTTTCCATGCTACTGAATGATTTTCAGAACCTTTTAATGTCTTGGTTGTATATTCCAATCTTCTAAGGTTCTTTGCCTTTAGATCAATCTATTAACTTTTTGGAAATGTACTGTATTAATATATGAAATAAAAGCATTTTATGCCTTCTGGTTGTCCTATTAATCACTGCTGGGCTGCGTTCAAAATCGTAGCAGCTACCAAGCTCTACGTCGCCGTAATGATCTTGAATGACACAGTGATAGGGTAACAGCAACGATCTTGACGTAGCCCCGCTTTGTGACCCCTCATCCCCCTCCCCACTATTTCTATATTTAAAAAAAAATGAACCTCCATTTTGACGTGAAATTCACGTGAATTTTGCATGATTTCCATTTCACATATACCTTGTAATTCAAGTGAAATTCATGTGAGATACATCTGCAAGAACTTGAAAGGAGTGTGGCCCATTCCTGGTTGTTGAGGAATTTTGATTTCTCTTCTCCTAAGGATGTTTTCACCAAGTTATTTTATTAGTTAAAATTGGCGCAGTGCTTCTGCAAAGAGTTTAAATACGTAGTCTACAGACGGGCAGATAATTAAAGAGCGTGAAAATGTATGAACATAATCAGAAATCTCAATTTATGCAAACGGACCACATACTCTTCTCATTTGTTGTTTCATTAAAACAGGCGATGTTACACTTATTAAAATTAAACATTCGCCAATTCTAGAATAACAGCGATATAGAATATTAGATACTGCATTACACCGGTAAACGAATCTATTTAGGGAATATTGATTGTGAGGATAGAATATCAAAAGACAATGTGCATTCGTCATCTGTACATTTAAAGTGTTGGTAAAAGTTACCTGTATCCATCCATGCGTGGATAAAAATAAAACCCCTAATCCTTTAAATGGGTCCTTTTCAAAACATGTCTTAAATATGGATACAGCAAAAATTAAGATTTTTAATGCGTAAATTTTCATTTGAACAAGCTTATATAGTAAGACTGCATTAAACATTAAAAGATGCAAATGACATAAGACCCTGTACTCTGTAGATATGAAACATTTGATATCGCGTGACAGAGAAATATGTCCTTAGTCTTACTAAAACAACCCTTGATTTTAACGAAATATCAATTTAAAAAACCACAAACGAAATAAATCCTTTAACACAAAGACTTTGATATTTCTGAGGGGGTTTATGGTTCAAGCAGTTTATCCGACTTTTTAAATCTGGCTCATAATATGCAAAACCTTACTTCTAAAAATGCTAAAATACCTTACACTCCGTCTCAGTCTCGTTTACATTTATCGACCCCAATTGTGGCCCCACCCTATTCCCCCCCCCCCCGGGGGGGGGGGGGTGTCATGATTTTCACAACTTTGAATTAACATTACCTGAGGATGCTTCCACATAATTTAGCTTTCCTGGCTGATTGGTTTTTGAGAAGATTTTTAATTTTTTTTCTCTACATATTCCTATGTAAAAATTCGATCCCCATTGTTGCCCCACCCTAACCCGGGGGTCATGATTTTCACAACTTTGAATCTACACTACCTGAGGATGCTTCCACATAAGTTTCAGCTTTCCTGGGCAAATGGTTCTTGAGAAGAAGATTTTTGAAAATTTCTCAAAAATTTTCAATTATTCCTAAGCATCTCCCCTTGTAAAAGGGTGTGGTCCTTAAGTTTTACAAATTTGAATCTCCTTTGCCTATGTTTGGTTGAAATTAGCCCAGTGGTTCTGGAGAAATGTTGAAAATGTGAAAAGTTTACGGACAGATGGACGGACGGACGGACAGACGACAGACGAAATGTGATCAGAAAAGCTATCAGCTCAGGTGAGCTAAAAATGGACCCATTCTTTCTTACTTCTTAAGGATATGATCATAGGTTGGGACGAATTGAACCCTACTATTGTCTTTTCCCTCTTGTATTGCAAAAGGGTGTCCATGTTTGTTTTTATACCCGCACTTTCTAAAGAAAGTTCGGGTATATTGTTGTTACCCAGTTCCGTCTGTCCGTCCGTCCGTCCGTCCGCCCGTCCGTCTGTCACGTTTTACTTTCTCAAACTGCTCTTACATCTTATAAACCAGCAAACTGAACTCTTATGAGTATGATTTGGGGTGTCATGTTGTTTTGTAAACAGGTTTCAAAAATACTCTGGTAGTCCTGGGGGTCAAATAATTGGTAAAAAATGACGTTTTTTGACAAAAAACCTTCTTCCTCGAACTCCTTTTACATTTTCAACAGTAGACAAATCATCTCTTGGAATATGTTTTGGGGTGTCCTATAGATGCGCAATAAGGTTTCGGAAATTTCAATTTTGTCCTGGGAGTCATTAAATGGCTGAAAAATGACCTCTTTTTTTTCTTTTTTTTTTTGCAAATGTCTGGTTTCAAAAAACGTCAATTTCTTTTTGCAGTAGCCTAATGATCTTATAGGATATGCTTCGGGGTGTCATGTTGACGTGTAATCATGTTTCAGAATTTTTGTTTTGATCACGGGGGTCTGTGGGCATAAAAAAATGACGTTTTTTTGCCAAAAAAATATGGTCCCCAGAACTCCTCTTACAATTGATGCAGTAGCTATGTCATCTCTTGAGATATGATAGGGACTGTCCTATAGATGTGCAATAAGGTTTTAAAAATTTAAATTTCATCCAGGGAGTCAAACAGTAGCTGAAAATTGACGTTTATCACTCTTTAAAAAAACCTACTTCCCAGAACTCCTCTCATGATTTAATGAATAGCCACATCATATCTTGGGGTATGATAGGGGCTGTCATATAGTCATGCAATAAGGTTTAAAAAATTTAAATTTCATCCAGGGAATCAAATAGTAGCTGAAAATTGACGTTTATCACTCCTAAAAAAACCTACTTCCCAGAACTCCTCTCATGATTTAATGAATAGCCACATCATTTATAGGGATATAATAGGGGCTGAGCTATTGATATGCAATAAGGTTTTAGAAATATAAATTTGATTCTGAGGGTCAATGCTATCTGCAAAATGATGTTCCGTCCCATAAAAAACCTAATTCCTGGACCTCCTCTTATCTCTTGTGATTGAAATAACGTACCATAAGATGCATAAGGAGGAAGAATATATATGCTTTAGGGGTGGGGATCACAAGCATTTTCTTCAAGTTATTTGATCCTTTTTGATTTTGGGTTGGTGGGGTGGGGTTAGGGTGACCACCAGATGCCATGACCTACTAATACCACAAAAAGATTTGCCTTGACATGGTCATGGTTGAAGAAACAAAAATATATATGGATTAGGAGCGGGGATTTCGATGATTTTGAGGATATTTTAAAAATATTCGACTATTCATGTTTTCGGGGGGCAGGTGGGTGGGGAGATTCAGAGTCTCTTCTCACATTTTTACAGTAGCAAAATCATTTCTTGATTGTTTTTTTCTGTATGATGTCAGATGTACATAAACAGATTTTGGGAATTGCATTTTAATCTTAAAGATAAACAAAATGTTATATATAATTGTGGAAATTATAAAGTCAGTCAACAAAAACCTTGCTGTAAAAAACAAAGCAGGGTCATTGGGCTAGGGCTAGGAATTACACTACATATGAATAAGATAGGTTACTTGATTAGTTCTAACTCTGGAAAGTCACTGGGCATCTCAAAGGGGGTATAACCTATATACATGTACCAATTGATGTGCAATGACACAAGGAGCAAGAATGAATATGGTTTAGGGGTGGGGATCTCAACAATTATTAAAAAGTATTATCATTTCATTCCCTATTTCAGAGGAGGGGTGGTGGTGGTGGTTTAAAAGCAACTCTTGGGGGGGGATGACCCAAGGGGCAAGGGCCAATTTGTCTTAAATATACTAGTATCTTGACATGATCAGTGGAATTGGACAGAATGATAACTATAGGGCATCTGCAGAGTGGGGCCCTAAATAAGTTGTTAATAGTTACAAAATCAATCTTTAAAAAGATATTGAAAATATGTTGTACATGTATTTAGAAATGTCTATATTTTCATAATGATTAACAAATTAAACAATCAAAATGATTTATAAATAACCGATTGGCAATTCTGCAATTGATTGGCATCCCTAGTATAATATCTCATGTATTTTTCTTTATATATAATTATACATGTGTATTTGTTAACAGTCAGGATTAAAATGCACAAATTTTCATTAGTTATAAATCTTGACATACCACATATCTCTTGACAAAAAAGAATAAGCAAAATAAAAGAAAATTACAGTCATTAACTCTTTTTCTATTACTGGTGTATGATGATGGGGAAGGGGGTTTAATGGGGGGGGGGGGGGGGGGAAGCTGCAGCATGCCTTCATTCTCACTAGAAATGTATACCTAATCCACACATCCTGGGGATGGGCAACGGTTAAGGCCCCTTCCCCTTCCTCCCTATTATAACTCATATAAACATGATATTTAAGACCCAAATTTAATACAAAATATTACAGTATGATACAGTATGCTGGCAAAGGGAGGTCACATTTTAGAAAGTGAAAGTAAAACTTAACTGTACGTTTTGTATACCGGTGTCTCATAATATTGCGCTACTTCATGTATATACTTACCTATATTGGTCAACATCATAATGATAATCCAATTAGAGCACAATATGAATTCCTTTAGCTGATCACCACAAAAGAAACATTTATTCATGATAATTAATCCTATTCTGCATTTCGAAAACACAGATGCATGTACACCACGTGAAACCATCTAACCAAAGAGCTGGGTAAAACTAGTACCTGCTAATGCAACCTGTAGACCTGTGTTGTATACGTAACTTCGGACAAAGATCATTTACTTGTAACATATTGCATGTATTTTCACAATTTATTCTTTAAAACCCCTTGCACAATTTTATTAGGTAATTAATCATGTAAAGCACAATTTTCAGCTTTAAGGTGGTAGGGGACACCTACATATTGTGATGTACTCCTTATTGAACGAAAAAAAATAAAGTATGAAATATAATATTTTCCCCCAAAATAATGTTACCTAACAGCATAGTGCAATGGGTTAGAGCGTTAACAATGTGTCTGTAAGTAGAGAGTTTGAATCCTGCTGGGGCTTATCTTATTTTTACCTTAAGTTTCCAAAAAAATTTAAAACTTATTTTTTTGCCCAAATATTCATTGTAAATTTTTTTAATTCTAAAACAGTGAAAGTTATTTTAGCATATAAATACATATAATATAAAATAACGCACTTTTATCCACATAAATATCGACATGTGTCTGATACCACCTTTTAAATTCGTTAAAACAGTCTTGCAGTGAAAATCATTGCGCAATATGACATTTATTTTGCACTGTTTACAATATTCTTTATTGCAATTAGATGTACATGCTTTCATTGTTATAAAAATATTCTGATTATTATTTACCAGGTATCCATGGGTAGGGGGCGGGGCGGGTTCAGAGTAATAATTGTGTTTGCGGGGGGGGGGGGGGGGGGGGGGGGGGGGAGGGGAATTGTAGCCCGAGGTTTAGTTTTGGTAATTTTACTACATAAATGAATTTTTATTTTTATTTTTTTTTTTGGGGGGGGGGTCTGGACTTCTCACCCCCACCCTTTCTCTAAATCTATGCACACGATGATGTTGGCACACAAAAGCATAAATAAAGCAGGCAACAGCCGGGGGGGGGGGGGGGGGCATGGGCATGATTTAATTTTGTTTGTAATAATTATATAGACCATACTTTCTATGAGATGGAAAGTTTAGATTTTTTATTAATTTTAAATTCATATGCAAACAGTTCAAACCCAAATTGTACATAAAAGTAATATATTTATTATGGGATGTGATCTCATCATTTATGAAAATCATAATTTTTAAAAAGTACCGGAAATTGCATGTGGCCTTCTTTTTGACTAAAACCGGTACAAGAGAATGTTATTTAGAGGCAAACACTTGGTGCGGGTATTACTGTCTAATGACAGCATCTAGTTTTTTTTGTGTTTTGTTTAGTTTTTTGCATTTGGTTATCTCATCAGTTGCAGATTGTACTGTGTGGGACTTGTAACCTCGAACACACATATGGGATTTCAATATCTTGCTCTGTTCGTCAGAGAACAGATTCGTCTTTGGGCAGTTTATCCTACAGAAACACCTATCTCTAAAGGTACGGGGATGGTGGCAGCTATAAACGGCTTGAGGTAGATATGAGAATTAGTGGGTTTAATATGGATCGAGACTGAACTTTATTTTGTCATCTTCCAAATATAAATCTTTTCTGTAATTTGATTTATGATAAATGTGAGTTTTTTTTTAATATTTTGCAAAATATACCGTTTCCATGGCAGTGTGATGTCATCACAGAATGAATTTTCCCGAAAAAATAAACATTTTTAGAAAGATCACATATTGACCAGTTTATAAATTACTATTAAAAAAGTATACACGATTTTTAAATTTGTGCCAAAAATTGAGGCCAAAATAAGCCCTTACTGCCCTTTCTTCTTTGGTGAGTTTAGAGCTTCTCAACCCTGATATCAAACAAACATTGGTAAAATAAATTATCGTCGTTTCAAATGTGATGCATTTGCCTCCATTACGCTACGGCCGTGGCTATACCTTATTGTTGATGACCCTAAATCAGCTGGACGTGTTCTTAACAGAGACCTCGAAAAAAAATCAATATATGGGCAAAACAATGGCTTGTTACCTTTAATCCAACTAAAACCGAGTCTCTCCTCATTACTTACAAAAAAAAAAAGGAATCAACATCCAAATTTATACTTTAATGGAAATCAAATACAGGAAGTGTCTACGCATAAACATTTTAGACAAAACTTCTCAAACAACGAACATTGGACACAAGATATAGATGATATCAGGTGAATCTCGATAACTCGAACTTCAGGGGACCAAGATTAAACTTCTCAAACAACAGACATTGGACACAACACATACATGATATAGTTAAGAAAGTCTCCTCGCGTCTACAAATCTTGAGAAAACACAAGTATGAGCTTAATCGTAGATCATTAGAAACTCTTTATTTTTCGTACAATCGACCCATTCATGAGTATGCCGACGTTATCTGGGATAATACTATAGCTGAATTAGCAGAAAAGGTAGAACACATTAATATTGAAACAGCCAGAAGCATCACAGGAACAACTAAGTTAAGCAGCATCCAAGATCTTTACAAAGAAACGGGATGGGAAACCCTTCAAAGTAGGCGTCGCAACCAGAAGGTTTTGCAGTATCAGAAAATAGTCCACGGTATCGCACTACCTTATCTTACCAGTCTAATTCCCCAGAAATGTAGCGATACTCACAATTATCCTACTAGAAATGCAGAACGTATCACTCAGGTCAAATGCAACACAACGTACTACCTAAACTAATTTCTTTCATCAACTACCAAACTCTGGAATAACCTCTCTTCTGCCACGAAACAAAATCATTCCCTTTTAAACTTAGTGCAAATTGAGAGCAAAAATATTTTTCCTAATTACTATTACTTCGGTCTTCGAAGAGATCAGATTCTACATACCAGACTTAGACTTAAATGCAGTATTTTAAAACATCACCTCTTCTCTCGCAATATTGTAAATAATCTACTCTGCACATGCGGTAAAACCCGAAACGAACGAACACTATCTTCTCGAATGCCCCCTATATACTAATGCAAGAACGTTGCACTTCGATACTCTACCTTTCCAAAATGACGTCCTTATTTTACTTTATGGGGATACAAATCTTTCTTTAGCAAACAATGAAACAATTTTTAAAGCAGTTTACAAATTTATTTCAGCATCAAAACGCCTTCAAACATAGCAATTTTTCACACATCTTTTCTGTTATTTTTCTCACCTTGCATCTTATTTTCTTCAATAACGCATTTTTTTTTAATACACAGATCAGCCTTTATTTTTTCATAAACGTGCTTACAAAGACATTCCACATCAATAATTTAAAATTTGTATATTATATCTAAGGAAACGGATTAATATAAGTGTTTACTTGTTTCCGAATCATTGCTTGATTATGTATCATTGACTACTATATATATATATATATATATATATATATATATATATATATATATATATTGTACGTTGTATTCATAATTAGCTATGGTTTACACTAACCCTTAGATATGTTAAATACTTGTACTTGGAATATGTTTATTTAAACTGGCGTATGCGTATCAAAACCTCAAAGTATTGACATTCTTTAGAACTTCGATTCCTTTTCTTTTATAGAGCGGGTCTGTGCTCCATATTTTTGTCATAGTCTAAATAAGGTTGGATGGAAAACAAACCGATTTCAATCAACAAAAATGCGGAGAGATGACCATAAAAAATATCATTTTGTATCCCAACAATTGAACGTTTTAGAAAAATAAGTCCGTAAATTCGTGGCCAAAGTCGCATGTAGCATTTAAACAACGTATTTGGTTGTGACTGAAATGGCCCAGTGGTTAGAGCACCAGAAATTATATAACCTTATAGAACTAGGCTTTTTAGGTTGGAATTTGATACCACCAAAACTTAAGGTATTACTTTTTTCTTTCTTATTGTTTGTTAAAATATTGAAAACTGAAGATAGTTAGAAATTGTGCTTTTGCAAACTTATATTATAGCATTATCAAATAGATTTAATTAGAACTAATTCAAATTTGAAATTGTATTTTACGACTTAACCAAATGAGCATTTGCACCATCTTATTCCCCATCTCCTTTGAAGAAACCATTACAATTTATTGAATAACAGGTATTACCGTGACTGCAAAAAAAAAAAAGAAACGTTTTTTGAAATCAACCCAACTGTCTATTACAATGCAACTCTGTAAATTCAAAACCCTCACCAACCTTAGATTCCTTGTCGCCTAATTCGTGCTCCAAATTTCTTTGATGATTCAGGTAAATAACTTATTGGATTGCTCTGTGGAAAAAGCATAAAACTAGCAAAGATGTTTAATTTTGATTGAAAGTCATCAAATTTGTCACAGAAAGCCTAAATCGGAATTGGATTGAATTAAAAATCACAGTTAAAATTCCGTGTTATCATACTCAAGTCTTTAGAGCTGACATGAATCATTAAAGTATTTTGTCGCCATAATTTTTCAATCGCTCCTCAACTGCCACTGGGGTATATGTATACCGGTCGAGAAAGTTACGGTCGGTTGTTTTTGATCGAGGCATCGTGGTAACGCACTTTGAAAATTTTTTTCAAAGTGCGTTATGAGTGTATATCAACATTTTTTTTTTCAAGACACTTAACGCACTTTGAAAACAAATTTATAAATCACAAAATATGGACTTCGTTCTAAACTGATTTTGTTTTATTCAGATTAAGTGTTTATACTTCTTTGTAAACACTCTTTAATATGGTCTGGCATCATTGGGAATAGGGAGGGTACAACCAAAGATACAGTACAATTTCGAAGAATGCATCCGCATAATATTTTCTTCCCAAACATTATATCAATTCCATAAACTTATATATCTGCAGGTTTCTAAGCATAGATCCCTTTCTCAAAGTCAAACCAAATAAATTACTTTGATATATAAAGTAAGATATTTAAATGTACAGCCGTTTAAACATATCAACTCCATAATCGACAGCATTTGAGCCTGCATTTTTTTGCATTCATTTTCAAAAAAATATACATACTAGTATTGTATTTGATATACTTTGTCATTATATTTGTTCATAAGCCTATAAACGTCGTATATAGGTCAGCTATTGTGTCCTAAATTAATAATTTTCTTCTTTTTTTTGAGAGTAAATATTCACAAAGTAAAAGGGTAAATTATTTGGAAGGACGGCTGACGACTACTTGGTGCAGTTCTTGAGATATTTTGATTTACATATCTCAATTACCTTTTTAACTATTTTTCTTCATTTGTAAATTATAACATGACATGTGGTGATAACGAACAGTGTTCAAATACAAAAGTCCAAAGGAAAATTACAAAACAGGAGCAGAGTGTTATATAGGAAAGCTAAAATTCTCGTAGGTTCTTTTTTCAATGTCTTATCGAGCAAAACTAGGTTTAAACATTTAACTATCCTGTTTTAGGGTCTTCACAACTTCGACTAGACCTTGACTTCGACTTGACCTTTTTTTTCAAAGTGCGTTAATATCAACCATATCAACGCACTTTGAAAAAAAAAATTTTATTCAAAGTGCGTTGACTTGGTCCCAAATTTAACGTACTTAATTTTTCAAAGTGCGTAATTTTTCAAAGTGTGTTGGAACAAGGCATACATGTTGCACGGACTTCTAAATGCATACACTACACTTTGTAGTAATATCTTTAAAAAAATATAGGTAATCACAGATTACAAAGCTCACCGAGACGAGGCATCACCTTTATGAAGCATCACCTTTATGAGACCACCTATATCATATTATATGAAAATCATAGTTAAAGGGTACCTGCAGCCCAGCCCATATGAAACTTATGTCATAGAATTTATCTATTAGAATTTAATGCAATAAACCGCATCGAAATTGATGCAAAAATAACGGAGTTACGCCGCTTCAAAGTGGCTATTTTTACCTGCTTTAAGAAATCCAATCAAGAGAAAATAGAATTAGGCGATAACGAGACTTCAGCGGAAGTGACGTCACGAGGTCAACAGGAGGGAAATTTCCTTACAAGGCTATACAAAATAAATTCGATTTTACAGCCAAAATGACTGAAATAGGTCTGCTGTTTTGACGTATCTAGATATTTAAGTATTGTAGATTTAAAATTTGTATCCGTAAATATTTTATTTAAGTCAGAGTTTTCTTAAAAGGATTTAAAAAATGTGCTATTCTCATCGCCTTTTTACCGATGATTACGATATTTAAAACACTTGCATGGCGAGATTTATATCCATCGCTCATTTTTTTTAAATTACATAATATCCCTTCATACACGAATGATCCGAGACAATGACGCAGGTAAACAGGTAAACTAACGGAGCTACTGCTCCAGACACGTGTATATCTTGGGTATGTACACATGCATGGTACACGGGTCCGGTGAACAAAGGGGGGGGGGGGGGGGGGGGGGGGGTCACACCTCTAGACTGATAAACTGATTTGTGTATAATTAGTTACTCAATTATCTTCAGATAAAACAGAAAAATAAATGACACTGTGTAACAGCAGGCGTGCATAACCTAATACATGTATATAGTACGTCCATCAGTGAAGAATATGGATCATGAGACTATCAAAAAGTAACCAATGTTCAAAAAATGCCGTCACTCATTTAATCACTTAGAAAATGACAAAAATATAAAATTCAGCAATTTAAATATTTTTTTAATCTAAACAAGAAATTAATTTCGTAAGTAATTACGTTGATTAGTCATTAATTTGGTCTTAATTTTTTGTCAAATAAAGTGGTTTTAACTTCCTTTTGAGCGCTATGGTCAGCTTTAATCCAAATGTTGTACTAACACCGATTCATTATGAAAATATGAATTAACTTGAAAATTTTTAAAGATGAAAATAAATGTTAAATGAAATTCAATTATCGTATTTCAAGAACCACGTACATTTTAAAACTTCATCAGCTGTTCATTGACTTGAGCAATGATCCGTTTTGAATCCTGTGTTTGTTTTCATATGCATGCTATTTTGATTGTTTATGGTCCCAAATCAATATTAATGAATAATCGGGGGACATAGTTGTAATTTTATGGGACTGTAATTTTATGTCCCATACGAGAAACAGTTATTAACATTATTAGACTCCGAAACATATTAATTTCTTGAGAAAATCATCCGAATGAATGATAATATTAACAAAAAATACGAAAATAAGATTCTTATAAGAATTATGTTTTCATTGATTATCATTTTGCCGTGAATTCATATACAAAGTTGTTAAATATTTGACTAAATTCACGAAGCAAACAATTTTCCGAAATCGACATTTTTGTACGATAAAATACCGGCTTAACTCAAACAACAGTATATATAGTCATCCAGGGTTGATAAGGAAATAAAAATACAGAAACAATTGTTCATTTATCGATAAAACAATGCAAGAAAACGAACAGTTTTCCGACGATTTTCTTGTTTTTCTTGCAGCGGCATTGACCCCGTGACGTCACAGTTCATCTCGCGTCAAATCGGCTTGATTCAAAAATCGTTCAGGTGTGAAATCGGGTTTTCCCCAAATATCTCGAAAAGTACTTGTGATTGCAGAAAAAATTCAGGATGATGTTTTTTCACATAGATCTCCATAATATCAAAAATTGACCGGCATTGCAGGTACCCTTTAATGATCTTGGATATACATGGATACTGTTTTTACTATATCATATGTTAAAAATTGTATGATAATCATATATTCATTTCATACGGTATTATAGGATACAATGTTTATCAATACAACAATATAAATACGATATTGCATCCTATGATAATTACAATATATATCATATAATACAATAAAATACTGTAATAAATAATGATGCAATATGATATAGTAACATATGATATGACATTGTATCGTGTTATAAATTATTGTATTGATCACATAATACAATATCATAATATATGATACAAAAGAGTATTATATGATACAATATCATATCACATAATACATCACAATATTGTAATATATGATATTATATTGTATAATATAGTTTGATATTGTATTGTATGATATTGTGTCATATGATACAATATAATTTTATACAACATTGTATCATACCATATGATACATTATTATGTAATATCATAATATATTATATAATACAATATCATATCATATGATACAATATTATATATAACAATATCATATAAATAATACAATTTCATGTGACATAATAATATATTACATAAACAATATCATAATATACAATATCGTATCATATGATATGATATATTATACGATATTGTATCATATGATACAATATTATATATTGCAATATCATATGAAACAATAGCATGTGATAAAATAGTATATAATACAATATCATATTATACAATATTGTATCATAATATACAATACTACACATAACAATATCATGATACAATATCATATCATAATGTACAAAAAATTGATCAAATATCATATTGTGTCATATAACTTTTTACAATATCATATATGATATAATATTGAATCATATAAAACAACAGTGTATCATATCAAACAATTCTATATCATAGGAATCATGTTATATCATTTAACAACAAACACATCTATCAAGCAGGTTTGAGTGACGTAGGAGATTGTTTTTAGCATCCTTGATAATGGAGATCAGGCTCTGCATCTGAAGCTACCTCTGCAATTCATTTATGTTATAGTTAAATCAACTATGCAAGCTATTATCTATAAAACATGCGACCTGTTCCAAAAAACCAAACCTCATCCAGCATCCGAAATCTATGGCTCAGATTCAGCATTCAAGCCTGTCATGTGCATCAGTATCAAAAGACGCATCATCCATGCAAGTTTTGTGAAGTTAAGACCAGTAATAACTAAGATATAATCATCAAAGAGCACCTGCTCCAAAAACTTTAACCAGCTCTTAAAACCTTAACCACCTCCAGTATCCTTAACCTATGGCTCAGATTCAGCATTCATGCCTGTCAGGTGCATCAGTATCATAAGACGCATCATCCATGCAAGTTTGGTGAAGCTAGGACCAGTAATAATTAAGATATATTTTTAAGCATCCTTGATAATGGAGATCAGGCTCTGCATCTGAAGCTACCTCTGCGATTCATCTGTATTATAGTTAAATCCACTATGCAAGTTTGAAAAAGTACTATTTTCTATTAAACATGTGACCTGTTCCAAAAACATTAACTTTATCCAGCATCCGAAACCATTGCTCAGATTCAGCATTCAAGCCTGTCAGGTGCATTAGTATCATAAGACACATCATCCATGCAAGTTTGGTGAGGTTAAGACCAGTAATAACTAAGATGTAATCATCAGAGGGCACCTGCTCCAAAAACTTTAACCAGCTCTAAAATCCTTAACCTCAGCCAGCATACGAAACCTATGGCTCAGATTCAGCATTCAAGCAGTCAGGTGCATCAGTATCATAAGAGGCACCATCCATGCAAGTTTTGTGAAGTTAGGACTAGAAATAACTATGATATAATCATCAAAGGGCACCTGCTCCAAAAACTTTAACCAGCTTTAAAAACCTTAACCTCCTCCAGCATCCGAAACATATGGCTCAGATTCAGCATTCAAGTCTGTCTGGTGCATCAGTATCATAAGACGCACCATCAATGCAAGTTTTCTGAAGTTAGGACCAGTAGTAACTTAGAAATTGCTATCAAAGGGCACCTGCACCAAAAACTTTAACCTGCTCCAAAAACCTTCACCTCCTCCAGCACCTGAAATTCATAGCCCAAATTCAGCATCCAAGTCTTTCAAGTCCATAGGTAGGTCCAGATGCATCATCCATGCAAGCTTGGTGAAGATAGGTCAAGTAATAACTTAGATACAGGATCTGCAACAAAAACTTTAACCAGGTCCGGACGCTGACACCGAGGGTATAGCATAAGCTCCCCTCAACTTCATCTCGGTGAGCTAAAACGGAAAATAAAATGAACTAGACGCTTGTTGCGAGCAACAAGAGGTCTTCCGTTTGAGTGCACCATAAAATAGCCTAGAGGGATAGTTGTTCTTTTTTTATCATTTCTAAACATGTCATTAAATTCCATTAAACCCTCTATAAGAATTTCAATAGACATATAATTATACTTAAATTAATCTTTAAAAAGTCGCTATTATTGTGATTTTTGATAAAATTATATTGGAAATAAGTAAAATCTATCATTTCATATATAAAATTATAAACCTTAACACAGTTAAGGAAGAAAACATATTCGGCACTCGGGGACTGAACCCGGGTCGCCTGGGCCAAAGTCCACCACTCTAACGACTGAGCTACGCGGACTCTCGCTTCAGGACTTTGGAGCCCAAAATCTCGAGAATGCGTGGATCGATTTTAAAACAAATTTCATATTCTGAAGTTATTAAAGCGTCTCTATCGAACAATAATATTAAAAAATTTCAAAACAAAAAAGTTGAAAATTGACTGTTTTTTGTTCCCTTCCGGTGCCGACCGGGAGTGACGGCGGACGTTCGGATATGCGAAGGGCACTGCGGCAGGACACTTTCTACCATCCCTGAAAATTTGAAAGTTCTATCTTAAATACTTTTGGAGAAAAATCGTGAACAAGCAAAAACATAAAATCTTTAATATCTCGGGACCGGAAGTGACGACCAAAAAAAACTCGTGTAATTTTCTTACAAATTTTGTCATGAATAAGATCTAAAAATTTCATCAAAATCGGCTGAAGCGTTTTTGAGAAAACGTGGGAGAAAAAAAAAATAATAATAATAATAATAGAGGAAAAGAAACAAAGCAATAACAATAAGGTCTTCCGTTGGAAACGGAAGACCTTAACTAGACGCGATCTCGTTGCGAGCAACGAGAGGTCTTCCGTTTGAATACACCTTACGCTATCGGAATGCTTGTTCTTTTCTATCAATAAGACCGCGGAACATTAACTGGCAAGATTGGAAATATACAGCTTACATCAATTTCACCTGTTACAGTCAAAACATTTGATATGGGCGGGAACAAATTGACACGGACGTCTGAGAAAAGACAAAAAGTCATTTTTGAGTACTTTCTGTGACGACTGAAAGTTACATGTACGCCGGATCTAACAGAATATGGTAAACATATCTTCATATATTGTTCTGTCTTTCCTCAAAGTTTTGATGTTCAAATTTTTGTCAGTTATGAGATTTCGTTGAGAAAAGGTTTTTTGTCTGGAGACCGGAAACAAACAAACGGAAGTAATTAAAGAATTAAAAGTAAGCATTTTAGTTCAATTACTTACAATACATTACTGTTGATTAGACTAAATAAAATAATCAAAGAGAAAAGTCTAAAATTATTAAAAACGTCATTTGCTTGTACACTTCCGGAGAGAACCGAAAGTGACGGAAAATAAAATGGAACCTGTTAAACACACCTTCAATCAAATGTCTATCATTCATAAAAGTTTTGTATCTTGATTTCTTACAGTTTCTGAGATCTCCCGTGTACAAAATTTGTATGAAAAAAAACCTACTGAGATATTTGAGATGACTCACCGGATTTTTTTTAGTTTATTTAACCATGTGTAGTGGACCCATTATATTTCTATTACTAAAATGTTACTTCCATGGTAAATAACAAAAAAAATAATTAAACAAAAAATTTGGAGTACTTCCTGTGAGGACCGGACGTTAGGCCAGATGACACAAAATAATGTAAACACATGTACATACATAGGTCTATCATTCAACAAAGTATGGTTGTTTAAGTCTATACCGTTTTTGAGATCTTATTGAGACAAAGATATTTGTCTCGGGACAGGAAGGGGACAAACGATAGTGCTCAATGAAAATTAAAGTTAGTATTTATTAAATACTTTTCCATCATACATTATTATTTAAAATCTAACTAAAACTGTCGAAGAAAATCATTTAAATTTATAAACAGCTTGATTTGTTTGAACCCTTTCAGTGAGGACCGAAGAGAAACCCGTTAAACACATTTTCAATCAAATGTCTATCATCCTTGTTAGTTTTGTGTGTTGATCACTTACAGTTTCTGAGATCTCGCTGGTACAAATTTTGTTCAAAAGCAGCTACCTGAGATATTCGAGATATCTCACCGGAAGTAGAATTGTTTTGTCTATTTAACATTGCATAAATAAAATATGTAAAGATACTAATATATTAATTCTATGAAAAATAAATTAAATACGGAAATATTTTTTAAAGTACTTCCGGTGACGACCGGAAGTTAGACGAATCAAACAAAATAGAGTAAACAAATGAATATACATAAGTCTATCATCCCACACAGTTTGGTTGTCCAAGTAGTTACTATTTTTGAGATATCGTTGAGACAAGGTTTTTAGCTCACCTGAGCTGAAAGCTCGTGAGCTTTTCTGATCACTTTTTGTCCGGCGTCCGTCTGTCTGTCTGTCCGTAAACTTTTTACATTTTCGACTTCTTCTCCAGAACCACTAGGCCAATTTCAACCAAAGTTGGCACAAAGCATCCTTAGGTGAAGGGGATTCAAGTTTGTTAAAATGAAGGGCCATGCCCTCTTTCAAGGGGGGTTAATTAAAAAATCATTGAAAATTTGATGGTATTTTCAAAAATCTTCTCAAAAACCATTTGGCAAGAAAAGCTGAAACTTGTGTGGAAGCATCCTCAGGTAGTGTAGATTCAAGTTTGTTCAAATCATGATCCCCAGGGGTAGGGTGGGGCCACAATGGGGGATCGAATTTTTATATAGGAACATATAGAGTAAATCTTTAAAAATCTTCTTCTCTGAAACTGATCAGCCAGAAAAGCTGTAACTTATGTGGAAGCATTCTCGGGTAGTGTAGATTTAAGTTTGTTCAAATCATAATCTCCAGTGGTAGGTGGGGGCCACAATGGGAAGTCAAATTTTTACATAGAAATATATAGAGAAAAATCTTTTAAAATCTTTTTCTCAGAAACTGATCGGGCAGAAAAGCTGTAACTTGTGTGAAAGCGTCCTCAGGTATGGAAGATTCAAGTTTGTTCAAATCATGATACTGGGGCTAGGGTGTGGCCACAATGGGGGGGGGGGCTCAAACTTTTACGTAGGAATATATATAAAAATATCTTTAAAAATCATTTGCTTAAAAAAAAATGATAGTCTAGATTAAAATTTTTCAAAATCATAATCTTCAGGACTAGGGTTGGGCCACATGGGGGGGGGGGGGGGGGGGGGGGGGGGGGGTTGTCCAATTTTACAGAGGAAAACATTTAAATTATCCACAAAAACTCAAATGATTTTTTATATATGGTTTTATTTATATGCAAGCATTTTGAATTATTGTTGATTCTTTAAAGTTGTTTGAACTCTGGCCCCTGGACAATTCTTTGGCCTTACAAGGGGTCCAAAGTTTGATGTAGGTTTATAATCCATATACAAACAGTTGTTTAAGTCTGATCATTTTCTCGAAAACTGCAATGCTCAAGATGTAATATGACTGTAAAATCATCCTTGTTGATCATTGCTCAGGTGAGCGATGTGGCCCATGGGCCTCTTGTTTTGTCTCGAGACAGGAAACGGACCAACAGAAGTGCTCAATCAAAATTAAAGTTTATATTTTTCTAACGTTTTCCTATTGTACAGTTTTGTTTATCAAGCAATCTAAAACTGTCAAAGAAAAACAGTTAAAATTATTAAAAACTTCAATTGTTTGTACCCTTCCGGTGACGACCGGAAGTGACGGGCGATAAAATGGAATCAGTTAAACCCATCCTCAATCGAATGTCTATCGTCCTTGTAAGTTTCGTGTCTTAATTACTTACAGTTTCTGAGATCTCGCGGGTACAAAATTTATTTTAAAAAAGCTACCGCGGAACATTGGAAATATACAGCTTGCGTCAATTTTACCTATTACAGTCAAAACATTTGATATGGACGGGAACAAATTGACGCGGATGTCTGAGAAAACGTTGGATTCAAACTGTAGTTAATATTGGAAGTGTATTTTCAATCCACCTCAGCGTTCCTAACTTGCTATATTACTTATGCGATCGAAACACATTTTATTTAGTATCAGCAAAGCGATAAAAAAAACATTTTATTTCATCAATAATTATATAATCAGCAAATATGAGAAGATCCAAATTCGGGAGAGATTATACGCAAGGCAAAGCATTGTCCGATGATTCAGAGAATCAGTCGCCACTGATACACTTCCTATAGCCAATGTTTTCTCAGACGTCCGCGTCAATTTGTTCCCGCCCATTTCAAATGTTTTGACTGTAACAAGTGAAATTGACGTAAGCTGTATATTTCCAATTTTGCCAGTTAATGTTCCGCGATCTTAATTATACATTATAAAATGTCGGGTTTCAATTTTACAAAGTAACACCTACAGCAGTATACATTATGAATTTTGAACACAATCAGTGACATATTAAACGGCGTTATTAATTTCAGCAAAAATTAAAAGGAAGGTTTAATAGGCGTAGCTGTTTTCTTAAAATATCGTTAATTATAGACATAAGATATATAAAATGCCATACGCTATAAACTGCATTTGTAGAGAGAGAGAGAGAGAGAGAGAGAGAGAGAGAGAGAGAGAGAGAGAGAGAGAGAGAGAGAAATTAATCAGAAATCGATTTGATAAAGAAATTGATTATCTTTTTATCTGCTTCTTTTGCATATCGATTAATTTTTTTTGTGTCAAGTTTATCTTTGCCGACTCACACTGTATGATAAAAATTTTTGCTAAGTCGGCAAATAAAATAACCTACATCTTACTAATGTAGTATGGTAAATTATCCCCCTTTTCCTGAATCCACTCAATACCCCAGTGTTATGTCTAAATGACCAGTGTTAAGCAATCGGTTAATATATTACGAAATTTATGAATTTTGACCTCGATGCTTAATCACTAAACAGATATAATAAATCCCGCTTTTTGGGTGAACATTACATGTATGTAGACCTTTGTAAATAATTATAATCTTAAGGCAGATTTTAAATGATTATAATCCCGATGCACCCTGCCGTAATGACTTTTTTTTTATCAAAAGTGAAAAATCAGACTTTTTGTTTTAACAGTGTATATCTCCGATCGGTGTTTACACGTGTTTTTTCATAGGCCCAAACAGACATACACAGGTGATCAGTTCCAAACCTTGTCGCAGTCACCCGGTGGTGTGTATAGTTCAATGTTTAAACTTCGGAGGTTTTTCTTAATCCAAGACAGACAACAGATATGTATCTGTAGACAGATTCAAAGAAGGAGAAAGTACACCGTCTATAATAAAAAATGACTTTTTAGCATTGACTTCCAATCAGTAAGAAGGCAATCAATAAAAAATTAATTTCAAATCATTTAAATCCAAAGACAATATCCCGTAACTAGAAATAAATACATATATAATTTTAAACGTCAAATGTACATTTAGGCATACATTACTGCATGTTACCTGTAGTAGTTCTTATTCAAATACTAAAATATTCGTACGTTGGAGAGAGAGAGAGAGAGAGAGAGAGAGAGAGAGAGAGAGAGAGAGAGAGAGAGATATTTTACAGTGTTTTATAGTGTTCAGGAAATCAATATATAAACAACATATGTCAATAAACGCATATTTACATGCATATATCTATATATATCTGAATAAATACTAAACAGTCCTCCTTTTAAAGTCCCGTAGAATACTTGAAATGTGGGCGCATTGCTAAATGTTTTGTGCATACAGTCAATGAGATGGCGGCATTTCTTTGATGCTGGCAAAGCGACCTGGCGAGCTCTAATGCGGTCGTACTGCAAGGGTGCTTCGGCGGCATGTCTTTGATGCCGGCGATGCGACGAGCGTCTGAATTTAGCGAGCTGCTGACAGAAACAAGACTGTCACAATTCGGGAAATTGACGGTATTTTGAAACGGGCTCTATATTTGTACTGAAAAAAAGGTATTATTTTGATTTATGATAAAATTAAAACGGAAAACATAAAAAATCCATCGTTTCAAAGATATAATCGTTAAACAAAACACAATTAAGAAAAAAAAAAAAAAATTCGGCACTCGGGGACTGAACCCGGGTCGCCTGGGCCAAAGTCCACTACTCTAACGACTGCGCTACGCGGACTCTCGCTTCAGGACTTTGGATCCCAAAATCTCGAGAATGCGTGGATCGATTTTAAAATAAATTTCATGTTCTGACGTTATTAAAGCGTCTCTATCGAATAGTAATATTAAAAAAATTCAAAACAAAAAAGTTGAAAAATGACTGTTGTTTGTTTCCTTCCTGTGACGAGCGGAAGTGACGGCGGACGTTCGGATATGCGAAGGGCGCTGCGGCAGGACACTTTCTACTATCCCTGAAAATTTGAAAGTTCTATCTTAAATACTTTTGGAGAAAAATCGTGAACAAGCAAAAACATAAAATCTTTAATAACTCGGGACCGGAAGTGACGACCAAAAAAATCTCGTGTAATTTTCTTACAAATTTTGTCATAAATAAGATCTGAGAGTTTCATCAAAATCGGCTGAAGCGTTTCTGAGAAAAGGTGACAGAAAAAAAAAAACAATAAAAATAATAGTGAAAAAGAAACAAAGCAATAACAATAAGGTCTTCCGTTGGAAACGGAAGACCTTAACTACAATCGAAATAAAATAAAAGAGGATTTGATATTTGAAAGAAATGCCCAGATATCCAGATTATCTTGCACAGATAGTGCTGCCTTACTTCGCGTGCACATCGAACGCATGTTTCGTTCATACAGAATGCATAATGCCTGCATTATATTGTAGACCCCGGCCACACTACATTCAAATAAATAATAGTAAATAAGCGATAGTAAATCGAAGAAAATAAAAACATGTCATTTTTATCAGTTTCTACAAAAACACTTCTCTATGAAGTCCATGCTTTCACTGCACGATCTACTACAGTGTACCAGATTTTTAAAATAAACAAATATCTGAAAAAAATTTAATACCTTTTTTTTATTTTAAATCAATCAACAAAAGTTTCACTCATTATTACTGGTAAACGTCATTATAGCCATTCATATTTTTGTTTCTTTCCTGAATGTAACAAATGGTCTGTGAAACAAATACTGAGGTGGGCGCTCCAAAAAATCCAGGCCATCATCGTGTCTTTTCATGTTAATTGCCATCAGTCGCATTTTCTGAAAAATAAAAATGTTTATTTCATATTTAGATTTAAAAGCAAATACAACATCTTTTAACCAATCAAAAGTTCTTGGAAACCTCGTAATTTTTTTTAACATTATTATCCAGGTACTCCCACATCATTAGTAATTGAAAATCAAAGCAAGCTAAAATCAAAGAGCTTACAAAGCTCGTAGCAACGAGACATCAACTACATGAAATCACAGTTATCATATTTAAAAAGAACATCATAGTTTAATTATCTTTATAACGATTTGATACAAGAAAAATGTCATGTCATTTAATCTTATTGTAATATAATATATTTGATATGACTATTTTCATTGAAATCATGCAAATATCATATCATATCATTTGCATATAATACTGTATCATAATTTGATTAACTATCATATGATATGATACATAATGATATGATCTTGTATCATATGATACACTACGATATTTTATCTTATTATAAAATAAAATATTATACAATTATGGATTTTTTAATAGTTATAAAATTACTTGCAGCACAGTGAAAATGACATTTTTTAAAACGCTGTCATCATTTCAATCATACACACTGAATAAAGTGAGAGACTGGTCTGGCTGCACATCTAATTACGACTTCATCTGCCTCTTAATGACACACTAAGTTAACAGATAGTTCTAGGCTATCAATAGCAGTTTTTAAACAATGAAAAATAATTAAAGCTTAACAGAATATGATTTGAAGAATATTTTGTTCAATACTATTTTCAGTTTGATGCATTTTAATAATTCCCAATGGCATTTTGTCTTTAAAATACCTGCTTTAGTTGATTAATGTCGAATTAGTTGTGTGATATCATATTTCGCGGACCCGTAATCAGAAACGGACGAATGTCACCTGATGTACTTTCAGCCAATGAAAATTACAAATATTACTACCTTGTGAAATATATGCAAACTATGATGTAATATCATAGGAATCATATGATAAATATCCACAATCACATTTATCGAGCAAGTTTGAGCGAGGTAGAACTAGTTTTCTTAGCATCTTTGATAATGGAGATCAGAGCCTATATCCGACACTAGCCTTATGTTTCATATCAATGGCTTTATGAACCATGAAACTAAATGAAATTGGTTAGGACAATTCTCTTCCACCATTCAAACCTGCTTTGAACTTCTCAAAAAACTGTCACCTGCCCTAGCATCTGGATAATCAAGACCAAACTACCTCTCTATTACACATCAATAGTTATATTAACTGTACATGTCTGAATATTTAGATGATCACACACTGTATATGAGGCTTGCTTTGTACTTCACTTACATAGTTAAATTAACTATGCAAGTCGGAATAAGTTAGGGCCATTATTTACATACATATGACCTCTCCTCCAAAAATCATAACCTCCTCAAGCATTCAAAAACTAGATGCTGTCATTAGACAGTAATACCCGCACCAAGTGTTTGCCTCTAAATAACACTCTCTTGTACCAGTTTTAGTTAGAAAGATGGCCATATACACTTTCCGGTCCTTTTTAAAAATTAAAATTTTCATAAATGATGAGGTCACATCCCATAATACACATATTACTTTTATGTACAATTTGGGTTTGAACTGTTTGTATGTGAAATTTAAATAAATAAAAAATCTAAACATTTCATGTTGTAGAAAGTATGCCGCCCCCCCCCCCCGGTGGTTGCCTGCTTTATTTATGCTTTTGTCTGTCAACATCACGTGCTACAATCCCCCCCCCCCCTTTCAAACACAATTATTACTCTGAACCCCCCTCCCCCCACCCACCCATAGATAAATAAAAATCAGAATATGTTTATAACAATGAAAGCCTGTACATGTAATTGCAATAAAGAATATTGTAAACCATGTGAACAGTGCAAAATAAATGTCATATTGCACAAGGATTTTCACTGCAGGACTGCTTTAACGATTTCAAAAGGTGGTATCAGAAACATGTCAATATTTATGTGGATAAAAGTGCGTTATTTTATATAATATGTAGTTATATTATAATCTAATAAATTACTTTCACCGTTTTAGAATTAAATTTTTTATACAAATGAATATTTGGGCCAAAACACAAGTTTTTAAAATTTTTGGAAACTTAAAGTAAAAATAAGATAAGCCCCAGCAAGATTCAAACTCTCTACTTACACATTGTTAACGCTCTAACCCATAGCACTATGCTATTAGGTAACATTATTTTGGGGGAAAATCATATTTTATACTTTATTTGTTTCATTCAATAAGGAGTACATCATAATATGTAGGTGTCCCATACCACCTTAAAGCTGAAAATTGTGCTTTACATGATTAATTACCTAATAAAATTGTGCAAGTGGTTTTTAAAGAATACAGTTGTGAAAATACACGCAATATGTTACAAGTAAATGATCCTTGTCCGAAGTTACGTACAAAAGACAGGTCTACAGGTTGCTTTAGCAGGTACTAGTTTTACCCAGCTCTTTGGTTAGATGGGTTTCACGTGGTGTATATGCATATGATATGCAGAATAGGATTAATTATCATGAATAAACGTTTTCTTTTGTGGTGATCAGCTAAAGGAATTCATATTGTGCTCTAATTGGATTATCATTATGATGTTGACCAATATAGGTAAGTATATACATGTAGTAGCGCAATATTATGAGACACCGGTATACAAAACGTACAGTTAAGTTTTACTTTCACTTTCTAAAATGTGATCTCCCTTTGCCAGCATACTGTAACATTTTGTATTAAATTTGGGTATTAAATATCATGTTTATATGAGTTATAATAGGGAGGAAGGGGAAGGGGCCTTAACTGTTCCCCATCCCCAGGATGTGTGGATTAGATATACATTTCTAGTGAGAATGAAGGCATGCTGCAGGTTTTTTCCCCATTAAACCCCCTACCCCATCATCATACACCAGTTATAGAAAAAGAGTTAATGACTGTAATTTTCTTTTATTTTGCTTATTCTTTTTTGTCAAGAGATATGTGGTATGTCAAGAGTTATGACTCATGAAAATTTGTGCATTTTAATCATGATTGTTAACAAATATACATGTATAATTATATATAAAAAAATACATGTGATATTATACTAGGGATGGCAATCAACTGTAGAATTGCCAATCAATTATTTATTATCTGACATCATACAAAAAAAAAACAATCAAGAAATGATTTTGCTACCGTAAAAATGTGAGAAGAGACTCTGAATCTCCCCACCCACATGCCCCCCAAAAACATGAATAATCGAATATTTTTAAAATATCCTCGAAATCATCGAAATCCCCACTCCTAAACCATATATATTTTTGTTTCTTGACCCATGACCATGTCAAGGCAAATCTTTTTGTGGTATTAGTAGGTCATGGCCTCTGGGGGTCACCCTAACCCCACCCCACCCTCCAAAAATCAGAAATGATCAAATAACTTGAAGAAAATGCTTGTGATCCCCACCCCTAAAGCATATATATTCTTCCTCCTTATGCATCTCATGGTACGTTATTTCAATCACAAGAGATAAGAGGAGGTCCAGGAATTAGGTTTTTTATGGGACGGAACATCATTTTGCAGATAGTATTGACCCTCAGAATCAAATTTATATTTCTAAAACCTTATTGCACATCTATAGTTCAGCCACTGTTATATCCCTATAAATGATGTGGCTATTCATTAAATCATGACAGGAGTTCTGGGAAGTAGGTTTTTTCAGGAGTGATAAACGTCAATTTCCTGCTACTATTTGACTCCCTGTATGAAATTTAAATTTTTAAAACCTTATTGCACAACTATACGACAGTCCCTATCTTACCCCAAGATATGATGTGGCTATTCATTAAATCATGACAGGAGTTCTGGGAAGTAGGTTTTTTTAGGAGTGATAAACGTCAATTTTCAGCTACTATTTGACTCCCTGGATGAAATGTAAATTTTTAAAACCTTATTGCACATCTATAGAATGATTAAATTATGTTTGAAATAATCATATAGACCATGATTAAATTATGTTTATAATAATTATATAGACCATGATTAAATTATGTTTGTAATAATTATATAGACCATATGATTAAATTATGTTTGTAATAATTATATAGACCATACTTTCTATGACATGAAATGTTTAGATTTTTGATTAATTTAAAATTCATATGCAAACAGTTCAAACCCAAATTATACATAAAAGTAATATGTGTATTATGGGATGTGACCTCATCATTTATGAAAATTTTAATTTTTAAAAAGTACCGGAAATTGCATGTGACCTTCTTTTTGACTAAAACTGGTACAAGAGAGTGTTATTTAGAGGCAAACACTTGGTGCGGGTATTACTGTCTAATGACAGCATCTAGTTGGCATTTCTGGTGCAGTAGTTCTTGAAAGTTTTTAAAGACACACACCCTATACTCACTGTTTCACAATTATCTCCATTTTAAAAAGGGTTGTGCCCTTTATTTTAAGAATTTAGAATCCCCTTTTCATAAGGATGATTTGTACCAAGTTTTGTTAAATTTGGCCCAGTGGTTTAGAAAAGAGGTCGAAAATGAAAGTTTACAGACGGACATACCGACGGACGGCGGACAACGGGTGATCTGAAAAGCTCACTTATACCTTCGGTTCAGGTGGGCTAAAAATTAGTAAAATTGTAATTGGTTTTGAAAATCATATTTCATAATCAGATTCTGAAACCCAAGTCTCTCATCAATAGTTCATGCTAGTAGAAAAATCCTGCATCGTTGTTATTGTTTAAACAATGCTAATTTCAAGTTCATAAATCTACTGACAGTAGGTCTAATTCTGAATCACAAAAACTTTTGATATTTTTCTATGCCAGTGGTCCACCAAAAATATACCGGTAGTCCTTGTTAAATTGCTAACTTTGGTTACTATTTTATGCCAAGTTGTACAATTGTAAGAAAGAAAGGAAAAATATTATCTTTTGATTTCCTTACATCTTGAGTTAAGGCCATCCTTAAAAAATGTTTTGTTTTGAATTGCCGCCTGGGGGTTTCCAGACCCAGGAGGTAGAGAGGGAATTTTTTTTAATTATTTTTCAAACTGGAAGTTTCACTACCGTAATTAAAATTTATTTAAGAAATAAAAATTTTAATAAACAGTGGAAATTTGATATTTTTTTCTTGTCCTATTTTCTTCAAACAAGAGGCCCATGGGCCACATCGCTCATCTGAGCAATGCCAGCCATGATAAAATAAGCTTTATGGTGGTCATCATACAAAATAGCGGAACAATTTAGTAAAATAGATCCTGTATGAAAAGATTTTCAAAATTTTCCCCGCATATTCTTATGCTATACATTGAGCATCTTTTGAAACTGGATGATTTCATTGTCAAATTACAAATGGAGCATGTTGAGCATTTCATTTCTAAAAAAGATCAAGATCAAGATCACGAAGAACTATTCATATAAACCAGGGCTCAACATTAACTTTGATATGAACAAGACCAGTAGGACCAGTACCTAAAATTTTTACTATATCTGACTAGATTTCACTAGACCTGACCTAAATTGAATAAAAGAAGAAAATTGAAAGGATCCCATGAAATAATGTTGAATCTTATCATTATAATACAATTGTTGGGGTTTTTTAATCATAAAAGAAAATATCATATAATTCATTTGAATAGATCTTTATCTGTTCTGATTATAGTTACACACCTTAATTTTCAAGACAGTTACCATGCTTGATTATTAGTGATAAACATCAGTTTCACTTGCAAAAAAACCATAGTCAAGTAATGAAATCTTCAATGTAAACAAGCCGTTATTGTACTTAGTCTGCCTTTCTGAGTAAATTTAAAATTTAAAATTGCTTGAATAAAATCAAATATGGGAAAAAATCTTTTTTTATTTCCATTCATTTCTATATTAGGCCTAATTTCATTAAAACACCAGTTCACGTAAAAGTTATCGTAAAATACTTCCAATTTTTGATAACTTTGGACGATGTGTATGGTGAAGAAATATATCGAAGTGTACCGAATGGTTTTATACAATTATGACAGAGGACCAACTATTTTAGAGGGAAATTAGGACTGATGAAGAAATCTACCGAATAGCTTTATGCAATAAAGACAGAATACCAGTCTATTTCAGAAGGAAATTCGGACTGATGAACACACTAGACAATTGGATACATGTTGGAGTTGCTATGTTGTGGCTTATCATATCTTATAAATTAGGAATAAAAGTTTTGTTTTTATTTGAAATTTTTACATGACCAGTTGGGCTACCTTGACACAAAATAAACTAGCCCGGACCAAACTTTTACCCGTCCGAGTTGGTTGGACATGACTTAATGTTGAGCCCTGTAAACACTAACCTACCGTATTTTTCGGACGATACGACGATATTTTTTTCTCTGAAGCAGAACACCCGACTTATCGTCCAGATCGATTTGTCTAAGGCTCGAGTTCGGAAAATTTTCCAAAAATAGCATTAAAAATCTTGGTTCTAATCATTTAAAATTGGTTGTGTGATTCAATATTACCTTGTTGAAATCTTTGTTCATCTTTATTTATTGTCGTTTTCACTCATTTGTTAACATTAGTATACATAATAATACCAGTAATTAAAAAAAATGGTCCATGTCTTTAATCAATTAAAAGTTTTACCGTTCCGTAATTTTAAACACATCGTCACATGGTATCCATATATTACTAGTGGGAAGATAACATTGCGCAGTAAAATTGAAACTGTTCTAACAATAAATTTAGTTGTTAGATTTTGTAAGTCTCTTGTCTGTTGTTTTAGAAACTCTATAATTTGATTTAGTCATCTCACAGTGGCTTTTTTAAAAAAAATTCTAAATCTTTCACTTTGAGTTATGATTTTAGCATTACTCAGGTATTCCATATTTCAAAATTTTATGAATCAGTTTGGCTGTTTAATCTGACTATCCTTCCAGTTTCATACAATCTAGCATTTAACATCTCTATTATGGCCTTGTTTGTGTCTTCCTACTTTGAAATAATTTTTCTCTAATCCAATTCCATTTTGGTATGCAGACAATAATTTCATCAAAGGGAGGTTAAAAAAAACTTGCTAAGGTAGAAAATAAGTTGGAGAATCATCAGATGAGATTTTATATAGTCCAATCCACACTTTGCAAAAGTTGTTCCCCTTTGCTGGGTTAACCCAAAGGTCAAAAGGGAAAAACCAACTTTTCCCTTCTTTATGCAACCAATATTTGGGCGTCCTGTGAAGAAATCTCTTGGAATTTAATTTAATCTTTCGATGTGTGGGTTGCCCCAACTTGGGGCAGTCAAAATTCACAGCGGAAACGGATTTCTAATGTCAAAAGACGAAGTTACAACCCTCTAAACTACAAAGGCTACTGTGAGAAATATATGCGTTTTTCCTCAAAGATGGCGGCCAAGGGACATAACTTTTGTAAAGTTTGATTGGTCTATTCAGGTCATCAAAGAAAATGTGTTTTATTTCCTTTTCAGAGTGTACCTTAGAGAATAAAAACATTCTGTTACTGTGGCAATTTTGCAAACTTATTTTATAGCATGTGACTGTAGATAATACAGAAGAGGAAATGTCTTACTGTTTTCCATGAAGATTCACACTCTCTCATATCTTTATACTCTTTCGCGCATTCTTCTAACTCCACTTGTTTTCCAACTTCATAACCACATTTGTAAAAATCCTTGTAGAAGGGCATACAAGCATGGTAAGCTCCGTAAAAACGAGTAATCCTAGCTCTAACCTTATCCCGAAAAGGATGAGGAATTAACAAAACTGGGTACTGCATATGCGCCAGATGCCTGAAATTAAACGAAAGCTACAGTTTTGAATATATTTTGGGTTTTTTTCTCTCATAAAAGAAAAAAGGCACAAGAAAGGGCATAATTATCATCCATAACGTCAATGCTTGTTTGCTTTTGTAGACAACAGAAACTGGAAATACAGCAAATCGTGGAAATTAATTGAGAAAACTCGGACTAAATTCTGTGCTATTTTGTGATAAGCCTAAGAATCTCACCAATCCGAGATAACGTCTTCTTCCTCTGCTCCTTTTTTCTTCTTAAACTTTTCTGTCCATATATATCGCCACGAATTCATACTGGACAAGACTGTCTCCTTTTCACCAGAATGTCAAAAGAGGTCGGAGTAAATCTGGTGTCCAGTTAGGTCGTACACATACTATCTCGTACACGGGTCATCTCGTACACAAAAAGTCAACTTGTATACAAAACTGTCAAAACTGAAAAGTCAAGTCGTATAAAAAATTTCTACTCGTACATTAGGCTTTAAATGTTGTCGGAAATTAGTATGGAAAACGGAAAGTATACATCACGACAGTTATCTATAATTTACGGCATTAAAATATAACAATTATAGACCAATTACATCTTTTTGAAGAAATGAAATAATAAAATGTAACGTGTGTTACTAACAATTTATTCAAGTAAAAATATTTTATCATTCAAAAAGTTAAAATTAAAGGAACAAGGTTTAGGGCGGACGATAATTATAGGGCGAACGACAAGAGCGAACGGGACTCAAGCGAACAGGTACGTACTTCTTCTACCAGTTTGCGGCCACCACCAATCGCTGATGACACTGCCACTTTTTGTGCGCATCCGAAATTTAGAAAATAAAAAAACAGAAAAAAAACTAAGTGCTTTAAAGTTTCGAAAATTAAAAGAGTCACATATGGAGAAATAAGTCCGATTTGTCTAATTTGCATACGGCCGCCATCTTGGATTTGAGGCTGCAACTATTTCAAAGTGATGTATAAGGAACATTTAAAAATGCTCAAATAACTCGGAAACTTTTATGCCGGAACTTTTTGCCATGGTATGAATTTCACCTACACACCGGTAGAAAAAAAATGACGCTATTCGATTTAAAATTGGTTTATTTTTTATTGTGCCACTTGAATATGAAAATTTGAAGCGAGAGATGAACCATTTTCATAGTAAAACAGTGAAATTTGGGGATTATTACCAATTTCAACACAGAATTTCGAATTTTTTAATTGATATAAGCGAGTTGCCATGGTGCTCCCTAGTATTTGATATTTTAAACTTTAAATTAATCTACATTTTTATTTATTTCCTATTAAAATGAATGTGCCAATAAGTTTTAAAAATTGTCTTTTTGGGGGGTGCTGCTTGTAGGCAAACGGGCGCCAAAAGGGCGTTTAGATTATTCTTAAGAAATTTAAGTGAACAGGAATCAGTCTCAGTTTAAAATGAAGCCTCTCTACTTTGAAAGTTTTTCACAGACAGAACACTTAAATGTTTTCTTCTTCTCTTCTGTTGGAAAATTTCCCTGCGATAACTTTCTAAAATCAATGTTTGCATTGTGGCGCCCTTTGAACTACATGCATTGTGACGTCAGAATTTACGTTAGTGTGGTTAATGAATATTAATGAGAAAAAATCGGACTTATTTCTCCATATGTGCAAGAAAACAACCTGGTTAATTTGATCAGGTACTTAAGCGAGCCTTAAATGTTTCGAGGCTCGGGGATGTAGCGATGTCAGTGGACAGAGCATTCCAGTCCCTGATGGTACAAGGGTAGAATGATTCCTTCCTTACTTCTGTATTACTCGATGGTATTTGGAAAGAATGTACTCCCATGTTTCGGCTAAGTCTTGATGGTGTCACTAGTTTGTCAGATGTTTCCATTTTCACTACGTTTTTGATCTTGAACATGAGAGTCAGCCTGGCTCGCTTTCTCCTCTCCTCCAGAGTTTGCCAGTCTAGGGAATGAATCATATCTGTTACCGATGAGGTGTTGTGATATCGGTTGGTCACGTATCTGGCGGCCCGACGTTGTACCATCTCGATCTTGTGTTTGTCTTCCTTCAAATATGGGTCCCAGGTGGTGCTGACATATTCTAGAGTCGGTCTTACAATTGTCTATAGGCTTCCTCTTTTATATTTGCATTTCTTATATTGAGGTTACGTTTTAGAAAGCTTAGGGTGTTGTTAGCTTTCTTGCAGATGTTCGATATTTGCTGGTTCCACTTAATATCTGATGTTATTGAAACACCTAGATGTTTCGCTGTTGTAACCTGTTTGAGTTGGTGGCCGTGAAGAGTGTATTTCTTTTTATTATTGGTTGCTTTTTCCATGATATTGTTAGGACATTAAATTTTTCTGGTTGGAACTTCATTTTCCAATTCTCTTCCCATAATGCTTATTGGTCCAGGTCTTCCTGTAGGTGGGTTGCATCAATGTCTGATGTTATTGTTAGGTATACAATTGTGTCATCTGCGAATAGTCTGGTCTTTGATCTAACATTCTCAGGCATGTCATTTATGTAGTAGAGGAATAGGCTTGGTCCTAATACTGACCCCTGACTCCACTGGTATTGAACTTGAAGATTCGCCCTCGACCACTACTGACTGACTTCTGTCTTGGAGGAAGCTTTGTATCCACTTGTTTGTTTTGCCCCTTATTCCATAGTGATCTAATTTGTGGAGTAATAGGCTATGGCAAACTTTGTCAAAAGCTTTACTGAATTAGGCAGTCAGTCTGTTTGCCCTTATCCAGATTCCTGGTAATGTCATCCACAAATTCGGAATCCGTGTTGGAGGGGGTGTAGGATACTGTGTTGGTCGGCATGACACATGATGCTGGTGGTCACGATGTGCTCCATCAGTTTGCAGGCAATGCATGTCAGCGACGGTAATTAATGGCTTCAAATTTCTTTCCTTTCTTACAGATTGGACAGACAAATGCAGTTTTCCAGATGTGTGGTACTTCGCCGGTGTTATAGGATTCCCTGAAAATGATAGCAAAGATTGGTGATATGTGTGTTGCCATTTCTTTAAAAATTCTTGGAGTGATGTTATCCGGTCCGGGTGCCTTCTGCGATTTAAGTTTTTTAACAGTTTTATGATGCCCTGCTCTGTGATGTTAATCTCTAGCATTGTTTCAAAATTCCCTCTCATGTTGCAACTACTCTTGAAAACTTCTCTGGTTATTTCTGACTTAGATGACAATGCTATTTGGAATTGCTTGTTAAGGATGTCCGCCTTGTCAACTGGATCTGGGTGTAAAACTCCATCTGATTTAAGAGGTGGGATGGTGTTGTTATCAGCTCTTTTGTGTTTGATGTAAGTCCAGAATCGTTTCATACAATGTATAATTTCCGTGCTCTAAAGTACTGTCCGCCTGGGGAGTAACAATGCCCTCAACGTACTGCCAGTAGGCCTTCCTCCGCTGTCTCTGCGTTTCCTGCTTTAATGTTTGGTACTTCTCTTTGTCTGCCATATTCCCCGACTTTTTGTTCCTTTTGTAGGCACGATCTCTTCTATTAATAAGTCTTTTCAGGTCTCTGTTGATCCATGGGTAGCCATATTTATTCTTTGCTATTTTGTGGGGGATGTTACTTTTTACGCTACTTTCCAGGTTGGTCTGGAAGTATTCCCACAAGTCGTTAACTGATGCTCCACGCCTCTTCATGTTTAGAATTTCGGTGTGGATGCATGGAGTTAACATCACTGATCACGTTTTCCCATTTTGCTTTGCTGTATAGGGGAATCTGGCGTGGCTTTTGTTGTTGCCTTGTTGGTACAATATATATCTCTGTAGATTAGTAGATGGGATTATCCCTTCAACTATTTTTAGAATCGGTAGGACAACAAAGTAGTGCCATTAAAAATAAAAGTTCCTTTATTAACAGACTACATATAAAAACTATGAAGCTATGTACTATTATAAACATCATACTTGTAAGTGAGGAGCATTTTTCCTGTAAGTATATTGAGCAAAATGTGATTTAACCTGAAAGTGTATGGAATTATTTTGTGTTATGTTATGCTTCACTGATAGGCAGGAGTTTTGTACTTTCACTTTCTTTTTCAGGGGTTGACGTAAACAGACGGATTTTGCGGGAAAACGAATCTGACATCAAACCACGAAACTCGGACTAAAGATGGACAACTTGTGTAGCTTCAGTTTGAGGGATCACTCGTTGATGAACGAAAATTAGGGAGAATGCTGTGTGACATTTTGTTAACATTATCGGCTATGGAGAATGTATTAGTGGACTATACCCAGATAGGGCGAAGAACCCGATACCCTGAATGTGCAACATATTCAAAGGACTCGCACTACAAACCACATGGGATAAAAAAAATATCATCCGGAGCGCCCAGGGCTTATCATAATTGAATATATATTTGTTCATGATAAATTACTGTCGAAACAACAACGGTTAAAGAGTAAGTTAATTAATTCAGTAGAAAAATACGGTGTTACCGAGAAGCCATAAAAAATAGCATATCGACCCATAAAGATAAAACTTGACAAAAGAAGTTTATTTCGTTCAACGAAAAAGTAAAAAAGAAAAATACATTTAAAATGTGGTGTTCCCGGAATTATATATTTTCCGGATTAGTTTCACATTTGATAAATTAGGTTTATCGACTGTTAACTGTAGTTTACGAACTGCAAACTATAGTTAACGATTCGTTAATTATAGTTTTCATATGTAAATCTATATTTAACGGTTGTAAACTATAGTTTACGAATGATAGGCTAAGTGTATCTGTCTGCAAATAACGTTAACAATAGATTTTGCTGATAAATATAGATTCACATCTGTAAACTATAATTTACATTCTTTAACTGTAGTTAAGGAAGGGGTCTTCTCGTTATTAGACATACTTCTTATAACAAGAAATTTGTGAAATTTTTACATGGTCAAACAGATCATATCACCAAATGATTATATCAGTTTAATCAAATTTGACCTCCTTGTTTTCGCATGAAGGTGAGGTCAAAGTCACTACCTTTTTTCTCAACTTAAAGGATGATAAAAATAAAGGTAGTTATCTGCAGTTTTGTAGACATCTGTTTAAAATATGAAGTTTGTATTCTTCAATGAAATGGTAGATTATCAGAATGTCTATCAGCTTATACTACTAAATTGAAATAAATATTTAAACTAAAATTGATATTGCTTAGTCATTGTGTACTATGTATTATTATGATTGTATTGTATTGTTACCATGTAAATAACTGAGTTAGTTTTAGATAAAGAGTTTGTACCGAACATATGTGTTTTATCTATCTCTCGTAACATTTTGGTGCCGTGACCAGAGAAATGGAACTACGCAAGTTAAAAGCCACTAGGACGGGGAACAGAAGCGCTGTTACCAGAAAACTGAAAAAATACGAAGAATCTGAAGAATTTTCCAAGGAAGATCTTTTGTCAATTTATGAAGACTTGAAGCAGAAAAGGAAGTTAATGGAAAATCTAGACGAACAGATATTGAATCAAACTACAGAAGAGGAGGAAATCGATAATGAAATCATAGAAACTATGAGTATAACAGCGAGTTAGACATTAGATTGAGGCGTTTTAAAGAATTCATTGACAACACATTTGCAAATGTAAATGGGGAGAAACAAGATTTTTTTAAGTCAAATGATGAAAATGGTGCATTCAATCCTCATGAAATCAATGAAGTGTCATCTGATCATACAACAGTTCCATTTGTACGTGATCATTACCCTGTGTCAATGCCGTCAGGTAGTTTATCTACTGCTTCCAACCACAAATTACCGAAGTTATCCTTACCTACGTTCAACGGAAACAAATTAGATTGGCAATCATATTGGGATTCATTTAACTCTGGGGTTCCTGACAATATCGGTTTAAGTGATGTTCAGAAGTTCAATTATTTGAAATCACTGCTCGTGGGTGAGGCTTTATCTGTGGTAGAAGGATTAGCTCTTACCAATGTCAATTATAGAAAGGCCATTGATCTACCGAAGGAGAGGTATGGACAGCCACACAAAATTACTCGAATCTATATGCAAGCATTACTGGACCTACTTGAACCTACTGATTCCTTACAGAGTTTGAGGGAATTTTATGACAAGATGGAAACGTACACCCGTGAATCAGAAACTCTGGACCAGACTGAAGAGTGCTATGGAAACCTGTTGGTACCAGTAGTATTGAGAAAACTGCCATCAAAAATCAGACAGAACTTGGCTAGAACCCATGGAGGAGATGACTGGACACTTGGTGATATGAGAAAAGCCATACGACATGAGCTGTCGATTCTTGAAGCTGGATCCAACACTGATGAAGATTAGTATTACAACGACTCAACATGCCAGAGAACAGCAAACTTTTACACAAAGGCATTTAAGGGAAAGCCAACTAACAACAGGAGACAGCAATTTTTTCAACACAAGCCTAACTTTGAAACAAGAGACGCACACGAGTACCAAAACAAATCCTGTGTATTCTGTGATGATAAAACTCACATGGGAGGCAACTGCACCTTAACCAGTGAACAGAGGAAAATTGTAGTGAAGCAGAAACTATTATGCTTCAACTGTCTAGGATCACATCGAATCAAGGACTGTCCTTCGACGAGGAACTGCAAAAAGTGTGAGAAACGACACCATACTTACTTATGCAATGGCTCAAGGGAAACAACACATGATTCAACAACATACAAGAAAGTTATCCCTTCTTCAGCAACTCTACATGCGAATTCTCAAACAATACTTAAAACAGCAACAGCCAAAGTTTCCAATGGAGAAACAGTCATGGCCACAAATATCTTATTTGATGAGGGATCACAGAGGTCATTCATTACAGAAGAATTAGCAGAAAATTTGAACTTGAAGTACACTGGAACTGAAACTCTGACGATTGCAGCATTTGGTGGAAAAGAAATAATGCGGACTTTGAAAACCTCTACCTTATATCTGATTGGTGATTCTGGGGGAAAAAAATCAGATTCATGTAGTTGTTGTACCATGTATTGCAGCCAAAATCCATACATATCATGTACCAATCAAGAACCTCCCTCATCTGAAACATTTGAAGTTAGCACACTCCTATGATGGATCGACATTGATATTTCGTTACTAATCGGCGTTGATCACTACTGGGACATTGTTGGAAATGACATCATACGGGGACCTGGACCAGTTGCTGTAAGATCTAAAATAGGCTACCTACTCTCAGGACCAACACACTCAAGTGCGAAACACAATCACATTGCATCTTACAACATACTGTCTTATCATCGCCCAGAGGAATTGAATTTAGAGAAATTCTGCAAAATAGAAGACCTCGGAAGCTTAAAAAAACAACTGATTTTCCAGTTAAGGATCAGAAGTATGTTACCTTTGAAAATGGTCAATACATAGCAAAGTTACCATGGAAAGAAGAAGTCTGCAATTTACCTTCAAATGAAATAATTGCACTGAAACGCACAAAAAATGTAATTCGTCGTTTATCTTGAGACCAAGATATGTTAAAAACATTTGCCAACATCATTAAGGAACAGGAAAAATAGATTCATTGAGAAAGTAGAGCAAGAGGACATACCCAATGGGCAAGTGCATTACATTCCTCACCATCCAGTTAAAAAGGATTCCAGTACAACACCGATTCGGATAGTCTATGACTGCAGTTGTAAACATTCTGGAAACCTTAGCCTTAATGACTGCCTTGAATCTCACTCTCCACAACTCAATGAAATTCCAATGATTTTGACAAGATTTCGAGCCAAACAACATGCTGTGTCAACTGACATTGAAAAGGCCTTTTTACAGATCAAACTTCATGAGAAGGACCGGGACATGACCAGATTCTTTTGGTTGGCGGATTACACAAATCCAGATGCTGGGATTGCTACCTATCGATTCAATTTTTATTATTTGGAGCAACTTGCTCACCATTCATTCTCAACAAAACATTGGAAACTCTTTTCGAAAGAAATCCATGTGAAACTCAGAGAGAATTGTCTCAATCGTTGTATGTAGACAATGTTTTAACCAGTTTTTGAGGATGAAAATTCACTTTTAGAATTTTACAAAACATCTCGGGTTCTTCTTGCAGAGGCAGGATTCAATTTAAGAAGTTGGAATTCAAACAACAAGAGATTGTGTCACAAAGCAGATAAAGAAGGGGTACTCGACAGTGATGACAAAGTAAAGAGTTTAGGATTGAGATGGGATCCAAAAACAGACCAGATTTCCTTTCCAAGACTAGACTTGGACATCAAAAGGAAATTTACAACAAAGAGAGAAGTACTCAGCCAATCATCCAAGATTTTTGACCCACTAGGAATTTTGAGTCCCATTACTATTAGAGCCAAGCTACTAATGCAGGATATTTGGCAAGAAAATGTTACCTGGGATGAAAAACTTCCAGAAAGTTACCAGGAGAAATGGTTTGAGCTTGCAGAGGAACTTGCTGAATTATCATCTACTACAATACCAAGATTTCTATGTGAAGATTCAACTGTAGATCATACAGTTCCTAATTTACACATATTCACAGATGCCAGCAAGAGAGCTTACGGAGCCTGTGCATATCTTGTGACAGAAAATACCTCGCATCTGATTATGGCAAAAAACCAAGTCACACCTATCAAACCTACAACCTTACCTCGTCTAGAATTGATGGAAGCAGTAGTTGGAGCCAAATTAGCCAAGTACCTGAATGGCATTGAACGTGAAATCGACAACCTTATGGTGTGACAGTCAAATTGTCCTTCATTGACTTCATTCGAAAAAGTCAATGAATCAATTCATTACCAATAGAAAAGCAGTGATTGAAGAATCAATAGAAGGACATACATGGAAATACATTCCAACAAATTTCAATCCCGCAGATCTTCAAACAAGGGGAATTTCCTACAAACAATTTAAGGTATGAATAATAATCTAAGTTTGTCTGCAAATAACGTTAACTATAGATTTTGCTGATAAATATAGATTCAAATCTGTAAACTATAGTTTTCTGTCCGTAAACTATAGTTTACAACCGTTAAACCTAGTTTATCGACTGTGAAACTATGATTGGCTCATTTTTGTGAATTTGGCGTGCCATATGAAGAAGCTAGCAGCCACAAAGCCCGTGGAAGCAAGCAGCCAATAAGGAAAATCATCAAAGTACTGAAAGTACTCGCACAAAAAGTTATATTTTACTTTATTATCGGAATATTTTAAATTAATATCAAGAAGATTTATGCAAAAATAATTTATATGAGCATTGACAACTTCCGAGGCATTAAAGCTCGTCTGGATAAGAATTATAAATGCATTTGTGTCTCATGAAATTCAATCGAAAATTGGTATTTGTTTACACGTATGCTTAAAAATTGATCCCCGAGTCTGTTTACTTTCCTCCGGTAATAACATGCTTTGAAAATTCAAAAAGTTCCCGTAAAGTAAAATTACAAATTACAAAATTGGAATGATCAAACATCTTACATTGTGATTTTATTCCCATTACAAAATTAGCTTAGGTAAACAATCAACTGCCTATTACCGAAGTCTATGTTTGATTCGTTACGTAAACATTCCAAATACCAGAATACTGAATACAGGCAATCGTTCCCCAAGTTAAAAAGCAAAATGAAACGAAAATCAAAACAAGCTAAAACCACCGTCACAAAGTGAAAATGACAACACGTTGAAATATTTAACCTCAATTTTACTTCACAAAATTGGCACCATTGCGATATATCTTCCATGTTTCATAGATTATGTTCGCACGTGAACTGTTGCACAACAAACATATTGATCTTTGTAAGATTGACAACATGCATCTAAAATGGCTGCTTCAAACAAAGAACCTCGTTATCGAGATACGGTAGACTGGTCCTATGTTTCTATCGTACAATAGACTGGCAATGCCTGTCACAGGACCAGTCTATATGGTACAAAAGAGGCATTGCCAGTCTACGAGATATGACCCCCTTTATTAGTATTTTCGTAATTAGCTCAAATTTGGAACATAATTTGCCCTTAAATTTTGCAATTTATATTTTCTTTTCCTTAAAGAATGATTTATGCTAAATTACGTTAAGATTAACTCAGTAGTTCTTGAGAAGAAGATTTTTTTAAAATCCCCCCCCCTTTTTTTTTTTACAGTTTCGATGTTTTCTCCGCTTTGAATAAAATCTGGCCTTTTATTTTTGCAATTTATATTCATCTTCTTATGGAGCTGCTTTGTGCCAAATTTGGTTGAATTTGGCCAAATGGTTTTAGAGAAGAAGTTCAAAATGTAAAAAGTTTACAGACGGACGGACAGACGGACAAACGGACGACGGACAAACGGACGACGGACAACGGGTGGTCAGAAAAGCTCACTTGAGCTTTCAGCTCAGGTGAGCTAAAAACGTGGAGAGATGACCCAATATCCTTAAAAAATGTCATTTTATATATCAACAATTGAGCGTTTTAGAAAAATAATACAAGTCCGTAAACTCGTGGCCAAAGTTAAATGCATGATGTATAGCATTCAAACAACGCACTCTATTGTGACTGAAATGGCTCAGTGGTTAGAGCACCAGACATTAGGTAACCTTATAGAGTTAGGGTTTTTAGATGGTGGGTTCCAAAATTTTTGGGTTTATTTTTTTTTTCTTATCATTTGTTAAAATATTCAAAACTGAATATAATAGTTAGAAATTGTCCTATTGTAAACTTGTATTATGACATTATCAAATATATTTAGGGGAAAAAATTAATTTGAAATTGTATTTTACGACTAAACCAAATGGGCATTTGCGCTATCTTATTCCCCCATCTTCTTTGTATTGGAAATCGACCAAACGTTATAACAAATGCCTTGAAGTAAAATTAGGCGAGGAATAAATGTAACAATAGTGTCGGACCGCTATCTTCATAACAGCATAATGCACCAAAGAAACATTTTTTTTGTCTTAATAAATGTAAGAGGGCAAAAGTTTGATTAATAACATCGGGCTTGAGATTCAGAGATTCTAGAAATTATTCACATTTTTTATACAGTTTGTTAATTAAGTAAAAGAAATTTATCTTTATACTTGTATTTATATTTAATAGTTACAATAATGTTAGATTTTGGCAACAAGTTATTTTTAAATTTAATTCTTCACACTTGTGATTCTGATTACTGATTGGTTGTTTTACGGAAGTGGGCAGTAAGCCATACTTTGGCGGCATTTTCCGTTGGTATGTTGAAGAGGTCAGTTGTAACTTGCACTTTTGTCTGATACTTGTAAGTATTGTAATAGACGCCATGATGTTACAAATGATTTTAAAGATTGTTTGATGCAAAACATTATTATTATAAATATATAGTGGATCCTAATCAAGTGTGTATAGTTTTTATGAATCGAAGAGTAAGACCATATATATTTTTATAGTGCACAATACAGCAGCTGTGAGGCCAGCACTGAGAGATATACATGTAGTATACAGTACATTCCTTACTTAGGTTTGTAAATTGTGTATATTATTATTAGCTTAACTTATATATACTTCATATTCTATCTATTAGATGATATGTTGTATGATAAAATGCATTAAATAACAGTCATGTTTGTAATGAATAGTCACAAATATTGTTATGCGCTATAACTTACTATAATTATTGTAATAATCTTTCTGAATATTAAAAAGAGTATGTTTATCCGTGTATTGTTATGACCATCACTTTCAATTATGTATTTCTATTTTAGGACTACTGTCAAAATTGTCAACTTATCATATAAATAAAGATCAACTACCACAAAGAAAATCACTGTGTTGCATAAATATTTAAAAATATTACTCTATTTACAATAAAAATTACATACCTAGATTAAATAAAGTCGGAATTAAGTTACTTAAAGAAGGTGTTGCAGAAAGGCGGGATTTTAATTCAAATTAATTAAATACCCATAACGCATGAAAAGTCGTTCTAAATATAAACACAGCTACTTGAATGACGACCGCCAATCGATCTTTTAAGATGACTATAGTTTTTGTAATTTGTTATCAAAAACAATTTGATCGCCAATTGCTAGCGTGTTTAGAATATAATTCTCTTTGGAGATTTTATGCGCGACGACATTTTCCTAGAAGGGAAATTCGCGGCGTATTGTCATGTAATTGGTTTGCATACACTATTGTGCTCTTAGAAATTCATCTATCTGTTTCTTTATCTATTTATCATTTATGGAGGAAAAAAGAATCACTTCACGCGCAGTGACATCACCGGCATCCATGTTGAATTTGAATCTCGTACTAACTTCACGTTTGGTGATAATTTATCAATATTGTTTAATGAGTGATAAATGCATTCAAACTTACCTAGTGTGTTCTTGAAAAATTAATTCCTAATTAAGAAAACAAATTTTCGTTTCCTACAACATTTGCAGTAGATTCGATCAAATGAATTTCAAGACATCTGATTGGACAAAAAAACGTGTTTCAACAGTGAATCAGTTTTATTTCATTGTTATTCAAATAAAATCATGTATTTTTATTGAATCTGCCTTCTGATTACTTCATGAAAACAGCAAAGGCGTTTTCCCTTACTTTGTTTTTTTAGGTTTCATCTTAAATCATAGTCTGACCTACTCGTACCCAGGTCATTTCGTACCCAGAATTATATCTCAAAAACAAAAAAAAAGTCAAGTTACGACTAATAACTAATTCAATAAAAACAAAAGATAATCAAAACTTATTTTTTTTTAGACATCATAGTCTTTGACAGACACATTGTAAAATATTTCCCCATTCTAATTCACACCCTCCCCCCCCAAAAAATGTATATATATACAATAAATCATGTTCAATTTACCAACAATCTGCCATGAAAATAAAAGCAAATAGGGAGACTATTCACAACAATGCATTATAAATACTTAAAATGTATGCCTAATAGGAAGTACTGATCTGCATTCACAATCATAAATATGTATTACACACTAAATGCAAGACATTTGTCAGATAAACCCAGGTTAAATTATTAATATATGATTGTACAAAATACATGAAGGACATAATTTGCACCTTTTGATGTACATTAGCTAGGGTATCTCAATTCTCCAGTTTTAATACACAATTTAATCAATCATTGAATGTTCAATAATTAAGTGTATTGATATCAAATTTTAGTGAATTTAGGAACCAAAACTAATCTCAATTTATTTCTGTCCATACATTGCCATACAAGTGAAATATTCTTGAGATAAATTGATTTTCCTATAAAAAAAATTAATAAACATAACTCTTTAATTCATGTTTTATTTTTAAAAATGCAAACATTTAAAATAAGGGAGTAAAAGTTAAGATACTTCATGCTGAGAAATTATCCAGAGATCTGTAATTTTTTTGCATTCATAAATACACCTACCTTCGCTTGCCAAGGGCTTGTGATCCGCAGGAGTGGCGCGGATCAGAAACCCTTGGCTAGCAAAGATGAAATATCTCAGGGTTCTTGAAAACAATATTTATTTACATACCAGAATGAAAATTTGTTTACAATCATGTTTTTGTATTTGAATTTCCCCTCTCTCTCTCTCTCTCTCTCTCTCTCTCTCTCTCTCTCTTGTTCGGCTAAAGAAAGTGGCTGTTAAATAAAAATCTATGGAGATTCTTTGCATTAATTGCAACTCTCCACAAGAAATCTGTTTTTCGTTCCTGTATAAATCTCTGAGAAAAAAAAAAGAGATGATGTTTTAATGAATGATTTCATTGTATTTCTTTTAGTTGTGTATATTTCTATAAAAAATCGTCAAAATGTGATGGAAACAGTAACTTGAGACAGACTTTAGTCTAGTTTATCTCATACGTGTGGTGTATACTACCCGTGTGATAAACCTTTGCTTTATCAAACGGGTGATGCTTTATCAAATACTTCCGGTCCGAACTATTTTTGACACAGCCCCTCGCTTCAACGCTTCAGTGACATATTTTCGAATACTTTCTAGTATTTTCCATATAATAATATATACTACCAAAAATTGATTTAAAATGGATTTTGTCGAAGATTTAAATTAAAAATATAAAGGAAAACACATAACTGTGAAGTTTATAAAACTGCAAATCACGTTAGCTATCAAGGAGTTCATTCTGACGACGCAATGCAAACAGAACGTTTTGGTTGTGTTTCTATACAAGAACTTACCGAAATAATGTCTCCAAAGACTTTCATTTCACCAGCAGTAAGCATCCTAATTCAATATTTTCAACTTCGAATCATTTGGCTGGTGTTCGTATTATAAAACATCAACAACTGTTCCTCGTTCGAGTCAATTCAAACTAACGAGCATTTGCAACTTTGTGTATGTCAACAAAGTTGATTATTCAAGTCTTCTGATCAGTATTTCCATTTAATTAAGTGATTAAGCTCTAAGAAAAATTATTTACAGATAAACAATTATTTCAAGGTTTATTTCAGTGAAACTTTACATTAAAACAGTTATATTTATCTTCGAAATGACGTACTAAATTGTATTGCGCAAGGTCACAATAACCGCATAACACAACGTTGCATCATCGTTTAATCTTTGAAAAAAATCAATTCGGGTCATATTAGGGGCTGTCTCAAAAGCTTCATGATATAAATCAAATTGTATGAGATAAATAGAACATCTATAATTGTGTGATTTTATATTTGCTTTATCCAACTCGTTGAAATGGTTATATTCGCTCGGCAAGCCTCGCGAATATATACACCATTTCAACTCGTTGGATAAAGCAAATATAAAATCACACAATATAGATATCCTCTATATATGGCTTGACCGGCCTTTCCTCTGTCAGTGTGTACAAAAAAGGCAAAAGTGTAACACTACCCTAAATATTATGAAAGATGAATTTGGCAAATATCAAAAGCATATGTCCTAAACTACTTGAAAAGTGCTGCTAGAATCCTTTGCTTCGTTGTTGAAATTGAAAAATACGTTGTATTTTCAATGAAATTGAAGAAGTTGAGGGGGTTTCCGATAAATAATGACAAAATCTATTTTATGCGATTAACAATAGGATTCTAGCAGTAATACTAATAGACATGATTGAATTGCCAATCGAATTATTGTATTATACATACAAATGAACTTCGGGGTAGTGTTACACTTTTTGATTTTTTGTTAAGGTAAAAAATTGATCTATTTTTAACTGCCACGTGATACCATGGCAGGACAGCTTCAAAGATCGACTCGATTCCAAAGAAGAAATATAATATCTTGGTGAACACATTCACTTGATATTTATATTTAGCATTGTTTTCATAAAAATAAACAATATTCAAAATGACCATAATGTCGACGATCATTAAACTCAGAGTTGCCTTATCCTACCCGCGCAGGGCTTGAACAAATTTAACAAGGACCGTGGGCTGGCCAATGCTCTTGGGCCAACAATAAGATTAGAGTCCAAACAAAACAAACAATATATGAAATGACAGGCAAGAGATGATGAAAGGGCATCTACCGATCTAGCCCCATTTATATTGGCTTCGCCCTCCAAACAGTTACACCGTAAAACATATTACCGAGCGCAGCGAGGGTTAATGGTAACACGTATATATAAGAAAATCAGTGAAAAATAGAAGTTTAATCAGGGGTACTACGGGCCAAAAAATTTTCTTCCAGCCATGGGCGCCGCCATTTTGTTATACAAAAGTTAACTCGATCATTATATGACTGTCGCTTGTCGATGTTTTTTGCCCCGAAACTCATTTAAAAACTTTCCTCTGTTTGATTGAAAGTATTTAAGATGAAACTTTTACGTTTTACGTATGAATCATGACGTCATAATGAAGACTGAGCACGCGACGTTTAGTTTAACTTTGGCATATGATTTGAGTAGATATGCAGATCCTACCGTTTCAAATAAATTTTGTTCTACAAAAAAAATCAAATTGCACTACGTTGAATCTAGCTGCACTCGCTCCAACGGTCACACCGTTTATATATTAATATATATTTTATTATACCTCAATATGATTATTCTATATAACGCGTAATCTGATTGGTCTAGAGAGTCACGTGACAGGGCGAACAAAACGTCGTGTCTCCCGGGGAACAAATATCGTGTCTCACCTCTTCGGAAATCTTGGGATTTTTCGTTCAAAAAGTATGAAAAAGCCAATATGAGATTACGATGTTGACAAATATGATTAAATCAAAAATATTTAAGCATTTAAATTCTCTTTATACCACAGAAACCAATTTTACTATATTTGATTCGAATTTGTGAAAGAAAACAGAGACAATATAAAATAAAACCCAAACAATCATGACGTTATTGCTTTCCACAAGTCGAAAAATTATTAGAAATCGACGTATTTTGTATAATCATATGTTGTTCGATATAATAAAACATTTATTGCATGAATGTTCGGGAAATATGAAGATTTATTCCCCCAGGAAAATCATATTTCCCTCGGGCATAGCCCTCGGGAAATATGATTCTTCTTGGGGGAATAAATCTTCATATTTCCCTCACCATCATGCAATAAATGTATAATATTGCATGTATTTCCGTTACTTTGATTAACACATCAGAATCATCATTCTTTATCAACACTACCACCTCCACCCCAAACCCATGAACATAAAATATCTTACATTAATGTGATCGAGTGTTTGGCAACTTTGGGAGAATGTAATTTTATATCAGTTGAATTGCATTAATATCAATCTTTTCAGGAAATTTGTCCCATTTTGTAAACTATACATTTTAAAAAAATGTTCTGAATTATTCGCTCTGTGTCAGGAAATATCCCTCTCTATTGTTTTTTGTTTTGTCGGTAAAAACGGTTGTATACAATTCTTGAGAAAAATAATCTGTAATTTTGTCAAATTGTCAAAACATGCTCGCACCCCAACACAGGTAACTTAAAGGTAATTACACCAATTCACACATCCCGATATATCCACAGACGCGATACACATGATACAGGTAAACAGCAATGGCGGTCATAATCCTGCTTTTTGATTGGTTAGCATAGACAAGCAGCGCGGGATTTAAAATTCTAGATGGAAATCGGGACTATTTGTCGTAAAACGGGTTAAATTTTTTGTGAATCGGGATTTCGGGGTATTTTGGCAATCCCGATCAGGATATCGAGATTTGTATTTTTGACGATGTCAAATCGGGATAGTTGGCATGTATGTGAAATGAAAGTTATAGGTACCCCCCCCCCCCCCCCCCCTATTAGGGTTTCGATGATTAGCTACCCCACCTTTTATTTGCTTGTAAAGATGATTTGGATGAGTCTGCCCCCCCCCCCCCCCCCCCCCAACACTTTTAAAAAGTTGCTACGTGCCTGAGTATGAATAAAGAACAAAGACATTTTATCTGTATATCATTTGAAATGCAGGTATATAATATTTATTTCATTCAAAATACATACAAGTATACTCCTGTTTATTCAATTAAAGAATTTAACCCATAAAGATCTGAGTATGAAATGATATATTATCAAAAGAATAGAATGCAATTCCTCCATCATCCACTACTGCCCAGTGAAGTGGTACCTCATCATCATAGTAATCATACAGAGATGTAATGCTTGATAAAGAAGGAGGGTCTTCTTCACTTCTACCAATAAAAAAGTATTCCATAAATTAAACATCATACGGATTCAAATACATAAAACTGATTAAGCCTCAGTAATAACTTTTCATTGCATTAAATGACATTTATGATTCAAAACAGACATATATGCACCTTTCTTTGTTGCATTTATGAAGAAATTTTGACCTATGAAAATTTTTTCAGGATATTTCTATGGTGGCATACATGTAGTTCTACCACCACTTGTCAGATGATATGTCGACTTGTCAGATCTTTATGTTGACTTGTCATATCTTTATGTTGACTTGTCATATCTTTATGTTGACTTGTCAGATCTTTATGTCGACTTGTCAGATAATCATTTCAACGTGTTAGATCTTAAATTGATGTCGACTTGTCACTTACTCAACATGAAAATGTGTCCATGCCCAATTTGGGCCTCATATTGACATCATATTTTTTTGACAAGTTGGCATAAGGATCAGACATGTCAACATAATCATCTGACAAGTCTACATAATTTTCTTAAGACGACATAACATCAGACAAGTCAATATCACTATCTGACAAGTCAACTTTTCAATTCAAATTCAAAAAATTTGAATGATAATTTTCTTCAAACCATTTAGTTTTTCTGTGTTGATTTCATGCCTATTCCTTATCAGTACCCCTACCTTATGTACACTCAAACTGAATTGTATAAGCAGAACCCCCCCCCCCCCCCCCCCCCTCCAAAATGGCTGAAATTTTAAAACATTACCAAATATTAATAATATTCATCTTTAATTGATAAGTCAACAATTCAGATGATTACAATAACTTGTCAGATATTATGATGACATGTAAATGGCAGTTACTTGCATGAACACACATTAATAACAAAATATGGAATTTCCAGTCATTATCATTATTTTTTGACAAGTCGACATAAAGATCTGACAAGTAGACGTAATTATCTGACAAGTCATTTTGAAGTCAACATAATCATCTGACAAGTGGTGGCAGAACTATGCCACCATATACATTTCTGTCCAAAACCAACTACATTATTATAAACTGTATATTTACTTAATCTAAAAAATACCCTAACCTATTTTATCATTTGTAACTACATGCAAAATAGAACAAAATATCTATTAAGAAGTTGGACCCAGCTTCTTTGGGTCAAAATGTTTTCAGGGCAAAATGCTTACATTTTAAACTGACCCACTTTTTCAAATCATTTGCAATAATTAATATGCCATGCTTACATTACAGTAGACTTACCTGACAATGCAGACTCTATGGTCAGGAACCCCAGGACTAGATTTTCTGAACTTTGCATCAGGCTTGTAAACATCATAGGAAACTTTGGGAAAATCCTTTTTAGCCTCTGTACTGCAAATCATTTTTAAATTTAAACCTTTCAACAGCTGAATGATCTGAATGTGCAATAGTGGTATAATAATACCGACAAGAGAAATATTTAATTTTTATTTGTTTAATGTACTCTGTTCCAGTTTCCTGTTTCGGTACCTCTCTGTGTAATACTGTGGAATCATTTTTATTCGTGGGGGTCAATGTTCGTGGGTAGCAAACATTTTCCTGGTTCGTGGGGATGTAATTTCGTTGGTAGCGTAATCGGAAAAATTTTAATAAATATTAAACAAATGATTGTATACAGGTTCGTGGGGATGTAAATTTGTGGGCAAGGGTTATCCACGAAAGCCACGAACATTGGTCCCCCAAGAACAATGATGATTCCAGAGTATTTTGTTATCCATAAATACATCTGTGTCCAAGCTACATTTATTTACTAGAATGACAGAGTCCAAGAATTCTGATTTGGAACACTTTCTTTTTTCATCAAGCTGAAGGACATGGATAAAAAAATTCTGCAGGGATTTTACATTACATACATAATGAAAGTACATGAACTAGATAATAATGTTAAAAAAAATGTTCAAGGTGTTCGAAGAACTCAACTTCTTAATGCATGAAAGATGTTAAATTTTCCCATTGTGAATAAATTTCCAGAATAATTTAAATGATGTCCCTTTCTCAGAGTAAAGAGAGGGGACAATATCCGGGAGAGGAAATGTTGGACTTTTTCTTCATATTGATTTTAGTTGATCTTTGATGATAAAAATGTGTACATGTATTTAATTAGGAGGGAACATTACATGTACTTGAATAAAATACTTCTTAAATTAAAAAAAATTGTATTTATCACAAAAATTGGCAAAAAGGGACAGAAATAGAAATCTGGGACAGAGTATAGTTGATGTTCTCTCATTGAAATCAATGAGGTCATCATTAAAATGTGTATTAAACAAAAAAAGTTATATAAAAGCCAAACTTGTATCTGCACTTTACTGGTAGTGTAATTAATGTGCTTCAATCTCCATTTAAACTTACTTGCTCATAACAGTTGAGTTTCCTTCCCACTGTGGTATGACTTGTAACTTCTTTAACACTGAAACTAATTTTGATAAATATATCGTTAAAAATATTTTCTTGTAGTGAATTCAATGCACATGTATATTCCTTTTATTAAAAGATATTGATTTATACAGAAAATATTGTAATCTGTTTCCTTTTTTGAAAATATTTCACGACCCAATTTAAGAATATACATGTACTGGATAAACAGTGGGACACAACAAAATTTGGCTTGTCTTTGATACTTGCAAGCATAACTACTGTTATTTTTTTTTTTACATACATCTGTAATCTGAGGCAAATATATCTGAAATAAATATTCTTAAAAAATGATATGCTTACATGTATTTATAGCCTCTTCCGGTTTGATAAGGGGGACAACTCCATCTGTCCAAAAATGTTTTACAGGAGATTTAAAACTGTAATGCTCCAATGATTCCAATAATCTCTCTTTGTACTCTTTCCAGTTGGATGCACTAACTTTCTTGACAGGCTGAGAGATATCGCATGAAAAGCTGAGATCCATCATGTCAAGATCTTGACCATACCTGATTTCAGTCTTTTGTCTCCTCTGGGATTTCTGTTTTAATTGTTCTTTGTCAATCTTCTCATAAGACAAAAGAGGAATTCCTTCGGGCAAATACTTCTGTGAAATCCCTCCTTCAAGCTGTATATCTCCAGGATCACCAATGTCAGGAAATCTTATATCCTCAAAATTCCACTTACTGTATTTGGTCTGTATAGAGTTTTCTCCCTCTTTCATGTTTTCAGAATCAGTTTTCCTATCAACATTTTTCTGTTTGTTCCTACTGAAACAGGTATCTTCTGCTTGATTTATTTTTCCTTCATTTTCATTCCAAAATTCCTTGCAAACAGTTCTGGGGCTTTCATCTTTGTTCAGACGATCCCTCTGGCTTAACTGATTTGATCCTTGTGAACAAGACTTTTCATTTTCTCCAGACAATCTGCATGTTGTTACAGTGTCTTCATCAACCTGCATTTCTACTGGACAATTTTCCACTGAATCTGTGCTATTTCCCAGTCTGACTTTCTTCTGTGGAGTGCTGTCCTGTTGTACATTTTCTGAGAAGACAGGCTGCTGTTTCATTTTCATCTTTCTCTTTTTTAAATTTATGTGTTTGTCAAGTTTAATCATTCTTTCATACTTTGTACTCAACAACCTAAAAATACAGAATAAATAGCACAGTCTGTAATGAAATTATGCTTTGGCCAATTACCTTGCCTGTGTACAGTACTTGATTACTGGTAATTTAACTGAAGATTTTGAGCTTTTTTTAAACTAATAGTATTTATAACATATGGTACAGTTGAACTTCGATATCTCAAACACTGATATCTCAAAAACTAATAGTATTTATAACATATGGTACAGTTGAACTTCGATATCTCAAACACTGATATCTCAAATACAATGGATATGTCGAAGTGATTTGTAAGTCCCAACCACTTATTTTTTTAAGTATTTTACCCTCGATATCTCAAATACTAAGATATCTTGAAGTTTTTAAACAGTCCCATCTAGTTCGAGATAACAAAGTTTGACTGTACTTAGTGATAATACAGGGTTATTACATATGGTATGTACCAGGTAATCTGTTTACAAGCTGTTCATTTAATATAGCCAAATCAGCTTCATGGGCTGACCTGGATTCTGCAGTGCTGATACTGATATATGATATTGCTGCAGTGTTTTTGTCCAATATATGCATAGTATTTTTATAGAATTTATGTTTGTGATGAAAAAAAACTGTAACCAATGTAAAACTGATTCTATATCAACTACAGTATATTGCAGGTACTGATGAAACCCTAGCTGATAAAAAAGCCAACTTTATCTGGTATTTTTATGTTGAAATGCTCTGATATACTCTATCAAAATTGTGATAAAGACAATCTGATATCAAATTTCTGTTCAAGTTTTAATGGCAAGCTAGTCAGTAATTTATTTGAATGTATTTGTTCAAACAGAAGTGATTGGTATGCATTATTACTAAGCATGTAATTTATACTAACAATAATACTTACCCGGTACCCTTTTTGATATCACAGATTTTTATCACTGACCAAACACCAGTGGGTTATGATATCAATTGTATAACTACCATAGTTACATCTTACCTCCCATTATGACGGAGAACAACATATCCAATTCTTCTGAGATGGGCATAGACCAGATATTCTTCAAACTTAAGATTCTTCAGAAACTCAACATAGGCCTGTTGAATGCTGACAGGTAAACCTTTATACCAAACTTCAAGAGTGTTCTAAAAATAGGTCATGTATATGTTGGTATTCTAACTCTGACCAAAAATGTAAAGAGAGAGAGAGAGAGAGAGAGAGAGAGAGAGAGAGAGAGAGAGAGAGCAAATGTGTTGGTATTCTATACTCTGTCCAAACATGTAAAGAGAGAGAGAGAGAGAGAGAGAGAGAGAGAGAGAGAGAGACTGCATACTGTTTCTATTAGAAATAAAGCCTCCTCTGGGTATAACCATTTTTTGCTCTTGTCTGTAAATCCCATTGTGGACCAAAATTTACCCTATAAAGTGTACAATAATATACTTGACAGTATAAAGTATATGGAAGTAAATGATTTGTTTAATGTGCATTAAAAAACCCACTGGTGTTTGTTACAAATAGTGTTGCTCTATATTGCCTTATACATAGCACTGACCTACTATACAAAAAATGCTATTAATATTATACACTTATATTTCATTTGTTGTCATACCATTTCTTTGTGAAGTTCCACTAACTGGATATCTGGATTCCATTCCCCTGTCACGAGACTTCCTCTAGAATATTTAACATCAATGTATTAAGTTTGAATATCTTGTGAACTCTTCGCTTACTGATCACTCGCTATTAAAGTGATTGTTAGACTGCCATGTGTTTCTGACAAAAACCTACAAATACTGCATATTGTTTCATAATGTACACATCTTGAAAAAAAATTAATCAACAATGGGGCTGCATGTATGAATATAAAATTGTTAAGCAACGCCCAGAGTTTGTTGGAAGCTTTGCACCAAGATGCTGTGAGCCAAAGTGTACAAACTTAGTCTTAACTGTGCATGAACTATATAAATAAAGAATACTGCATTGTACCGGTAATTCATAGTTTTGGCACAAAATGAGGGGACTACAATTTAGGAGATCAATGCTTGTATTTTCTCATAATGACAGACAGAACCAAATTTTGGGGTTAATAAACTGTATTTATAAAATTTCAATTTATATTGCATGAATTATTACCCTTGACCATAATGACTGGGGTACAGAAAAATGTTACTTAAGGTCAGACGACACAATTTCCTCAATTTCATATTACTTTTTCCATTTTTAATGCAACTTTTTACATAAACAAATTACAAATTTTTCTCCAATCGTACTAGAGCTCCAATCGTAGTAGAGCACAGAAAGGGATGAAAGCCCGGATTATTTTTATTAGAACTCTTTATTACGAGGAGATACAAAAAAAGATGCTTGAGGAACGTGTCGTCTGACCTTAATGCACATTAATTATTTTATTGTGGCACATAAAATGTTTACTTTTGTTTTTGTACACAGTAAAAAGGATTGTGTAAAACCTTGATGATTAGCAAGAAAAAAAGTTTTTACTTACACTCTTTCTACCCTTGGCTCTGCTAACACAGCTTTCCTCTCTTCGTAGAATTTTTCAAGTCTTTTGGCTTGAAGCCAAGAATCATCTGGGGAGAAGTCTTTGTCACCTCCCCTTTGAGGGACGGTCTTATCATACGGCTTTCTGTGCTTGAAAAGTTCTTCATCACTAAACAATGATAAAATATTTCTTTAATATATAATATATAATATTTAATATATTTACATAAATAAGACCGCGGAAATTGACGCGGACGTCTGAGGAAACATTGGATTGAAACTGTAGTTATAGGAAGTGTATTTCAATCCACCAGTTTCGAAATTTTTATAAATATTTACGTTCCTCAGAAATGTTCAACAATGTCGATATAAGTGAATTTTTTTTTGTTAGTGAACAGCTAGATAAACAATGAAAGCGAATATCTATTCGTATGCATTAACTTAGCGAAAAAAAAGAAAATTTTTATCGGGGTATAATTTGATTTATGAAATCGGAATTTGAATTATTCTCCTCTGGAAATAACCCCCGTTTCAACAATGGGCCCACTTGATTTCAGACTTTTGACGACTGATTCTCTGCAAAGCTTTGCCACTTGATTTCAGACTTTTGACGACTGATGCTCTGCAAAGCTTTGCCTTGCATATAATCTCTACCGAATTGGGATCTTCTCATATTTGCTGATTATATACATGTACGTATTGATGAAATAAAATGTTTTTCAATCGATTTGCTGATACTAAATAAAGTATTTTCGATCGCTCTTACTTATATAGCAAGTAAGAAATGCTAAGGTGATTGAAAATACACTTCCTATAACTATAGTTTCAATCCGATGTTTTCTCAGACGTCCGCATCAATTTGTCCCTGCCCATATGAAATGTTTTGACTGCAACAGGTGAAATTCACGTAAGCTGTATATTTCCAATCTTGCCAGTTAATAATCTGCGGCCTTATATATTTATAATGACTTCAATTGTTTGTGTCGTTAGCCATTTTTACATCTTTATATATCATATCAACATAATATATCATACGTACAACTAATGTTATAAAAACACAATTGCTACAGAATTTATACCAATATAAACTGGGCTGGACAGGTGGTATGAGTGTAAATTGTTCCAACCCAGTTTATGTGAGTATGAATTCTGTAGCTATTGAATTAATACCTTATAATTCAATTCTTTATCATGAAAAACATAAATTGAGATTATTTTTCTTCATAAATTGTTTGTATAATAAAATGTACTGGTTTACAAATCTCCAGAAAATGAAGAAAAGGAAAATCTCTCTGTATGCAAATCCAGGACATTCTTTTGTTTTACTACATTTCACAGTTTATGATGGACACTGGCCTAGCTAGGGCTGTAGTTAATTGGTTTTTCTAATGAATTAATTTATTAAGTAGAATTAACTAAAAAAAACCACCATTAATCAGTTTAATTCTTTTCTGAAGTACATACATTATGTAGGTCTCAATAATTTCAGAAGAGCCAATTCCTTTCTGTTCAATTTGTTTGAATCTTAACTCTAAAGCATAAAATAAAAGTTTCAGCAGAGACATAAATAACATTATTTATTTTTTATTTATGTCTCCAGCATCAGTGCTCAAAGATATCTAAATCCAGAATGAAATTATGCTGTCTGTGTAAAAATTTCGATAATTATATATGTCTCAACAAAACTTTTCAATAATAGTACCCAGATTGTTTAGAATTGTTTTGTTATATCTCCTCAGAAAATAAATGAACGGATAATAACATGCTACCAGAGGCGAGTTTAGCAGAGTGAGCGCTCACCAGTTGCAGGTATAGGGAATTTTTGTGAGTGCTCACAAGCAACCGCTCTGTTGAACACACCTCTGTCTACCTGAAAAACCCATACTATGATGAAACACTACACCAAAATTTTATTTTTTTAATATTGTATTATAAAAGTTAATGGTTTAGGGTGAGGGTCAACGTCTACAATGGAGAATATACATTACTATATAGTTATATATTCTGCCTGGGAGGAGAAGGATAGGGGTTACTGTTGTTTCGCCCAAAAGTCAAAGCTCCCCATGCATGAGCGCCCCCAAAATTTTTTGGAGCGCCCCAATTACATTTCACAAGCGCCCCAAATATCTTTCACGAGCGCCCCAAAGTAAAAATTATCATTACATTAAGTCTTAAATTATTTTCACAAGCGCCCCAAAATTGGTTAGTCCCATTTTGCACTAAAATCAACGTTGGCATAATTTTACTAGCATGAGTAGGTCCTCAAGTTTGGGGATTATTACATTTACAACTTAAATATTAACAAAATGTACTTCACTGGCAAAGCGCCGCTCGCATAGTGAGCTCTAACGACAACGCCTGGGTGAAGAGAAAATTCGGACTACTGATACCTTTGACATACTGAAAATTCTGATTTGTACCCACAATTCCATGTAAATTGCAAATGGCTACCAATGTCATGATCTCATGAGAACAGGTAAAATGTATTTTAAGAATGTCATGCATTTAAAAGATGAATAATATTAATAAACATTCTGCTGATTCTAAAAAAATGGTTTGCAAGTCTTTTTTTTATTTACATTATTTTCTTGGTAAATTGTTCGGAGCAATGCTACTTTGACGAAAACTGTCGAGTGATGTCAGCTCTACTAACATGATGTCACAATGTCTAGACTAAGCACACGACCTTTAGCGTAATGAATAGATAGGCGGATCCAACACTGCACGTTTCTGATGAATCTGATCATGAAATTGTGATCGTTGTTAATGGCTTCGCCCTCCAGATCGCCACACCGTAAAACATAACTGTTTATACATGTGCATAGTGGAGCGTAAAATATTTTTATTCACGTTAATGCATCCATACGCTTTAATTTAATTATATTATCATGTGTATGCCCATGTGTATTTACAATTCAATTTATGCTGCACTTACCCCAATGGTCGCACCATAAAACATATTACTTTTAACACGTACACCTGTTGTATATATCTGTATTCTGTGTTAGTTCCAGGGGTTTTCTCAAGTTGAACAAACAATAGACTTAAATTAGATATACAAAAACGATTGAAACCATGTCTAAACAAACAAAGCAGCAATATCTCGCCTGATTTAACAATTAAAGGCAATTGAGAGTTCATGAAGCTGATAAAATTAATCAAACAAGCTATTTAATATTTAAAGCCGTGAATATCCATAAGCATACGAGTTACGAGAAAAAAGTTTTTATATAAAATTCATACTTTTTAATGAACATCCAAAGTATTCCCTAATAACTAACAAGAAAAAATTAAGACAAAGTAAATTCAATCAAGAACAGCTAATTGGAGCATTCTGAAAAATTTGCTCATCACATTCAAATAATTAATATAAGCAAAAACGATTTTGTGGCGCTTTTAAAAAATACATAATCATGATTAACCATTTGGAGCACTCGGAAAAAAAAATCAAAACCAGGAACCAACATTTGGGGCGCTCAAAAAAAAACCATTGGGGCCCTATTACATGGGGCGTACTGGTTTTGGGGCCAACACCACCCGATGGATATATATGCCAATTTACCCCACATAAAAATATCGTTCAATGTACAATAATCTGGCAGCGCAACAATACGAAGCTATTCTGGCGTACAAGTATAGACTAACACTGATTTTAATCGGATATTACCATAAGATCTTCTCGTAGCTCAAAAAGTGGTCGTGCTCCTTTTCCCGGGATTCCATATTCCTCAGTTCTCAGCCTATTCGATTAAGAACGTCTCCAGTACTCTTTAAAATTATAATTTTCTTCAATAAAATAGCAAGGTTTCGAATGACCCAGAACAATTTTACAAGGCGCATGCGTTGTTTAATAACATTTTTCAATGGAGGAATGTCAATGTAAACTATTCCAAACAGCAACAAGTTGAAGTTACAAACACGAGGGATTGGCCGACAAAGCAAGTGCAGAAATGGATAGTAAGTTTTGGCATGATTTATTCACAAAAATTGATTTATAACAACACAGTATTTAACCCATTGACACAGAAATCTCTTAAAGTCTCCTACAGTAACAGCCAGATCAGCTAGGGTCCTAACATGTATGCCTCCTACACACGAAGGGAACGTTTTCGCTTAATATGTTTTACGGTATGACCGTTTTGGCGAGCGCAGAAGGATCTACACATCTCTCATCATTAATATGTTTTACGGTGTGACCGTTGGGGCGAGCGCAGAAGGAACTACACATCTCTCATCATTGTTAAATGCAACCCGTGGACTGACTTGCCCCAACCTAAAATTTAGGCTTTCTCTCGAAAACTTTTACCCCCGCAAGAAACCCGAAGTTATCAAAAATTTATTCCAATTGTCCCGCCCTAGGCTAATATACTTGAACAAACTACACTAAGATTAATTAATGTAAAACAGACTTATTAATACAAAGCCATTTGGTTTTTTTTATGCAAATACAATCATGAATTATCATTCTTTACTTTTTAATATAATCAATAAAATCAGTAAATAATAAATTGCTTGTCTGTGTTATTTCTCATCTTGTTCCTGGTTGTTAATTGAGTTTTAGTTATTTTCCTCTGTAACATCAATTTTGTTTTTATTTTTTTTTTATTTTTGTATGCTATATATGCGCAGAATACATGTGCCCTCCCCCTTTTTTAGTGTGTGATATCCCACTATTTAAAGGTTTGTCCATATATGCAACTGACAAATATATATATTTATCAGTTTATTTTTTTTCTTTTCTTTTTTGTTTTATTTATTTATAACAAAATGATGTGGCTGCATGTATTTCTAATAATTACACTTTTTAAAATATTTTTTTGTCACCTATGTAACGTATGCATATATACGATTGGATCAATATGACAGTAAATTAAGCATGGAACTTGCAAGTGCATTTTACTAAGCAAAAAAAAAAATATATCAAAACAAAACTAATCAGCCGAAGAGTCGCCGTTAACACTGATACTGACTACTTACTACACGTTACACCCAGTACAGATGCTTTATCCACCTCTAAATTTATCGCGGGAAATTATTATAGCGCGAGATCATTATGACGTCATACTTGACTTTCTTTTGCTCTCGACAGTTCTCGTAAATTGTCGTTTAAATTCGGGTAGGAAATGATGTCATGTGTTAGCAAAAGTTCAGATAAGTACAGTTTTTTTTTACGTAAGCATATGTGTTGTTTACTTTCGTGTTTTTAAAGGATTTTTTTTATTGTTAAATGAAATAGATGTATGCGATTTAGAGGTTAGAATTTTCCTTAGAAACGCTTCCTGTTCCACCATGTTGTTATGCACCGCAAAGGATTATTGGGATATGTAGAACGTTTTCACCTGGGTCCACAAAAATTTCTCTGAACAATGTGCAGATTTCAACTTGAATTTCCTACGTTCGTACATGTTGTCTATGGAGCTCACTGCGCTCGCTATTAAATGCAACCCGTGGACTTGCCCCGACGTAAAACTTTGGCTTTCTCTCGAAAACTTTTACCCCGCAAGGAACCCGAAGTTATCAAACATTTATTCCAATTTTTTTTTATGCAAATACAATCATGTTTTTTCATTTCTGTACTTTTTGTCCGGCATCCGTCTGTCTGTCTGTCCGTCTGTCGGTAAACTTTTTACATTTTCGACTTCTTCTCCAGAACCACTGGGCCGATTTCAACCAAAGTTAGCACAAAGCATCCATATATGAAGGGGATTCAAGTTTGTTAAATGAAGGGCCACACCCTCTTTCAAGGGGAGATAATTAAAACATCAATCGAAAATTTTTGAGATATTTTTAAAAATTTTCTTCTCAAAAACCATTTGGCCAGAAAAGCTGAAACTTATGTGGAAGCATCCACAGGTGGTGTAGATTCAAGTCTGTTCAAATAATGATCCCTAGGGGTAGGGTGGGGCCACAATGGGGGATTGAATTTTTACATAGGAATATATAGAGTAAATCTTTAAAAATCTTCTTCTCTGAAACTGATCAGCCAGAAAAGCTGTAACTTATGTGGAAGCATCCACAGGTGGTGTAGATTCAAGTCTGTTCAAATAATGATCCCTAGGGGTAGGGTGGGGCCACAATGGGGGATTGAATTTTTACATAGGAATATATAGAGTAAATCTTTAAAAATCTTCTTCTCTGAAAATGATCAGCCAGAAAAGCTGTAACTTATGTGAAAGCATCCTCAGGTATTGTAGATTCAAGTTTGTTCAAATCATGATCCCTGGGGGTAGGGTGGGACCGTGGGGTTGAATTTTTACATAAGAATATATTAAGTAGATCTTCTCTAAAACCGATCAGCCAGAACAGCTGTAACTTGTTTGGAATCATCCTCAGGTAGTGTAGATTCAAGTTTGTTCAAATCATGATCCCCAGGTGTTGAGTAAGGCCACAATAGGGGGTCAAATTTTTATATAGAGAAAAATCTTTAAAAATCTTCTTCTCTGAAACTGATCAGCCAGAAAAGCTGTAACTTGTGTGGAAGCATCCTCAGGTAGTGTAGATTCAAGTCTGTTCAAATCATGATCCCCAGGGGTAGGGTGGGACCACAATGGGGGGTTGAATTTTTACATAGGAATATATAGAGTAAATCTTTAAAAATCTTCTTCTCTGAAATTCATAACCCAGAAAAGTTGTAACTTGTGTGGAAGCATCCTCAGGTATTGTAGATTTAAGTTTGTTTAAATCATGATCCCCAGTGGTAGGGTGGGGCCACAATTGGGGGTCGAATTTTTACATAGGAATATATAGAGAAAAATCTTTAAAAATCTTCTTCTCAGAAACCGATCGACCAGAAAAACTGAAACTTGTATGAAAGCATCCTCAGGTAGTGTAGATTTAAGTTTGTATAAATCATGATCCACGGGGGTAGGGTGAGGCCACAATGGGGGGGGGGGGGGGGGGGGGGGTTGAATTTTTACATAGGAATATATTGAGTAAATCTTTAAAAATCTTCTCAGAAACCGATCGGGCAGAAAAGTAACTTGTATGGAAGAGTCTGAGCGGATCTCAGAAACTATCAGGGATATGTCTATGAAATTTTCAGGATAGGTAGACTATAGTTTGAAGTTGTGCCCTATTCAGTTGTTTTATGTCAGTGGCGCCATTTTTTGGAGCTTGCCTAGGCAAAAAAATTGGGTACAAATTTTCATATGTTTTGGTCTGTATCTTTTCATTAGTTGATATTTTGTTAAGACATTTGTAACAAAAGTGGTAGAGTATCAAAAGTTCTTTCCAATGAAATCAAGAAAAAGGGACTTGCCCCTTTAATTAAGGGCCAAATGACTCGTAAAGTCCACAACAAATAACTTTAAAACGATAAAGATTTTGTAATGCATTATAAATGCAAAGTTGTTGATCCTAACAATATCGTTGGAAAATTTCATTGCCATGCCCTTTTATTAAGTAATAAGGGATTTTTTATACAGTATCTGAAAGGGGGGGGGTATTCTGAAATTGTATCGATTATTCATGGTATCCTTTAAAAAAGAAATCGCAGGGAAGACCTACTCGTTACTGGTAACAAGATCGTATCTAGTTATGTCTATCATGCTCAGGTGAGCGATGTGGCCCATGGGCCTCTTGTTAATTTTTGTATGCTATATATGCATTGTAGATATGCACCCTCCCTCTTTTTTAGTGTGATATCCCAATATTATTTAAAGGTTTAACCATATATGCAACTGACAAATAGATATTTTAACAGTTTATTTTTTTCTCTTTTTTGTTTTATTTCTTTATTACAAAATGATGGGGCTGCACGTGGTTCTAATAATTAGACATTTTTTTTAATATAATTTTTTGTCACCTACCTAACGTATGTATATATGATTGGATCAATATGACAGTAAATTAAGCATGGAACTTTTACTAAGCAAAATAAAAATATTAAAACAAAACTAATCAGCCGAAGAATCGCCGTTAACACTGATACTGAGTACTTACTCGTTACACCCAGTACAGATGCTTGATTCACCTCTAAATTTATCATGCGAGATCACTATGACGTCAATACTTGACTTTTCTTTTGCTCTCGACAGTTCTCGTAAATTGTCGGATAAATTCGGGGAAGGAAATGACGTCAGCAAAAGTTCAGATAGGTACAGTTTTTTTTTACGTAAGCATATGTGTTGTTTACTTTCGTGCTTTTGAAGGATTTTTTATTGTTAATTGAAATAGATGTATGCGATTTAGAGGTAAGAATTTTCCTTAGAAACACTTCCTGTTCTACCATGTTGCTATGCACCGCAAAGGATTTTTTGGATATGTAGAACATTTTCATTCAATTTCATTCAATCGAACAATGTTCAGATTTCAACTCGAATATCCTCCCTTCGTACATGTTGTCTATGGAGCTCGCTACGTGAGCTATTAACTTAAGACAAACGGATGCATCAACATGATACCGGTAAAAAAATGAATAAAATAAAATATTTTTAACTCTAGTATATAAGTTTTATACATGTATTTATGTTTTATGGTGTGGAGGTCTGGAGGGGGAAGCCAATAACATGGTCACAATTTCACTATCAGATCCATTAGAATTGTGCACAGTTGGATTCGCCTATTTATTTTATTCATTACCTTATAGGTTGCATGCTCAATCTAGACATTGTGACATCATGTTAGTAGAGCAGACATCACTCGACAATTTCTGTCAAAGTAACAATGCTCCAAACAATTTGCTTAGAAAATAGCTTAAAACAACTAGTTGCAAACCAGTTTCAGAATCAGCGAAATGTTGCATTCATCTTTTAAATGCATGACATTCTTAAAATACATGTTTATCTATTCTTGCAAGAACATGACATTGGTAGCCATATGCAATTTACCAGAATTGTGGGTTCGATTCTGATGACAAAAAATTTAGTACATCAACGGGAGCAATAGTATAAATTTTCTCTTCACCCAGGCATTGTTGTTAAAGCTCCCAGTGCTTGCCACCGCTGCACTCGCTAATATGTAAACGTTGTAAATGTTTGACCAAGTGCATCTTAATCATAAAGATAAAAAAAAAATACAGCCTGGATTGGATCCGCCTATCAAACTACACCATCAATGTGATCAGTCTACTATGTGAATTTGTCATCACTTTGTTATGTTAAACAATTTCTGTCTACAAAAGATCTGAGCAATGCAATTTGGAGATACCTTAATTTTCTTTTTTCAAAACTTAAAAAATATTTTGTTTACATATATCTTTTATTCAGGAGTTAAAAATTGGATGTTTTAGATGATTTTCAAGAACTACTGCAGATTCTTTAAGGTATCCAATCCATAATAGCAATGAATCTGGATGCATAACAGATGTGTATGGGCTTAATACCCTGTATACTTGGACATAATTTTCATGTTTAAGTATCAATATGTAAGACAGGAATGTGTCCTAATAAATGACCTTTTCCTTTTCTTGAAGAGTTGCCCCCCCCCCCCCCCCCCCCCCCCCCCCTGCTTTTAATCTAAAAAAATTAATTCTAAAAAACTGTATTCGGTATAAAATTTATTTTCAATAGTTTTTGTATTCCTAATGATTAAATACATCTTTTCACCAAAGGATTTTTTGATATTGTTAGTATTTACTTTTTTATTTTAAAAAATGTGCTTGTCCCCATAGACCTTAATGCAATCTTCATTAATTAATTACTGCTTAGGTAATAATATTTTTGAAAATTTCTCTTGGTAAATATTTTTTACTCTAAAATGCTTTCAATTGATATCAGAGTACTTAATTCATGATGGATATTCAAGGTTAGAAAAATTAGGTCCTAATATGGATCGGATACCATGATGATTATTCCCCAAAGCTTTTCTGTCCTGATGAAAAGTGGATTGTTTGTTTGGTTTTTTTTCTTAAAGGACCATATGCAATAAGGTCCAATATCTGCCCCCCTTTTTCACAAATTTCAAAAAACATCATATCATACTGATATTTTAATTGTATATAAAACTAAGTATGTTAGTTACAGAAATTTAACAGTTTTACAACATCGTTCATTCCTCCTGCCTCTATGACGTCACGTAAAAGGGCCATTTCCTGCCATTTCTCAAAAACATGAAAAATTCAAAACTTTTTCTCCATATTCAACAGTAGGAAGTATAAAGCACATCGTTGCTCCAAAACCATTTTAACATATATTATGGTTCATATTATTTTGCACATCATATTAAAAAATGGTGTTGGAGCAGGCATGCGCTCGATGTTTCCTTCTCAAAAAACTGATAGGAAATACCCAATTTATGCTGAAATTCGTACTTTTTGTGAAATAAGAGTATCATTTCTATATCTTATCTCTATTATGACTTCAATCAGACAGTTTATTCTGTCAAACTTAAATTATATATGTTTTAATCTTTCTATAAGCAAATTTCTAAAGCTCCACTCATAATTTTGAATTTTGGGGCATAAAAACACTTTATCCCGCACATAGTCCTTTGTTTTGTTTTCTAGTTATTTTCTGCATTAAATTTTACATGAGAAAGCTCTCAAATTAATCTTGAAACAAGGACTTTGAATTCTGCAATTTTTAATAGGGTCTGGGTATTCCAAGAAAAGAAATGCTGCTAGTGAAGAACAGAAGAGGAATATGCAGGTTAATGTTTTTAAAGTCATATTAGTAAATATTGTTCACCTTAGTTATATTTTGAATGAAAGTTTGTTTTACAGCTTTCCTTTGTAGGGTATTTATTAATACACTTGCACATTTCAAGATCTATTGAATTTAACCATTAGGGTAAAATTTTCTTTGTAATGCTGATGAATATTATCATTTGTAATATTTTTTAGAAAGCAGCAATGCAGGAGGTGTTGCCTGGGTATGAGGACTATTTGATTTTGTTACAGGAGAGAAATAGGTAAGCTGTGTAGAGTGCAGGGAAATGAAATATTGGAAATATCTTGTACAAGAAAATAGCAATGATATGCAATGATACATGTATTTATTCTTGTACATGGGACAATTGTTATTTTGATCTGAAATTAATGTTTGTTTAAAGTCCTGGACTATGGCATATAATTTATGAGCAGAAAAAAAATTCAAATTTTTTGCATTGTTTCAACTAGTCTATACACTCACATACATCAGACGACCCCTCCCCCTTGGAAAAAAAGGAAACAATGTCAGAGTAATGCAAATGAGCTAGAATCTACAGAAATCAAGCAACTTCAGTGCATATTAAAAAGCCTTTTTTACCATGCCTAAAATCCCCAAAATTCTAGCAGAGAATTAAAGATGTATGTATCTTTTAGGCTCTTGAAGAAAATGAGGAAGAAAAGCAAGAGACAGATTGAAAATGAAAGAAAAGAACAGGGGTTTTCTATTTACGTCAGTGGTGCAAATGCAGGAAAACAGCGACACCAAACATCATCTCGACACGAGGAGAGGACTGAGACACCAGAGCCAGAAACCGAGAGACAGAGGGTGAAAACTGCTGGAGGTATACACCCTACATCAGAACTGATCAATTAAGATAAATCAATGTTATTTATTGGAATTAGAATTACATACATGTATACTTCCAGGATAATGTGGTTTTAAGTATGAACATCTACTTTAAACATTTTGTACAGTATAACTTAATTACCGTAAAGTCGCGTGTATAACACACACTTTTTTCAGCCAAAATTTGATCAAAAGTGGGGGGTACGTGTTGCACATGGGACCAAAATTTTACCCCATTTTTTCAGGCTGTGATTCTGGATACCGCGGGAGTATGACTGCCGATATCGCGTGTTATGCAAGTTGTATGAGTGTATACTAAACTTACTGTGTCAGAAATACCTTATTCTTAGTTTTATTTCCATGTATTGAAATATTTATCCTCTCTCACCACTATTCCTTGCATTAAACAAGTTATTGCCAGTGTATTCGCCATTACGTAAGCAGCCACCTGTTGACTCGGCGCGTGGTCAATGTTTGTTTAACAATTTCCGGTGTCAAAAGCATGCACCTGTCTTGTGTCGGACTTCACAGGGTGTTTTCAAGTGCACGAAAATTTGCAATTATTATGATTTTATTTAACTTGATTACTTTGTGTCCAGTTATGCAGTTAAACGAAGTCACTGTTAAAAATACATAGATCATTTGTACGACTTGATAATGACGATATACGACATACATACGTTTCTTCACAATTTATTTGAAACAATCAAAGAGTTTGACTATAATTAATCAATTAAATAATTTCTCTTGATGTTGCTTGGTTTAGATCTGCAAACATTATTACTTTTAAGCACTAAGCTCGGTTGCCATTCTTCTCTACATACTTGATGATCTTCAACTTCTTCGCTGTCGTTTTAGAAACTGTTTCTTTACAAAGTGTCAAGTGATATTTGATACCGCCCATGTAAATCATACTGTCCTTTTTATGTAAAATTGTAAGAACAAAAAACAACAGATTTTTTTATCTCCGCTTTACATCAATTATAACGATGATCAAATAATTAATTGTGGTTGGATTTCATTACGACTTGTGTGGGTTTTTTTGGTGAGACTTTGACTCTAATATCGCTTGGGTCAAGTTCCAATCACGAAATTACAGTAATTGCGCTTGGGTTATAAAATTATCATTAAACATCGATGGTTATTTGGGAAAATGGTGGCCGTCGATTTTCATCGTCTGAGCTATGTTCTGATCACAAAATTACAGAAATTGCTCTTGATTTTAAAATTATCATGAAACATCGATAGTTTCTGGGGAAATGGCGGCCGTTGATTTTGACATTTTTTGGATGCGTATTATACATAGGACCTGCTGTTTTTTCACCATTTTTTGGCCAACTTTGGGGGGTGCGTATTATACACGAGTGCGTATTATACACGATACTTTACGGTAAATGAGTAAAGCCATAATATAATGCAACGATCGAGAGAAAAAAAAGATATTTTAAAAAGGTTTCCAATCTAAGCTATTAAAGTCATATGCATTTCTGCATTCTTACTGTAAGGTAGAAGAAGAAACCAGGTATTCCTAGATATTCACTGGTTGATAGCTGAAGGATAGACTCTGATTCTCATTTAGATATTATCTTAATTATTAAAATTGTGTACTGTGTTCTTATATATACACATATGAATGCTCATGTGCATGTAATTTGAACAATTTTTTCGTAATGGCAGATTTTTACTTTGTATATTTTTCACAAGAGAAAAAATGAAGAATGTACTTTATGTGTTGTACTTGGATTATACTATTTTAGCATGCACATGCAATTGTCTAAAATTCATGTTATTTTGGTTTGAATTTGCAAGTTGTCAGTGTTCTTATCTGGTTTGTAGACATTCGCCAGAAAAGGGTGATAGACCATCGAGATCTAAATCTACTGGCTGATGAGGAGAAAAGGAAGATGGAGGAGAAAAATCGAGTAAAAACTGCTCCAGCTCGAGAGCGAAGGAGGAACTGGTTAGCTGGATCGGTCAACATTAAAACAGAGCGGGGAGAGCGGTGTCGTCTCAAGGCCCCAGGTAATCACTGATGTAGAGAATGTCTCTATTCTAGTTGATGGAGAGAATGTCTCTTTTCTAGTTGATGGGGAGAATGTCTCTATTCTAGATCAATACTTTACTTTTTAAAATGTTTAAACTGCAGGAAGTGTCGGTCTGTTTTCAAATACTAAATTTGACTATAAATAACCTATAAATTAAAGTAAAGTAGACAGAAGGTAAAAGTTATTGTCATTTTGTGAATAACCAATGAAAATTATAGATATGAGAAAAATAAGTTCATATTGTGGAGACTTCACTACTGTTTTAAGTCGAGGGAAACTAGATGATCGTTTTGTTGTGGGCTTTAATCCCATTGTGGGATGTTATGAACCCCAGGTGTCTTGTTGCAGTAGATGCTGATGTTGTAAAGATCCCTCACTTTTCAATGACTGTAAGCGCAAATCAAGGTTTTAAACTAGAACAATCTTCACCAGCACTGATGGTTTCAGTATGATTAGAAGAATGACTGTACATCAGTCAAAATACAGACAAATGTATATAATATGATAAAGTTGATAATTGATATATACAATGCTGACACTTTTTATTTCAATTTTACTTTTTGTAGAGATAGTGACAGGAAATTATGAGGATGATTTTGAGGACAGTGAGGAAGAGGACAAAAAAGACAATAAGGTACATCATACATATAAATCACAATAGGTTACACCAAAACTCACAATAAGGGACATGTATATCATGATTCACAAAAGAATATTTGCCTACAAATTGATTAATTGATTTTGTATGTTTTTTTTTAGTTAGATGCTGTAGACCTTTATGAGGATTCTGATAGTGAGATAGAAATTGATGCTTCCAAATTCAATAAATCCCCGGTGAAGACTACTCCTCCAAAGAATGTCTCCTCCAAACCAAAGAGGGCGGTGAGGTCAGCCCCAACTACCCAGCAGAGAAAAACCACTGCCTCTAAAACTAAACCCCAACCCCCAGAGTCTGATTCTGAAGAGGAGGAGGAGAATGAGAAACTTATGCTGAGTATCGCTGATATTAAGGTATGCTGGCACTGTAAGATGTAGTCAGTGAGTTCAACTTTTGTGTCCTCATTATATTAAAAACATGTTAGTTGTAGAGATTCTTTTAATTTCTTTGTGTGTGAAATCAAGGGAAAAGCTTTCGCTCTAACTGTGGTAAATTTTCCTTTTAGAAACTTCGACAAAGCCTTGCCATGAATAGAAGTATACAAGAAAGTTTGGCCAAAGAAGTTAGCAGTGTAAGAATGTCTAAATATTGTTTGAAAAGAATTTGGTCAGACAATTACTACATTGTACTATCATATTACTATCATGAGGAAAAATTACACTTGAGGAGATTTGATAAACTATTGGAAAAACCAATCTCAAAAATCATCATTATAGGATTTGTCTGATGAGGAAGAAGTCCCAGAATGCTTGGATCAAAATGGATGGTCACAGGTTACAATGAAAAACATGACTGTACAGTTGTAATTTTGCATGCAATGTACAGTATATAGTTCAGTGTGTGTTATTGTAGTCCATTTTGAATGATTGTGAGGGTTTGGTGAACAAATTAAGTTAATGAAGTGTTATACCTGTATTATCTTTTAAAGATGCATGTTGAATGACCATTACCTGCCACTGCTGAAAAACAAGCTTTGGTATACTGTAAACAGAGTTAAACTTGCTATTTTCAAGCTCTATCAGAAAATATTTAAGGCAAAATAAATTCCCCATGTTATGTTCAAGATTGTGCTTCGAGCATTTTTGTTACTGCTTTTAAAAATTTGTGTATCAGTAATAGAATTATAAATAACTGTCAATACAAAAATCTTTTGGAGATGGATTTATTGTTCCTTACAACATGTAGGTCCCATAAATTTGTTTTGCATGATATTTTTGTTTTGATTATACATATATGTATATACTGTTTGGTTCATTGTGATATTTACTGTATCTAATTTGTTTGTAGTGTACTTTCATAAGAATCTTACAAACAAGAAACATGAAACAGATTAGTAAAAAAAAAAATAAGTTATTAATAAGAACAATTAAAAAATTCCACTGATTAAAAATTTGTGACATGTAGGGAAGATAACATACAGTTAACCAACTTTTATTTATAGAAAACTTTATTTCTGGGCTTGTGATAAACTGATTCCCTGCTCACTAGGACTTACAATTATAATCTCACATATGTAAATAATCTTTTATGAATACATCAGATATTAAAGGATCAGTTTGCAGCAAAAAATATTCACAACAAGGCTTTTGCAAACTTCACAATATTTTCTTGTACCCAAATTAAAGTTGGTTTGAAATATGTTGATTGATTTCATGAAACATTTTTTTTAATTAACATGTCAAGAAAGAGAATGTGTTAGCAGATAAAAACAAATTTAAAAAAAGAAGACTAACAGTCAGTTCTACTTGCAACAGGATGAAGGAGAATCGGTGAGGGCATCCCCCATCCCTGAGGAGGACATTGAGGAGGACTTAGTCCCTGCCATGGACAGTGTATGCTTAGACAGCAGGGACAAACCAACCAACAGACCTCCCTCATTCAAACCTACAGACACCATTGTTTTAGAGTTAGAGGCGCCGCCCACTAAGGGTAAGTCTTTGATCCAACAAAAATCTGACTTGTACACTAATAAAAAAATTCATCTTTGGTTGGATGGACTAACCCGTATGCACCTTGAGTGGATATAACAACGGGTCTTGGATGAAAATTCTGAACTACTTATTATACGTGTTTTGTATTGATAAAAACAAGGCTGACTTACTGAGAAAGACTTGATATTTGTTGTCAGCTAAAGTTCAGAAGAATTTGTCGGCTGCAAGGAAAAAAGATATAGATGAAGATTTAATGGATTACAAGTCCAAAAGGAAAGAACAGCCTGTATCCAAACCCAAACCATCCCCAACCCTGGAGTCAAGTAATTGTTCTACATACATGTATTACAGACAATTCAAATCGGATCTTGCTTGGGCTAATCATCTATAGGGATAGTGACTTTTCTATCATTTTTGTGATTCATTTGACAAGATCCACATATGATATACAATTTGCTTAGAATGGCTATAATATGGAATAGAGTCATGTCTGATTTTGCATTTTTGTTTGGTGCACATTGATACATGTATGAATAGGATAATTCCAGATTTAATCTTATACTTTGTGTAAACTATTCACGTAACTTTATGGCATCATTAGTACTGGTAAATGTACAATGATGTGCAATAAAAATCTCTTTGCTTTTGTTCTTAAAATGAGGCATTCCATTATAAAGGGTGAATGCAAATTGTCTTGAATATTCAGTGGTAATGTAATAATAAGCTTACAAATTAATCTGAATGCAAAACATTGTAGATCAGAAAAAGACATCTAATCGTCCTCTGTCAGCCAGTCGAGTCCGCACGAAGACAGCCATGGATACAGAGGAGGAGGCATCCGCTGTGCTAGAGGCTCTAAGGGCAGAAAATGAACAGGCGTCCAAGCTCAAGAAAGAGGCTCCAAGAAAACTACCCCCAACCCCTAAAAAGGTACATGTACCACTGTCTCAACTAAACCTAAAATTTACTACTGCTTCCCAACTAATAACACCTCAACCCTCTTTATGAAGGTTAGACGTTTAAAGCTTTGGAACAATCATAAGTCAAAAATAATTTAGCTTCTTGAGCCAAAAACTTCAATGCATCAGGCAGGAATTTTATTGTTTTGATATGTTTTGAAAAGGGGAATAACTTTTAATTTCTTATTTCAACTTCAAGTGTGAAATTTGAGTGATTTCTATGTTTGATAGAATTAATCAAAACTGCAGCATTTAGAGTAAGTGCCTGAGAAACATCAAATTTTGTGGCCTGTTAGCAAAATATCAAGACAAAACATTTTCATTATGCTGGACTTTGCTTTTTGTGAACATGGTCCAATGTTGTAATATGTAAGGAGAGATGATCGACTGTATCTGTGTGTTGTGTTTACTGTAGAGACTTCGTCCTGCCAGTGCTGGCCAGGTGCCTTCCTCTCCACTGCCCTCCACTGAAGTACGACCCTCTCCACGCTCCACCAGGAAATCTCCACACTCTTCCGTCACAGAGAGTAACCAGTCCAGCGTTGTCGGCAATAGTGTAAGGGAGAGTAACCAGTCCAGTGTGGTTGGGGGTAGTGCTAGTGTACAGGAGAGCTTCCTGGCAGACAACAGAATCTCAGAAGTCATGAAGAAAGTTCTTCTTATGCAACCAAAGTAAGAAATTACAGTTACTGATTAAAACCTGAATTCCAATGTCTCATAATATCTTTCTTTAAACACAACTGTGTCTGGGCGAATTCAAGATGGGGCAAAAATGTTTCCAAGTGCAGAAGAGTGAAAATAACATGGGACAAAATAACCCTGTATACAGTAATCTAAAAATAATTTGCAGGCAACAAAAGAAGTTGATGAGAGTGCTCAGTAAAATCGACACCTCTGTAGAAGAAAATGAAGACAAATCAAATCATCCGCCATCCTCTAAACCAGTGAAGGCCACACACCCACTCAATGACATGGTCAATCAAAGTTCAAAGGTCAGTAATCAGTCACAAATCTGGTTACCCCCCCCCCCCCCCCATTTTTTTTTTATATTTGTGGGTGATTTGCAATATTTAAATTTATTTTCTTTTAAATTAAATTTAATTGATCCCTATGCTCACATTCACTTAAATGTTTTAGATTTAACTTTGCATAACTTAAAATGAATTTTAATGACAGCTTGAATTAGAAAATCATCTCTTCACAATCCACACCCCATCATCCCAATCATCTCATCCCCCATCCAAAAAAATGCAAATGACACAAAAAAGAAATTTTTAAAGAAAACGATAATACTTTACAAAATTTATGATTACCTGGTAAAAGCATTTTGTTATACAATGTATTAATTTTATCTTATTATTTGATGTATTTAATTGTTATTAGTTGATATATTAAATGGGTAAACGAAATATTAAAAGAAATATTCACAATATGTTTTCTTTAGAGTCTCTTTTTTTTTTATGTTGCAGGGATTGGCTAGAAAATATTCACCCAGTGAGAATAGTATAGAAGTGAACTTTGAACTGACCTCTAACTGGGGTCACAAAAATCTGATTGGTTTAACTGAGATTCAGTTCTATGACATGGACAGACAAGTCATCCCAGTGCGTAAGGAAGAAGTCACAGTTCATGGTGCTTGGCAACAACAGGGGCCCATTGATGTCCTGTTCAATGGGAAAGCCAAGGTAAAATCACATGTGTAATTCGCTGTGCTTAAAGTGAAAACCAAACTAAAGTTACACACACACTGTATTTATTATGAAAACCAATGTTTTTTCACCATTGGTTCTTATATATTCTCATTTACTGCAAGCATCAAATTAATTGTAATATTAATATTAGCTTAATTGATGCTTTTTGATTTAAGAGTACTTGTACATGTATGTGTATTATCATTTGTATCTCTGAATACCTAAATCGTAAAAACAGGACACTAATGTGGATATTTAAAGTAAAGTGGAAAAAAATTCAAGCGTTTCATTATTAATTCATAAGACCAAGAATAAAGTTCAATTTCATACAATCAAGCATGCATCTTATGACTGGTAATCTAACTGTAGTTAACATTGTGTTCACAGACAAACAAGGAGAGGAATATGTGGTGCTGTAAATTCAGGAAAACAGTTCCTGTAGAAATCTGTCTGAGTCTGCAGACAAAGAAACCCAACACCGAAGTGTCCAAAATCATGATATGGAACCACAACAAAAGCATCACGGTCAGTCACATGCTACAAAGATTATCCGCCTCTGATGAAATTCTTGAAGTTTCATTTACTGTTAGAAATCATGAATAAAACCATGATATGCTGGATACCAACACAATTTAGTCCATATTCCTCATCCCAGTGACCTACATGTTCAGTCAAATATTAATACCTCACATATATTGTTTTCCTATGATAAACCAACATTGTTGACTGTTAAAAATAAAAAAATTTTTAGAATAGCATCAAAATAGATAATGAGAATATTCAAAGACCAGATTACTGTTGTGAGCCATACATGTAATTACAGAATTACATATTTTTTATATTGAAAAAAAGTACATAGTTAGGCCATAAAAAATTAATCTCTTGGTACCCAGGCCAACATTTTCAAAAACAGATGCGGTCGGGTGGTGATATTTTTTTCTTTTTATTTCATAAAAAAAGGATGCGGTATTTTTATTTTTATTTTAACAATGTGCAATTCTTATTCAAATCCAGAATAAGCGATGTTTTAAAGCAAATAAATATTTACCTTGCAATGAATGTATCGGATTTATTAGCTCAAACTAAATGAAATGAACAAGTCATCATGTTCTTCAAGAAACACCACAACTACAAGGCTTGAGAAAGCAATGTGTTTAAGCATAATGGGATTTTTAGTATAGTTAAAGCTGCAGGAACTCTCCTCCTATATGCATTTGAAATTAAACAACTTTCATCTTCATATACCAAAACTAAAATCATTGCTGTCGCGATCATAACTTAAACACAGCATCTCGTAACTAGATTCGGCGGCCATTTGCAATTGCTATAATTAAATATGAATTTTTTTTTTCGGAATAAGCAAGCGCACTATCGGAATTTTATTTTATTCATTTAATGATAAAAATGGGCAATGCGCATTGTTGAATCAGATGCGGGAGGACCTGAGAACCAAGGAATTAATTTTTGATGGCCTTTACCAAATTTATTTGGATACTATTTAACTGTGAGAAACTGATTCACAGTCACTAATGGTATTTTTCAAGATCAAGGTGCTAACCTCACAAATTTTTTGTGTGCACATGATTAAAAGTTAAAATACAGTATTGGGCTAGCCTTACTCGAGATGCATTTTTACAAGAACAGTTTATTCAGTTTTGTGCAGTAGTTTTTGTAACATACTCAAAAAGACCAATTTTATGTTATTACTTAATCATCTTACTTGTTCTTAATTTTAGGATTTGGATATTGGAGTTAAACATGCCAGAATATTTGTGGGTGGAATTCTTGTGTTTGATGGAAATATAGAAAAAGGTTGTGGAAATCAGGTGTTTGACTATGGATTTGTGATACCTCTAAAGGACATCGGTGATAAAGTGTCACCTCGCGACCCTGCTAATAGCCCCAGCCCCATCAGTCTGTCACCGGTCATCCACACCAGATCTCCCACGTCTGACAAGTCAGCCTCACAGAGAAAGTCTCAAAGCAACCTTACCCCCACCCCCTCACCTTCCACAGACAATGCCCATAGAAATCCATTTGAACAAGCTTTCAGCAGGTCTTCCCAGTCCAAGCCTCCCTCCCACTCCCCCACCCCCTCCCCCAGAGTCCCACCCCTAGACCTGAGGCAAAATGGAGGACCCTCCCCATCTTCTGGTGACCGGCCAGTGATTCGCAGTGAGACTCGGACCATGAACCACTCTGAAAGGGACATCCAGCGACCTACGGTTACCTCTGATAGGTCGGGGTCAGAGGCCGAGGAGGCACACACCAGAGGTAGGTGACTTTTACTTATATTTACATATATGTTGATACACTGTACTTACAAAGTGTCATTATACCATTAACTCATTCACTCCCTTTGACCCATACAATAGTGATCTATTTGTTTTCATTCCTGTTCAGAGTACTTTTATTAAACTGGTATAATGAAGGGAGCTGGCTTCACTAATTCTTGAAACGACTTTTACTTATTTGAGCATTAATTAATTTTTTTTTAATTTTCCAATCACTTGCACATCAAACTCTTTTTGAAGCCATGATGTATAGCACTGTTTGTTCTGTACATTAATGACTAGACTATGTCGTCAAAGAAGGGGATCGAATGTTGCATCATTTATATGCATTGGCAATGTGAGGGAATGATGAATTATATTTATCCTTGGTTGAATACTTAATGAGATGTAGCAGTGTTTGTTATGTTTGGAAAAATCATATTTGGATTTTGAATGTGCTGAATCAAACCAGAAATGTTGATGCAACTGATCAGTATACATGTATTTATACCTTGTTCTCTGCAACAAACCAGAAAAATGTCCAAAAAGGAAGTGTTATCTACTGGTACATGTTTATTCAATGTTCCTCTTTTTCTCTCTCATATCTTTATCAGCTGAGGAAATTTTCTTAAATTCTAGTCCCATGTGATGTTTAATCATTGATGTATATTGTTTGTTTACACAAAAATGAAAAGATTAATCAATTGTATAGGGGGTCCCTGATTAAAAGATCAATACAAGTGGCTGTCCTTATAGATATATGTCTCCAACATTGAATATCAACATGATCAGTAAACTTTAAAATGTACTTAATGTGGAAATATATAGATTAACCCCTTCCTTGTCAAACGCCAATACATGTATCTGCTTTGTATCTGGTGAATCTATATTAATGTCTTTATATGGAGCTACCGTATCGCTCCCACCGAGCTATTGCATCATTAGTAAAAAAAAATTTAAATGATTACTTATAGAACTGGTTTATTAGGCTATATTTGAAAATTCTGAGACTTGTTTGTGATGGCTGCTTTTATATTTATATTCAAAAATTTATTTTATCTAAACTTTGAATATCAATTGAAAAGTTTATTAAGACTCTCCATTATTTGACAGGTCTCAACTTCAGCAATTAATAAAACATTTAGAATATAAATGTACAAGCATGGCATGTATAACTGTACTAACCTATGCTTGTCTTAGACATTGAATATTAATAACTCATAGAGAACTATATTGAAGATGAGGGGCATTTCTGCCTACCTTGCTAGTCACATGCTAAGTGGATTGGGATATTTAAATTGTGTGGAGCAATCCTTTTAAATCTCTTGAGATTAAAACTGTGACCTTATTATATATGGATAGAACTAGTTTTAATCTTAAAATGGTTCTCCTTCAATTGGCTTCCATAGGTATTCCATATTTTGTGTATGTTGGAACGTGCGCAGTATTTAAATCCAAATGTCACTTTAGTGTTGACATGGGGAGTTTTCTCTGTGTTTGTATATCAAAATATGGTCGTCATTCATCTGTTAGGTTCTGGAGAGTGATCTAAACTGTGTGGTAGAATATTACCGGAAAATTGCATAAGACCTCTGAACAAGAAAAGGGAAAACAGAAAATGAAGAAGAAACTACATGTATTGCCATTCTAACCTAGATATTTGACTGAATGAGATTTAAAGCTAGTCATTTATAAGTGGAAGTGTTGAAATTTTGCCATTGTTTACTGTGTTGTTAGGAAATGTGGCGAGCCATGAATGATAACATTGGATTGTGCGTATAGATTTTTTCTGACAGCTGGCGTGTAAAAAAGTAAGGAGAAATTGTACATACAATGCAGGATCATGAGGTGTGTTGTGTAAAGTTTGTACCACGAAAAGCTTTATGAGTGTGTGACATTTGATATGGATTTTTCTGTGTAGACAATGTATAAGAATGTTTCTTTGGAAACATTGATTTCTTAATTATGTCTGTAAAGGCAAATGGATCTCCCCGGATTTATCTACCTCAGATTTCAGCTCATCAGACAAATAGAGGGGCCCTAAACAGAAAACAGGATTTATTTAAACCTAGTCAAGGAAACCCCTTTGCTTATAGCTATGGTAGAGAGAAAAGCAGAGATCAGCTTTTATATCAATCAGGTTTGAATGGCAATGGGGAAAATTTTCAAAGGAATTTGGGGTATCCTTTACCAAGAATAGCCAAAGAAACTCCCAAAAAGAGAAAAACATGGGGGAAGGTTATAGACAAGAGATCAATAGAAGAAGAAAAACCCTCAAAGAGAGGTTCATGGGCCATCAACGAAACACACACCTCTGTACCAAAACTGTACAATTCTTATGGATCCAAGGTCAGGGAGCACTCTTTTACTTCCTTTGACAATCCAGATGAGGTCTCCTCTAGTGTTGAAAACAGTCATTCATTTGGAGACAGTGCTTCTGGCAGGCGAAGGAAACAGTGGTCAAGGCCAAATAAGAATATAGCCCAACAAGGAATTCCATTGTCAATAGAGGAGGAAAATGGTAATGTTGAGTCCAATCAAGGAGTTGATTCATACCAAGGTACCCCTAGAATTATCTATGACAGACATGGTCCAGTTACTGCCACTTATGAACCTAGCTTTGGCGGACCCCCGGTTCCTACCAATCACACTCCAAGTTCTCACAGATATCATCGGACACCTCGTAACAGACGACCGGGACAACCCCCCAGTTCTGATTCCATTGGTGCCCTCAACACAGGGTCAACGCGCTCTGGAGAGGAAAATACTTCCAACATAAACAATCTCTTGGAGAGGTTTGCATCAGAAATTGATGAAGAGTCTTACGTAAATTTGAATCGCCACAACAAGCCAAATATTTTTGGTGGAAATTATCGACCTTTTTATCCTTCACCTAGTAACTTTGTTGTAAGTCCTCCCCCTCGTGCCAAAACCAAAGCCAAACCAGTATTGTCAGACAAGAGAGCAAGTGCTCCTGCAAGACCTGCTCAGCAGGACTCAAGTGCTCAGTCCAAAGTGCCTCCTAGTGTATCAAGTGCTAGTAAAGTTGTAGGGAAACCCCCTATCAGTGGGAGAGTGGTGAAGAATGAAAGAAAGAAAATCATACCGACAGATTCTGCAGAATCAAGGCCTGCAAAATATACATACACTATAGAAAACGAAGCCGATTCAAAAAATAGTGCTAAGAAATCTACTGACAAATCTGATGATAGACAGGCTAAGTATACGTTCACTAAGGAGAAAACCTTCACAAAAGATGATGAAGAAAGACCTGCGAAATACACATACACTATTGACAAAGATTCTAAATCTCGATCTGTGACATTCAAGGACGATAATAAGAAAAATGGCAAAAACACAGTATTAAAATCTAATGCAAAAACTAATAGCAAGCCAGTCCATAGTAAGAGTACTGAGCCCCCTACTGTAGGGGCTTCTGTGGAAGCATCTAACACTACTGACCAATCAGAATCTCTTTCTCCAGGTCGTAAAAATTGGTCCCCGCCAACTGGTGAACTGTTTGATGAAGATCCACGGCAGTTCTGGGTGGATATGAATTCCAAAAAGGAAGGTAAAAAATCGTGACCTAATGTTAATTGCGGAGTGATTAGATGTTTTAGTATACAATTTCTCATATAGTGCAGCAAGAAGTGATTATTTGGACAGTGTGATATCAATCAGGAAAACCCAACCAGAAATACAGTAAAACATGGACTCTTAAATATTGTTTTACTGGTGAAAAATGCCAGACAAATCAATATCTTTTTATCATGAATAAAAGTTTTTGACATTCACTTTGAATACAAGATATATGATGTACATTATTGCACAGACATGCTGCATTGTTTATTCAAAACATGTTTTACTGTAGTTCTGTATTGTATTCAGATAATATAGCTTCATTTGTTTGATCTAATTGAGTTAAATTTCCTATAGGAAAGCTAACTTTAGTTAAACTTCTCTCGGTGACTATTACTAATAGTTCTTATTGAGTTTACAATCATTGCTATCAAAATTTGCTCAATGTGCATTTATTCCTTTCATTTATACGCTGGTAGATGTGTTGGAATATTATATTTTTGCTTCTCTTAATTTGACTAATATGCTTCTGATTCAGAAGTTTATCAGTATATATTTATTACATATGTGTGTTATGTTTACACACTTTGCTTTACTGTTCCAGAAATATTGATTTATATCTAATTTGCAATTCCTATTTCATTAAAGGTGTTATTTGATTTTGTCATTCTTTATTGGTTATACTAAAATCAGAACATTTCTTTCTGCCTGACTGTATAATCAATCACAAATAGACTTACTTTTGTGTCTATATCTGTAAAGTAGCTGGGATGATGTGAAATAAACTGTTCTATGCAACATGACCATTGCATGTACAACATAAATGTTGCATGTACAACATGAATGTTGTATGTCGAACATGACTATTGTATACAACATTACTGCTGTACATATACCATGGCTGTTATATACATTAATGTTGCATGTACAACATGCCTGTTGCATGTACAACATGACTTTTCCATGTACAACATTACTGTTTCATACATGTACAATATAACTAGTATGTACAATATAACTGTTGTATGTACAACATGACTGTTGATCTGTTGCATATGTGTACAACATGACTGTTGTATGTACAATATAACTGTTGTATGTACAACATGACTTGATCTGTTGCAAATGTGTACAACATGACTGTTGTATGTACAATATAACTGTTGTATGTACAATATAACTGTTGTATGTACAACATGACTGTTCTATGTACAACATGACTGTTGCATACATGTACAACATGACTTATGTACAATATAACTTGTATGCATCGGATGACCTTTCTTTTTTATGCACATATACATTGTGTTGTTATACAGTGTTATACACAAAATTACTAAATTTAATACAAGAAAAACAGAAGTATGACATGACCATTTTGGCATATATATGACATGGTCATTTGATGTTATACAAGTATCTAACATGACTATTTTGTTGTTATTTGAAGAAAAAATGAGTGTAAATGGAGTATTCTAGGCACATTAGAAGTTTGGATTTGATGGTTAGACTTGGCTGTCTCTGGATTAATTTTTCATGGTCAGGATCTCTATCTCAGTCTTGTTGATTTCTTAGTGAGACCTGGTATGGTCCTAGCAGAGACATTCTTCTAATCAATTGGATGGTCAAATCTTTGGTGTTAATTTACTTTCATTTCAATCTCTCAAACACATTTTTCATTGTCACAGATTTGCAATTTTCCTATTCTTTGGTCTGATATTTTAAAGGTATTTTAAAAGCACTTTATACATTAAATTATACATGCACAAGAATCAGCAATTGTGCAATTGATAAAAAAATCTATTGATATAATTAAATCATTTCCTTTTTTCACTTTTAATTTTCATTTCAATTTCTTAAATGATATTTTTCATTGACACTGGTTTGCAATTTTGCCATTCTTTGGTCTGATTTTTTATAGGTATCAAACACTTCGTACGACAACCTAACTACAATGTACACATGTACATGAATCAGCAAGTGTGCAATTGATAAAAAAAAATTATGATTTAAAATCAAATTCCTTCTAAATAAAAAAATCTTATGAAAAAAGCCCTTATGTTGATTAATTATTATATTAAAAAATTGTCTTGTTTCTAACACAAATTTGACATAGTTAACAAATGTAGACAATTTAGAGTTTGTAGTCTACTGTACAGTACCACATATAATAAAACTGTATTAGATCTTAAAGTTCTGTGAAAATTGGGCCCTTTAAAATTTTAGTATGTTACATCATAAATTGCACAGGGTTATTACCCTGTATATTAAATACCCCAATAATGAAGCTAGGATCAGTGTAAATCAGTACTGGCTTTTAATTAGTACACAAGGCATTTAATTGTTGTGATCTCAATCTGCATACATAGACCTGTTGCTATTACCCAGGAAAAGTATTGAATTGACAGCTTTGAAGATATTGAATTTTACAGATCTGGGGAATATGTTCTTCTTGATGACAGCTTTCTTTAGGCCTTACAGGCTGACAGAGGCTCCTTTTATTTAAACCAATCAATTGGCAGGTTGCCTTGTTGATCAGTCAGATAGAGAGATAGAAAAAAAATGTGTAAACAAAAAGCAAACAGGACTCTGGGGTTTTATTGACACAGTGTGTATTTTAAGTGATAGACATACAATAATGATTGATGGATTTAAATTTTAAATTCAAAAGCACCAATTGAAGTTTTACCTGCAGAGAACTAAAGCCGTGCAGCTCGACTAATGAGGTTATATTGCCTACATTATAGTAACTAAATATGGAATATAGATTTTTGCTACCTGAAGTCTTGAGACATTGCTGGAAAAGTAATGGATTTTTGCAAGAAATGATGTGTTTATAGTACAGCTGAGTTTGGTGATGACTGCAAGAACTGGGGAAGAAACTGATTGTTAGTGCTGGTAGCTGGTCTCTATGTTGTCAGTACTGTGGCAGTGTCTCGTTCATTGTGATTATGTTATAAAGATGATCTGCATTGTGGAGCTGTGGTAATTAAAATTGGATTAGTCTGCCATGTCTGTTCGACTGCCCAGTATTTACAAACATTTGCAAGGTCAGATTGAATCTTCATTGTTAGTTATTTGTTTGCATGCATTGCTCTAAAAATCATATATTTTAAGTTTTTTAGTGCATGAATTATAATGATTTTTTTTACCTTCTTTAACTGCTTTTACCTACCTTTAAGAAAAAATGAATAAATTGCAATTAATCATGATTTTAAAAGTGACATAAACAATTTGTGAACAGATGACTCCAAAGTGGCAGGAAAACAGAGAAGTGGTTCTAAAACGCCCAGGAAGTCCAAACGGATGGCTGCTAAACTGGACGGACACTCATCCACAGAGGGCGATACAACGCCCAGCAATTCCAAGTCTGTGTCGGAAAGGTAAGACAGGACAAGCACTCCGGACAAGTAAACTGATGAATTAAGAGAAAAAGTCGGTGTAGATTGAACTACACTTAAGAGATTTTAATTGATTCTTGAATTTAAAAGAGTTGATTAATTTGACCAATTAAACAGAATTTTAATTTATCCAGTTTATTGAATTCTTGAATCCTCAAGCTTATTGAATTTTGTTCATTACTGGTACATGCACAGAAAAAACTGAAACATGCCAAGTGTTCTATGTGAATCTCATATCTAAGGCACTTTTTAAAAAATCCATCTTTTGCATTTATACAACCTCCTTATACTTTCCATGAGATCAAAAAACATTTTCCAATGAATTATAAATGACTACTGTGTTTTAATGGTCAGAAAGGGACAAAGGAATCACCATCCCTAAGGTGTTAAAGGCAATATTGAGAGCAGAGAAAAATACACTGATTTAATGGATAATTACTGAAAAGTAATGGCTTTCTTTTTCAAAAGTATATTTCAAGTTCAGTGTCAGGAAATTAATTCCGACTTCAGAAATCAATAAAATCAAGGGAAGTCCACACTTTAATGGGTATAAATGCTCGGGCATTCATCAATTATTCACGTACATAGAGATATCTCTTCCATAAGGCCATTTCATTAGATAAATTGAGTGAATTCTGAAATTAGTTGGACAGTTGGCAAAATTTTTATTCAGACTGATTATGTAAATTTGCATGTTTAAAAAAGATAAATACAGATACCATGCCTTCAGAAAGTTTAATTTCAATCATATGGTCTTTTAAAAATTCTAAAACTAGTTAATATGAAAAATATGAAAGAAAATCTCACAGAGCATGTTGTGGAGTAAAAGCCCAGGGGATGATGATGAATAATTGATTGTATCTTGACCAGGTAATCAGCCAATGAATGACTTATACTAGTGGTGTTATAGACTAAATCCTTGGATGTTTATCATATATGTTTCATTTACAATTAACTGCACACTGAGCATAGTGACAGATGGAGGAGAAGTATAGAAGCCGTTATAATCGTAAACAATCTCTTTGTCACAGTGCTGAGGTGAGAACGCCTCGAGGTAAGAAGACGGAGGACAGACCGGGGTCAGTCCAAGAGAAGAAAGGGTCAGCCAGACCGACGGAGGCTGAGGACGCCAAAAACAACACCTCGGACGAGTCCCTGCTACAGAGTCAGGACGACATACCCATGATACAGAAACTGAAACAGATGAACCAGAGCTCCAAGTAAGTGCCTGACTTAACTGGTAGCAAGGTGTGAGAGAGCTTCACTCATTGTGTCAGAGCTTCTCAGACAGATCTTAATTGGACTAACTTCTTTTCTTACTTTGCTAATATATATATATGAATAATGATACAAAACCATGATTTTTTAAAGGATCTTATTGATACTGTGAAATTTTTTTACTGTTTTTTTTAGCATTTTATACTCAGTGGAGTAATTAGGGGGAAAATCTGAAAGAAAGGAATTGAATAATCAATTTTTTTATCGTGCAGTCTTTGAGCATTAGTATCTTCAACATTCAACTTTCCAACTTTTTCCTTTAAACACTATTACACCAGATATTGTATAGGTATTTCTCTCTGAATGAAATAATGTGTTTGATTCTTGATGCTTCTGCTAATGTAGTGATTGTGATATGAAAGGCAGTGTGATATTTCTGACAGTATCGTTGGACTTTAATGTTTAGGTGTATCATGTCTATTGATGACCCCAAAACAAACATTTCACGGCGGCCATTATGGTTGGATAAGATGATACTTGGACAAGATGTGAACGATGTGTAATTCTCAATTTATTTGTATTAGTGCTACTTATATTTGCATGAGGTTTCAACTTTTTTGTCATGCTGTTCTCAGCTGTTTCTCTTTATTCGATGTTTTGCTTCATTAGTCTTTGAATATAATTAAGCATGTTATTAAATTAAATTATAATTAATGTATTTACAATTTTATTGCAGTTTAATTTATGAGTCATTAAATCACTGCCCCATCCCCACCCTGACCCCTAAAAATAAATTGAAATTAAAAAAGTCACATGATATTCGTAACAAGAATGTTAATTAATTTATGATCCAAATTGTCTGCAAGTTCCTTCTGAATCTGAATATAATCATAAGAATAATATTTTTAAAATATTTATTTTATTTGCTAATATATTGCTAACCAAAAGAGGGCACATAATTTTCTACTTTGTGTTCAACTATCTTAGCTCCTGCAAAATCTTCTGAACAAGTTTTGATTCTGGTACATAATTTAAAAATAAATTGTTTATAATTTTCAAGAAATTATTCCAGAATAATGAAACTTGTTTACAGTACATGTATTTACATTTGCTACACATAAACAATAAATGCTCTTTTCAACTTGACTTTCCTGCACATGATAAAAACAAATTTACACCTACATGTACATGTATGTCTCTCTCATGTAAGCATGTGTATCTAAATGTCCTATTTATATATCATCAGAAGAGCTATAAATACCACACCATATATTCTCTAACAAGCCCTGATCAACCTTTAACAGGTCATAATGTTCAAATCAAATTTGGAGGAAGATAAAAAAGGTTAAATTTAAATAAAGTTTTTTATTACCATTACAAGAGAACTGCAGCTAAGAAATTACCAATTTTTTCTTCTAGATTTTCTTCTAGATTTTCAAAATGGCTTTCAATGTAAACTTATGCAATGCTTATATTAAAAGGTTTCAAATTGAATATATTGCTCAGATTTAAAACTTATCAGTATTATATTTTTCAGGGATCAGAAAAGAAAAAAAGATGTTCCGAAATGGCTAAAACAGGAGGAGGCAAATGGTAAGTTACAAGGTAGCAAACAGTGATAATTAAAGTTAATACTTATCTAGTAAGTCTGAAGTCTTATACTTGAGCTCTTTTTCAAGACTTATTAATAAGTACATACATATAACATTTTATTAATTTATATAAAGCGGGCCCTTTTGAGAAGCCACCAAGTCGAGGAGGAAGTGGCCAGGATGTAGCAACACCCCTACCCCTCAAAGATCACCTGACCCAGCAGAAAGATGTGGATATCTTGATTGATGAAGAACTATCACTGTGGACAGAGAGTGGGTGAGTAGTCAGATGACCTAATAATGCAAACTCTTGCAGAGTATGCCAGAAATGTTTGGTTTAGATCTATTAGTATTAAGATACTTAGTGTTGAATGATTAAAGAAGATAAGTATATATTTTCACAGGAAACCCAATCTTAAGACGGTATTTGACACAGATAAAAAACCTCCAGTAGCGTCTAGGGATGGCAGAGACAGTGATAGTGCCACACCCATGAAGAAAATTCAACAGAACCGGGCCAAGTGGAGAGACTCTCAGAAAAAGAACTTGGAGGAATCCTGGGGCTCACTGAATATGTTTGACAGGCATCAGAAAGGCAGGATCTCCATGGACTTAGATGGTAAATATTTGATAAACTGTTACCCAATTCAGTTAAATAAGCTATTTCACACTGTATTCTAACTTAACTCTTGTTTTGAATTTTTAACAAAAACATAAATTGTTCTACTTAATCTTGTGTTTGTAACCAACTCCAAGTCACATGGTCATTACATGATGTTATTATAGATGATGCTCTAGACGAATATCTACAAATGCCATCTAAGAAAGCCACACCCAATCAGCCATCTATCAAAGAGGAGGCAGAGGAGGTGGAACCAATAACAACCTCGCCAGGAGCAGAGTAAGATCTATTTATAGATACAGGATGTTAGGTGGATGTTCTGTTCTGTTACAACTTGTGTAATTCATAAATAAGCAAGATTTACCCAGATTTGGCATTTACATGGAGTCTGACATGTTAATAAAATTATATTAAAGAATTATATTGTGTTGAAGGTTTGGTTTGAAAATCCATTTCCTTTGTTTTCAAAATAAAATTAAATAACTTTATTTGGAGTGGGCAGGTGAATTTGTTTTCTCTGCGATTGGTTGTTTTATAATACCAATAGTTTTATATGTGATATACATTTACAGTACATGGATAAAGGAAATGAAAGACTTAAAAAAATTTTTTATTATAAACATGATAATGATGGGAATGTTTCCTTGCTCCATTCAGAAATACTAGATTCACTGTATTGCTACATATTCTACATAATTTTATTGTTCTATATGGTCTGTTATTGTAGTTTGGATGACAATTTTGTGATACCAGAGCTGCCCTATGGGAAGGAGTTGGTGATAAACATAAAGACTACCTGGGGAGACAAGCATTATGTGGGACTGACAGGAATAGAGGTCTTCTCCAGCACTGGCGAGTCAATGACCATCACTAAGGTAGGCTGACCTAGCACTGAACACTGGCCCACTAGTCCTACTACTATAGTCACTAAGATAGGCCCACTAGTCCTTTACTACTATACTCAGTTACTAAGATAGGCCCACTAGCCCATTACTACTATACTCAGTCACTAAGATAGGCCCACTAGCCCATTACTACTATACTCAGTCACTAAGATAGGCCCACTAGCCCATTACTACTATACTCAGTCACTAAGATAGGCCCACTAGTCCATTACTACTATACTCAGTCACTAAGATAGGCCCACTAGTCCATTACTACTATACTCAGTCACTAAGATAGGCCCACTAGCCCATTACTACTATACTCATTCACTAAGATAGGCCCACTAGCCCATTACTACTATACTCATTCACTAAGATAGGCCCACTAGTCCATTACTATTATACTCAGTCACTAAGATAAGCCCACTAGTCCATTACTACTATACTCAGTCACTAAGATAGGCCCACTAGCCCATTACTACTATACTCAGTCACTAAGATAGGCCCACTAGCCCATTACTACTATACTCAGTCACTAAGATAGGCCCACTAGTCCATTACATGTACTACTATACTCAGTAACTAAGATAGGCCCACTAGCCCATTACTACTATACTCAGTCACTAAGATAGGCCCACTAGCCCATTACTACTATACTCAGTCACTAAGATAGGCCCACTAGTCCATTACATGTACTACTATACTCAGTAACTAAGATAGGCCCACTAGCCCATTACTACTATACTCATTCACTAAGATAGGCCCACTAGCCCATTACATGTACTACTATACTCAGTAACTAAGATAGGCCCACTAGTCCATTACTACTATACTCAGTCACTAAGATAGGCCCATTATCCCTTTACTGCACTCAATCACTAAAATAGGACCACCAGTTTATATTTTGTCCCTATGCTAGGCCCATCCACCACTCCTTGTTATATACTCTATCATCAGTCTTATCACTATAAATTTATTTTGATGTTATTAAAAGTCATCAAAAGTCATATCGCTGAGGCATAACAAAAATGTTCCACTTGATGTAAAATTCATAGAGATTTATAGTTTTCACTTTTAAAGTAACTATGGAGTGCTCTCCCCTCAATTTATGTTTCTGTGCTGTTTCTAATTATTGATTTTTTTCAACACGGATATAATCTGAATAGTTAAATAGGAGTTATACTCAGGTGAAAATCATTGATTTTGCTCTTATTAGAAGATGGCTTTGATGAATTTGTCATCATCATTGCAGATCACAGCCAAACCTCTGGATATCAACATCCTGAATGAGTACGAGAAGGACCCCAGAGTAGTAACCAACTTAGTGGACGGTGTCAACCGCACAAGGGACGATGTTCACATGTGGCTGGCTCCCTTTACTCCAAAGAAGGACCACTTTATATACCTCACATTTGAAAAACCATGCCAGGTTGCTCTCATGAGAATATGGGTATGAAATGTTCACATGTTAAACTATGTCTCTTATTATTAAGTTACGTGAGTCACAATAATTACTTGTTCACAAAAAAAAATTGATGAGCAGCATCTTGTATTTCAAGTTTGAAAAATATGGTGCTAGATGAATCATGTTTTTAAATTTTAAAGTTGAAATAGATAAAGTTTTACATTCTGACTGTTTTTCATCTTATAGATTCAATGTTTTCTTTTATCATTTCAGAACTACAATAAATCTCGTATTCACTCATACCGTGGTGCTAAAGATGTGATAATTCAGCTCGACAGTAATGTGATATTTAAAGGCGAGATAGCTCGAGCCTGTGGTGGGATAGAGGGAGGGACCGAGGCATTTGGTGATGTAAGTATGCATGTAATGGAATAGATTCCAACAATTCTAGTGTCAGAAATCATGTTTGTCGATAAAATATATCTATGTACTAGCACTCTAAAAGACATACTCGAGAAATAATATACCTTGTAAGAAACAAAATTATATCATCTATGCACTGTACATGAAATATTTAAGAAATGATAATTTCTATGCAACAATGTTACATAGATGTATACAAGTCACATGTTTAGAAAATAATATTTATCTGTGCAATGTACAAGAAATATTCAGTGAATGATATTAAGGTGCTAATTAAATATACATGTTTTGTCTCTTTATGGTAGACTATCCTGTTCACAACAGATGAAAATATTCTGGAAGCGGTGTCTAAGAATGATGACGCTTATGAAGGAGACATGTTAGATGACTCAGAACCGGACGATGTTCCATTTGAGCGACCAAGCACAGCTGATGAAGGAAGTGATGAGGTACAGAGCATTCTGGGAAATTAAGATATAAATTGTTAACTCAGGAGTACATTGTACCATGTTTTGAAACTTCTAGTTGCATGTATTGAATACTATTGAGATTTTCAGAATATGAAAATTGTATCTTTTAAAAATCCCAAAATATTTGATTTGTAATTACTACTTGTAGGTAGAACCATCTAGTGTGAAAAAGGTAGACCTATGTGTAACTCTATAGTTGGCTTTGTTGTCTTAATTAGTTCACTGCAACACTCACCTCTTGCTATCAGCAGGGGAAAATGGAATCATTTCCACCCAGTACAGACATTTACTCAGTCTCTTCTGTCTTATTCTCTACCACATGAAGAACAATGAAATGTTGTTTATATCTTTTTCTGATTTCTTCCATGAAAAAAAAAATGATGAGATGTTGTCAATATTATTTTCTGTATTATGTTGTTAATTTGAAGTTATTTTTTTCTTAATGCCCTAGCATTTGGATTATTCAATGTTTTTGTTAATATGAATTACTACAGCTTTGCAAATCATACAACAGATATATGCAACTACATACCACTGCCTTTATTGGTTCCCACTTTAAAAAAAATCACTTTTGGTTGTTATAGTCAGAGATATACATGTACTCCTAATGGTAGAATCAGACAAAAATGCAAGGGAGGATTAATACATGTACTGTATGGGATGAGACTGATTGTAAGTTTGTATTAACAGGATCGGCCATTTACTCGAGCCCAGGGAAATCTGAAGAAACAGGGTGAGACCTCCCCCGTTCCTCCCCGCCCTGCCACCAGTATGGTCACAGAGGGTGATGTCATTGTGTTCAAAGGGAAAAGTAAGTTCCTATTAAGATTTACAATTCTTATAGCATGGTCAGAGAGGAGGATATTATTAAGTTCAAGGGAAAAAGTAAGATCATGTTAAATTTTAAAATGCTTGTACTATGGTCACAGAGGAGAGATCATTGTAATCAATGAAATCATGTAAAAAAAAAAAAATGTGAGGGACAAATATGTAGCATTACAAATTTGATGATTGTGATAGTTAGAAGTCAAAAGATATTCAGATAGGTTATAGAGCATGAAAATGAGAGTGAACCAGCAGACTTTCTACCCCTATTTGACCAATTTGAAAGGAATTTGCCATCTTTAATTATGAAAGAATCCTATTGATCTTATTATGAACATGTATTTCTTAGAAAAGTAAATGTGTAAATTGAGTGATTTAGAATTCTTGAATTGATTGTTACGATTAACAAGCGGTTGACTTATAGGTCTCCAGTTGAACTTCACAGACACCTGGGGTGATCTACACTACCTGGGACTGACGGGACTGGAGGTCCTGGGGAAGGATGGTGAGGCCCTACCGGTCAGTCTGGACATGATGCAGGCCAGCCCCTTAGATCTACACCACCTCCCTGGGCACGAGTCTGACGACCGAACCCTTGACAAGTTAGTCTCACTCAGTGTTTTTTATTTTTTTTCCTCTTGGACTCAGAAAAATAAGTTTCTGTCACTGAAGAAAACTTTTTTATAAGGGCTTTTAGAATACTTGCCTCTCATATTTCAAATCAAATCAATTATACTTCAAGTCGCTTTACAATACATATATTTAACTTTTCATAATTTTTTCAACTTCCATGAACAGGTTATTTTTAAACCAATATCAGTTTTGTCAATCTGTAATATTATTGATCCGATTGTTCAGGGTGATCAATGGTAACAATGTGACGTGTTCTGATGAGAACATGTGGCTCATTCCGTTCAACGAGGGTCAGAACCACGAGTTAACAATCACATTCAGCCAGTCTCTGATGATGGCGGGTCTGAGGGTGTGGAACTACAACAAGAGTTCCGAGGATACCTACAGAGGGGTAGGTACATTGTAGGAATCCTGCTTCTATAGTCAGGGATACAAAGATATGTACTGAGAGATAGCAAGGAAAGATTCATTTTTTGATGTCCATTATATGATTGGGTCTATTTAGCAGTAATCTTATTTAGGGCCTTTGGCACTGCTTTCTATATATATTATAGAAACATGATTAGAGTTATAAATATGTATGTAGTCACCATTTCCAAAAATGGTAAACAAGTACATGCGTTTTATATTTGCTAATTATAGCTCAATTTAGTTGCTTCTCATGGACGATTTTTTAAAATAAGTTTTGAGATAGTCACTTAATTAAGCTGCTCTATTTCAGGCTAAGACTGTGCATGTTCAGATTGATGGGAAACAGGTGTCTCCCCCCGATGGCTACCTGATCAGGAAGGGGCCCGGTAACTGCTACTTTGACTTTGCTCAGGAAATAGTGTTTGCTGGTCAACAGAAGCCCCCTATCCCCCCAACTAGTGAAACCAAAATGGAGTCCTCCGTCAGGTCAGTGATGTATGTCCTTGCTGTTTGGAAATCTTCCACCATCTACTCACACTTCGTTGATTCATGTTATATATTTGTTTTTTAATTCTTCCAAAAGAGATAACTGTTTTAGATCTGTAGGATGTATTGAGGATTTACAACAAAACTGGTTTGCTATCACAAGTACATGTACATGTAGATATGTATTTCTAACCACCTTCTTTACCTACATACATACATGTACAGTATACATGTACAGTGTACATACATTAACTACAAATATTATTGTTCAGGTTGGTTTTGAATGATGGAAATGATTGATTTCGTTTCTCAGATATGACTAAAGAAAATGGATAAGCATCCTAATTTTTTGTTGGTTTTCTGTAGGAGTTCGGTGACAGATGATGGAGAATACGAGTCTGTGCAGATGCCTTGTGGATGTATCCTCTCACTAGTATACATAATGACCAGATGTTGGCCCTTATACTGCTGAATGCTTTGTTAGATCAACATGTATGGCTATGCTGTATTTCAAAAGTGATAATAAAATGGTCTTTCAAAAGTTTTAAGTGAAATAATATTGCATAGAAATATCTAATTTTATGTTAAAAAATTCTGTCTGGTATCAAGTCTTTAGTTGAGATTTTTATAGTTTTGGCAAATCATAAGTTTTTGACACATTTTGAATTTTTGTAAATTGATTGTTAAATTTAATTTCAGTTTGCAAAACCATACGCTTTAGAACGAAAACACTAAAAATATAAATGCTTCATTATTTGTGCTTATCTGTATTTTATTTGAAAATATGTAATGAAAGTGAAGATTTTGTGAAGGCATTTTGTCTATTCAAGCTATACAGAACTCAGCCCCTAGATTAGATATGGCGGTAAACTGTTATGAAAAAGAAGTCATATCAAAATGAAATGTTCTATAAGTACTAACTTGCTAACATTTTGTCTGACAAGAGTTTTGCTTTCTTTTTAAGAGAACTGAAATGTTGAATAGATCCTTCTTCTTTGTTTACTCATTTCCATATAGAGATATAACATTTACATGTACAGCATATAAATAATAAGCCTTGATCCTCCAAAAATCATTTGACCTTGACTTCCCCCAGTCATCTACCAGTTACACCTGATTTCCACCTGGGGAGACCCCTACTATGTTGGACTGAATGGAATCGAGATCTACGACGCCAGTCACAACAAGATTGAGTTGACTGAAACAAGTAAGACCCTTATGGTATTTTATACTTTTTAATGATTGTTTTATAATTACGGGTAGTTCCCAGACTCACTAGTGTGTCTCAGTATAATGTACAGTATTTAGAGGAGAAATATGTTCTAAAATTCATGAAGCAATTTCCTTTTATAAAACTTCAACCTTATCAATGTCCTAATTAATTAGCATTAGTAATAAAAGTTTCTGCTACTATGGAATATTTGTCTGTTAAGATTGTGTTACCTTGTACATTTATAGATATAGCAGCCTATCCAGATAGTGTGAATGTGTTAGCCAACATACAGAATGATGTAAGAACCCCAGACAGACTTATAGATGGAGTCAACAGTACAAACGATGGCAGACACATGTGGCTGGCCCCCATCTTACCAACCACTGTAAGTAGAATCACATGTTAATATCGTAATGAGTGCACATTACTGATAGTCTCTCTAGATACATGTATGTAATATCTAGGAAGTGTATGTGTGAATGGTACTCAATATTCTTGTACATGTTCCATGTGCATGAATAAGTAATTGTAATTTTATTTTCTTAATAATACTTTGAAGATTTGAACAGCATTATGATTAAATACAATATTGACACTTTTCTTTATAAAAAAAATGTTCCAGTTGAACCGAGTGTATGTGATATTTGACCAACCTACAGCAGTGTCCATGATCAAGATTTGGAACTACAGCAAGACAGCCAACAGGGGAGCTAAAGACATTGCGGTAAGTCTATTGCAGGCACAGTCTTTATCAGTATTTACAATACCAGAATCATAAAGAAGGAATTCTTTGAAAATTATCAAATGTCCATTTTTAAACATCATTATTTTTCTATAGAAAGAATTACAATTATTGAGGCAAGGAATTCAAGAACTTCATAAAAATTTTAATTTGTTAACATTTTTGTACAGAAAAAGATTAATGTCAATTTTTCCGATTTTCAGTTACTGGTGGATGACCTGCTGGTGTACAATGGTATGTTACAACCAGTGAGGGCGGGGGCAAAGGGAATCGTGCCTAACTGTGACACTCCCCAGAACTACCACACCATCCTCTTCACCGACAACAAAGACATCATCAGAAAGGAGAAACACTCCATCATCAGGTCCGTCTCTTTACCTGCCTAAATGTTTATATGTCAACATGGAGGGAAAATACATGTACTACAGCAATAAAAATAGACCTTATCACATCAATGATAACTTTGCCCCAAAAACCAAAAGACATAGATGCTTGTACATGTATATCTTATTTTTGACCTCTAGTCCATTTTCATACCCAACACAAGGAAGTTTCAAGGGGTATAATGTTTTTGACTGGTCCGTCAGTCAGTCCTGATTTTTTGTAAGCGCAGCTCCTCTGAAACCGCTGCACAGAATTTCTATGAAACTTTGTAGGTATTTAGGACACAATGTGTAGATGTGCATATTACCAGGAAATTCTGAATCTGTTTCTTTTCTGGGAATTTCAGCCCTTTTGAACTTAGAATTTTGGCCATATATTGAATAAAGTAATGAACAGTTTGTAAGCTCAACGACTCTTCAACCGCTGCATGGAATTTAGTGAAACTTTTAGGCATTTAGGACTCAATGTGCAGATGTGCGTATTACCAGGAAATTCGATTCCGTTATTTTTCTAGGAATTTCGACCCTTTTGAACTTACAATTTTGGCCTTATGTTTAATATAGTAATGAACAGTTTGTAAGCGCAACTCCTCCTTTAAACCACTGCATGGAATTTATTTAAACTTTGTAGGCATTTAGGACACATTGTGCAGATGTGCATGTTACCAGGAAATTCTGATTCTCTTATTTTTCTGGGAATTTCGGCCCTTTTAAACTTTTTTATTTGTTAAAGACAAAGGAATAGATTTGCAGTAAGTTTTTTGCGAGCTATGCCCTTGATCAAATTATTTTGTGTATTCATCATGTGTATCATTGTCAAGTAATGGGGAAGCGTGGGGTATGTGAGCTTGCTCACTTTTTCTTTCATTTTATTGTATAAAATTCAGTACCAGTATGTTCAATTGAGAGACTTTATACTTTAAGCTTTGTCATCTCTATCAATATTTGCAAAGCATTTTAAAGGACAATTTTCTAGCTTTCTACATGTAAATAGTGCATTTATACTAAGTATTATTTAATTAAGCATTTTTTATCCTTCATTTTTAAATAAAAGGTATATGACACATGTTATATTGTTTTTGTGACAGTAACCAGGCAGGAGAGCAGGACATACAGCTGACCAATGATAAGATAGTGGTGGGCCAGTATAGTGACCCCAAGAAGGCCCAGCAAGGCAAACCGGTCAACCAAGGTAGGAAATAATCAGGCCACCAGTGTGTCGCAGGAAAGGGGGTTTGATGAGCATGAAAGCAATCTTTATTATTAATTGCCTTTGTTTGTTTTACTGTGCCTTATTTTGGTGCAAAGATGTGCATTGATTATTTGTATTTGATGTTAACTAGAGCTTAGACCAAAGACCAGTGTAGTGGCCCACAAGTACAGAAGATAAGGAGGATTGAAGGAGAGGACAGAGCAAACGAGAGGAGGATCGGGTAGAGCTGTCAACATCATACAGTTAACAGCAGATGAAATGGGCAGAACTCTCAACAACAGCAAGATAGAATAGGCAGATGGTCAACAACTGATGAAATGAACCGAGTTGTCAACATTAATTGGAATAGGCAAAGTTGTTAACTACATCAACCTTTGATGGAATGAACCGAGTTGTCAACAAGCAATAGAAGGAATAGTTGTCAACAAAAAATATAGAACAGGCATGGTTGAAAGGAAAACAAAAGTTATGGTACATGTATATTATTGCGCATAGCAGTGGAGAGCTATAGCGCATAGCAGTATAGAGCAGTGGGGAAAGGAGAATAAATAACAGGCAAAAGGAATACTGGGAGACAGAGCTTCAGATGACTCCAGTATATTCATTAATACAACCACTAACTTGTCATTGAAAGAAAAACACAGAAAATACTCTAAAAATACATACACAGGTACATTATAAAGTTAATGAGGAAATGGGTTTTTTTATAACTGCTGGAAAACCAATCCATTTTATCTGTATGAATCTTCTTTTTTTAAAGACAGTTTATTTACATAAGTGCAAGGTCTGGAGAGTTTACAAATTGTAGATTTTATGGGAGATAACTGTACTGTGCCCTTTAATCTACTAATACACAGAAACAAGAAAGTTGCAGATGCTTTGCATAAAAAGAATTTTGCTCATTTTGCTCACATTCCATACATTCATACACGGTACACAGTGACAGCTGATACAAATGTAGTGCTATGTACACGAATTGTGCACAATTAGCTGTCAGCACTTAATGGAATTTAGATACATGTAAATACCAGGTGCAGACACATGATGATTTTAATGGGTATATGTACATGTATTGTAAGAAGTTGCATCCAATTTTTGGCATAACAATCATGTGTTCCAGTGGTTCTTCTTTTACATTGTCAATGGTGCTGCTACATGAATAGGGAATTATGGTTGTTTATTGCAAGTTATGAAAGAAAACAATGTTTATGTGCTATAATGCTATAATCTTTTAAATGTTAGTTAGACTTAATAAATTAAGCAAAACATTTATTATTAAAATGGTTTGCATATAGAATTGATGTATAGTATAGTGAAAGTAAATGTCACTAACAGGAATAACTGTGTATTGATATTGTTAGATGAGGAAGGGTGATTTATAGATACTCAAAACATAATGTTGCAGTACACTTTTTAATTGAGGCTTGTAAGAGGTAGACTATGTACTGCGTGTTCTCCTCTGCCAGTCATTTATTTTTAACTTTTTAATATCTTTCTTTTCTGGCATTGGTACCTGTGTGTGGACTTGTAAAGTCAACAGACAATTTGTCCAAGTGTGAAGAAGGTCTGAAAGCTTTAAGTTATTTGAGTGTGGATGTACTGAGCGCGAGTGAATCTTCCGTCCATAGTATTGTATTGATTCTAAGCTCAGGCTGTTATTTTCAGCGTAGTTGCTGAATGTGATACTTTTGTTATATGGTTGTATATACATATCTGTGAGTCTTGTGACTCTACCAAATGTGATTTTCACAATAAATATACTTTAAATGTGTATGTTTTGTTGCATGCAGTGAATGGTATATTCACTCTTACTCAATTGATGCTGTTTGAAATGAGCATTAATGATGTGTTTAAAGTCTGAAGGTTAGGAACCTGGTAAATGTTCAATTCAGATGGGAAAGTGATTGCACAATTATTCACAAAATTTAGTCCACCTACTGTCAGTCGAGCTATTACTGGTACATATTACATACAAATAACTAGACATTATTGAGATGGTGACCATCTGACCATCTCAAAGGACCCTGCTTTAATAATGGAAATTGGGATGAAAAGATTTTTAGAGATTTTTGCTTTGACCTTAACCTATGACTTAAAAAATTTTCAGTTCATGCCAATGGCATAGAAATACAAATTAAAGCTCATTGCAAACCCCTCACTAACAAACATTCTTTTAGTTTAATCTGAGCAAGATAAGCCAACAGAAAAGTTAAATTTGAACACGATTAAGCCAACAGATAAGGAACTTGCTGAATATCTTTACTAAAATAATTATGTTTCATATGAAATTTAATGAGCTCTGGCCCCATTGTCTCCAAGATTTTCAAAACACTCAACTTGGTTATCAACTCAAATTCTTTAGAGAAAAGTGTATAAAGAGGTCAATACTCAAGACTTAAAGCCAAGTATTGACTTGAAATGTTGGTGAGGGTAGCTAGGACCTGTTCATTTGAGCAAAATGTAACCCACTTTTGGTTCACCTCAATCCTCATCTCTCTTGGCTTAATTAAAAATTTCACTTCCATAAAATGTTCATGTCATGTCATGAAATGTACCGGTAAACTGTCATGATTTGAAAAGTGAAAAAAATTCTGTATTCAGAATTCTTTATTGGTAAAGTTTGAAATTCTTGCTTCACATCTTTACATCTCAGAAGAAACTAGTCAATTAAAAAATCCCGAGATTTTTTAACTTATTAACTAAAATTGTCACATAATTGATCACATTAAATCTTGGCTGGGAATGCTCCTACTTCACGTTGTTCATCCCATCTCTCTGTCTGTAAAAAAAGAGAATGTTGTCATGAAGTGAGATAGTGTAAATTTACTTGAAAATTGGGAGCCTTAAATTACATGCTTGTTTTAAAACAAGAATAAACTTGAATATTTTGTAATTCTGCAAGAAACCTCCTTATTCCCCATACCTAAGGACCAGCTGTAAAAAGGACCACTAGTATTGAATTATAGTGAACTACGTAGAAGCTTTTAATAGGCGTTTATAACAAAAGAATTCTGAAATTTCTTTGGCCTATGACAACGATATATATATATAGTGATGACATAATGTCAAAACATCCAAGATAGTACCGATTTTTTGATCTGGATTTTGAGAAATTGCCACGGAGACACTTTGACTATAAGTCTTAATATTCTAATCAAAGTATTCAAATCCTCTTAGAATTAAAAGATAGGTCTTTAAAAAAGTTTCCTGGTAGAAATGTTGGTATAGGTTACAAGCTAGCATCTGGTTTTTTTCTGATACACCATATATCTAAATTCATTAATCCCATTCCTTTGCATTTCAAAATGTTCAGTGCCTGTATTCTCCAGGAAATTTGTTTTGGTTAGTTTTGACATTACATCATCACTATATGTACCAGTAGACATAACTGTCAACGGCCAAAGAAATTTTAACAACTTTATAGTATCATCGATATTAGATATAATATGGACCTGAATTTATTTGCCAATTCATATAATAACAAATGATTTGTTCATCTGCATCACCTATAATTCTCTCTCTCCCCCCCCCCCCCCTTCTCTCTCTCTTGTCACAAGCAGTGAAGTTTCACCTCTGCCTACTTCGATCTGATTTCATAAGGGTCAGTCAAAACTTCTGGTGTTTACACCTATTAAAAGCTTCTATGTAGTTCACAATATATAAGGCCCACTGGGCCACATTGAGGTGATGAGGTCACCTCAGAGTGACCTCTAGCAGTTTCACAAATCCTACCATCAACATTTTCCCCAAAAGGGCTTTTCTATAACTTTTACATGTATGTAAAATTGAACACCCCCTCCTACCCCCCCCCCCCCCCCCCCCCCCCAAAACTCCTCTCTGAATATCAAGTTTTAATATAAATAAATTTGAAACATCCTAATGAAAGCTTCCTATGATACCTGTAATATTTTCACCCATTAAAAACTGCATCAAAAGATATTTTTCTATTTCATATTTATACAAGTATATAAAGAATTGATTATTCCATCTATGTAAAATGCTGATGGACAATAATGATAAATTACATGTTTTTAATCACTTTTCATGGATATTTAAAGACGGATTCATAGATAAATGACAAACAATTAAATGCTTTGTTTGGTGTTTCATATCAGCTATGAAGGTACCCAGCAAACGCTGCAAAGCTTGCTACCTTAATACCTGCATGCAACACCAAACAAAGTATTTTATTGTTGAATAAATTTAAGCAACAAAGACATGATGAACAAGTTATGCATGTGAACATCTGTAACATGGCAAATAAAAATTTATTTCAACAATTTATTTCAGGTACACTGTAATTCTAAACAAACAATTTTTTTGGCCTTAAATAGATAAATACTTACCCAAAATCCTGGACAAAGTGCTTGATACTGTTTTTTAAACCAGTTGCAAGGTTCATAATCTTCTCCCTTCTTCTTTATACATCTAAAATAATCTACATAGTTCTGCCAGCATGCCCTGAAAAACAAAGATTTGCATGGACATGATAAGTTAGAGAGTGTTACGCAATTGTCTCAAACTCAAAATCAATAGGCAGGCAGTTTATTTGATGTAATTGTACACTTAATAAAAGCAACAACAAAAAATCCCCTCTTTAAGGCTCAAATTGAGGGTGTTTGTAAAATCACCAAATGAGACCATAAATAAAATTATCTTTAGGTTTTTATATTAAACATCCCGGCCCTCTAAAATTCATGTCAAATAATTTGTATGCAGCACACATAACTCTTCATAAACAGCAATTTTCAATTTTACAAAAATATGGAGAATACATGTACACGTACTTCATCTGAAGCTGTTTTTTTTTGCTACCTGCGTAGGAACAACATGTGATAAAACCAAGAATTCTGAGAAACAATTGATACATACTTGTCCTGGTTGCACGTTTGAAATCGAGCATCAAATTTGGCTGTAGATAATAATGCTTCAGCTTTGGGATCATTTTTGTGCGTGTGCTCAGGATATTTGCCAGAAAATCTGTAACAAATAAAAAATATAAATAAATAGGACGTCGAAGTAGCGCAGTGGACCATGCACTTGCTTATCACCGCTTAGACCCGAGCTCGATCCCCGTGATCGACAGTGGTTGTATGTGAAAGGGTATGGTGGTCGCTCGCTTGGACAAGTGGGTTTTCTCTGGGTACTCCGGCTTCCTCCCACATTAATGACCCCCTCATGCTAACATCCATGCCAACGAAAGATATTTATTTGAGTTGTAGAACTTGTTTATCAATCGTTGTAAAATAAATAAAATTCAGGTTTTTTCAGTAACAAATAAAAGAATTTCCAAATGAAAAAGCCCTTCTAGTTATGCTTGTAGAGTTCATATAGAAATATAGTTTGCTACCATGTTTAAGTGCAGAAAAATGATGAAAAGTAAAAAGGAATATACAAATGAATGAATATTGTTACAAATATGCAACTGCAAATATCTTTATAATTTTATTCTGTTTGTTTGGTATATCATCATATCATCACCTTTCCTATCTTTACATTTGCCAAAAACAAAACCATTATTTTTAAAAGCTTTTTAAAGCTTACTAAATTCTGTTAGACAACGTCACAAGTAAACAGTTGACATATTTTAACAGATATTTAGCTTAAACAAGCATATCATATGCTATATGATGAAGATAAATCATTTGAAAGCAGTTATATAAGATTACGGTAACAATATTTTTACAAGAATTAAGGATGACGGACCCAATTCATTTCTAAAATAGTGATTAACATTTTCATGAAAATTTCACATGAGATAGAGTTACTAAAGATGTATCAAAAACAATCAAAATATAACAAAAATCGATTTAGATTTTTAGTAGGGACCATTTCATGAATTGTTAGTATTACCGGTACTTCTATTTTTCAATTGAACATAATGGGAAAAGCGTTCTTGTGAGACAATTTTTTTTTTTAAATTCTGCAATAGATTTGCTATCCAAATTAAAATATTATACTTATATGATGAATTTGAATTCATATCATATAAAAAATGACCATGTAATCGACTTCCTTTTAATGGGGATACATGTCAAAGTGCAGTGTGTCGTTTTTCTTCAATTATTCATGAAAAGTACTGTGCAAACTCTAAGAAAAAGATTTTGTACATCATTTCGAGGATAATTTATGAAACAAAACAACTAATAGAGTATGCTGAACATTTTTTAAGATAAAATACTTCAAAACTTAAACACAGGGACGGTTTTACTTTATTTTTAATATGAGTGTTGAAGCGGTTTGTAATCTAAATGATTTGTTCACTGGCTCAAACTCTGTTAATTAATCTATGTACATTGTTATAAATAACTTGAGCTAATATAAAATTCACTACACTACTGTGATATCCCCTAAAGAAATTTGTTCATATCAAAAAATGTTGAAAAGTGTATTTTAGCAAGTTTAGTCACTACTTGTACAATAAAAAGTGTGTCTTGATGACGTAGAACAGTTAATTATATATTGCGTCATAAGCGATTTTTCATTGTGTTTTAGTGATTGTGACGTAATATTGAGGATTCGATGTTCGTAACAATCACTCCTTTTAGGTGCGCTATATATCCGCGCAAAGCGAATTAGGTCTGTCGTCCTTAAAAGCATACAAGTAATACATATACATGTGCATGCATGAAAATGCCAGGAATGAGAAATTTATTTGATGTAAATGTAATGTACTGGTAAATAATTGCAAATACACTGGTATTAAACAGGTTCAGCACAATCTCTTGATTTTAAAAGCTATATAGCATGAATAAGCTATAAAGCTTTGTTAAGATATTTAGATTATCTTGATCAAGCTATTTTGTCATACATGTACTTTTTTTTAATCTGTAACTTTCTCAGCAGGAATAAAAACAACTATCATATGTCACAGTGGCAGTTTTTAACTCTGAGCTGTTCTTTAAAATTGATGTAAAAATCACTCATCAAATTCATTGATTCAAGACAACACTGAACAGTTACTGAAATTATACAGTTCAGGTATACATGATAATTGATTGGTAATGATGCAGCACAATGTGAAGAAATCATACTTGTTTAAGTTTGCCAAACAATGGAATTGAATCTTTCGCTTTAAAGTGTTCAAAAGCTGCAATGATGAAACTTTGATTTGGGACGCAGTCTGAATAGTCTCAAGTATTAATATGAGTCATCACAAACTTGCAACTTTTGTCTATTTCTTATACAACAAACTGCATAAGCATATGAATAGCTTTATCAAGCTTAAAATCGTCTGTCAGCACCGTAAATTTTCACTTGCAACAAGATTTCTTTTATCAAAAGTAGGTTTGGTATGTATTCTAACATAAACAAATAGCATGCAGGATATAAAATTTAAAAAATGCAAGTACATGTACATGCAGAATTTTTTCAAGCTGTATTTGTATGAGTTCTAAATACCCAATTTGTTTTTCTCTGTTTAAGGATTAAATGAAAGGATGGATTAAAACAACTACTTCTGGAATTCATTAAATGTCTTACTAAGTCTTAAATAATTCACATTGTTCCACAAAAATGATAAATGCAGGCAATGTGACTGTATTCTGACAGGATGTTAAAAACTATACCCAGTAGTCTAAAATATTGTTACAGTGATTTTGTCTGTCATTTCCATGAAAATCAAACGGTATGGTTTAAGAAAATACATGTACCTATAACTCAGGGTATGCAGTAAACCTGTTATTCAACAGGTTCAATTGATGGTGTTTAGGGTCTAAACATTTTTTATCTACATTGAATTTGTATGGAAACACCTATGCTGTTCAGAAATCATCAGCTTAATCACAACTGGAAAATGGCTGCCCATGTAATTTGTTAGAATAAAAGTTTATTTAAAAATAAATAAATACTACAGTAATATTGCATTAATGTCAGTAGGTATATGGTGTACTTCAGCAAAAAAATTAAATCTCAGAATAGCACCCTATTTAGAACTGGTCAAATGACTGTACAGTACACAAAAAAATTAATTTATTGTTAAGTCAATCAAATATCGATGAATGATGAAGTGTCAGAATCAAAACAAAGATATAATTAATTATGATAACATGGCCCATAATAGGTAAAAGGTCACATTTACCCCCCCCCCCCCCCCCCCCCCCCCCCCCAAATGGGCCATTACCTAATGTAGAAAAAAAAACCCAACATGCATGTTCAGAAATAGTAGCTGCAGGTCTGTAGCTCCCAATGTGAAAAAATTTGGATGGAAGACCTGGGAGCTACAGTGCCTCCCATAGTAAACAGAGCATAATATCCCTTGCATGCGAGTCCTGTAAAAGGACCCATTCCCAATTAAAAATTGACTGTTTTTTTTTTAAATTCCCAAAATAACTGTGTCATATTGTGTTATAAAAGATAGGATGCTGAATTTGTAACTATGCTGAGTGAAACATTCTTATATATGTCAATTTTAATATCTGAGTGTTCTGTTAAGTGTGGTTTATTATGATAAAAACATAACTTAATGATTATATGTGTAATATGCAAATGAAAACCAAGAAAACTGTATAGAATTTTTGTTTTTTGCTAACTTGCATTGAGCCATATTTGTTAAAGTATTTTTCTCAAAATAACAATTTTTTGACGAAAAATTCCCAATTGAAAGGCTACAGGACCTGTACCAAAAAGGGTCAATTGAGCCCTGGTAAAAAACTGCAATTTACGGCACACATAAAATTGCACTAGTTTTGGACTGATAAATCTCATTTCCGAACACATCCTGTACATATATTTGATTAACAAAAAAATCCTCAGACATTTTACTACATATATTGTCACTTTACTTTTCTCTGATATTCTGTTAAACACCATTACCAGCCCCGTAAAGTGAAGTTGTGCAGTTTGTTAACATGTTAAAATGATGACTCTCGATCTCAATGTGAATTAATATACTTCATTTTCTGAGATAAATTAGCATATTTAAGAGAAAGTCTGAGGCAAGTAAAGTGACATTATCAGTAGTAAATTGCCTGAAGAATTTACTGGTACTAATTGTTTTCACAGAATTCATGAAAATAAGGTAAATCAGTCCAAAACTAGCGCATTTTTAGTGCGCCGTAAATTGCAGTTTATTTGTACTGTGGGAGGCACTGTGGGAGGCACTGTAGCTCCCAGGTCGTCCATCCGATTTTTTTCAGACCAGGAGCTAAAGACCAGCAGTTACAGAAATAGATAATGGTGCATGTCAATACGACTCAACACCTGGGCCAACACTTAACTGCTTGACAGTTGAAGACAGAAACAGTATTATTAGCTTCGCTCACAAAACAAGCACGATATATTATATTACAAACCGATCGGATGTGAAAGGCAATCCTCAGTGTTTTCGGATAGCAATCTTTAGAACAATTTATTTTGTTTTCAATTATCAAACGAAGTTCACTTTCTTCTATATCCGCCTCTTTTCTATACAAGTTGGTGGAATAATCTCAACTTTTAAATAATCTTTACTTACTCTTTAATAAACGACATTTTAGATGCGTTTTCAACTTCTGGCAATGGAGGTCGGTTGGCGACTTTGAAAAGTAATTTAAGGTAGGTCGAACCCGATAAGATAAAAAAAATGTCACGTAAACGTATTTCAAGCTCGAATCAAATAAAATTTTAATTTTTGAATTTATATATATAATGTATAAGTATATATGACGGGTATAAACAAATTGATAAAACAGTTATATGCATGCATTTTAGATTAGGCAAAAGGGGTGGGGTGGTAATAAAGTAATATATAAGTAATATAAAATCTCGTATTAAACGGCTGAGAGGTCAAATGAAAACCATATATCCTTCTGTTTTCAATAAAGCAGAAGTGAGAAAAGAACTAGATAGATTTGCACCAGTATGTACTGGTCCCTGCTGATAAGGCAAGTAACAACATTGTCTTTGTTTGTAAGGCACATTATATTAATTGCATTCTCAAAGAACTAGGTTTCGATTCTACTCATGGCAATCCTACTTACACCAATAGCAGTCTTTCCAAGCAGGAAATACTTCAAAATCATAAATCGGTTATGGATATCTTTAGTATCCCCAATAAACAAAATGAATTTGATTTACCTTATTTGTACTGGATTCCAAAGCTTCACAAAAGTCCTTACAAACAGAGATATATAGCAGGTTCCAGTAAATGTTCTACCAAACCTCTCTCTTTACTCCTTACTAAAATTCTTACAGTAGTGAAGGAGAAACTTCAAAAGTACTGTACAACAATATACTCAAGAAGTGGTGTGAATCAGATGTGGATACTAAAAAACTCTAAAGAATTATTAGAAACTTTGAGGTCACAAAATCTTACCAAAATCAATAGCATCAAAACGTACGATTTCTCAACGCTTTATACAACCATTCCCCATGACAAATTAAAATCTAGGCTTTCTGATATCATCGACAGTTGTTTCTTCAATAAAAATGGAAGTCGTAAAAATGCTTACCTTGTCATTGGAAATCTAAAAAATTATTTTGTTAAAAATTCTGATTGCACACACAAGTACTCTGAAGTTGACATTAAAAAGATGCTTGAATTTCTGATAGACAACATCTATGTAGTTTTTGGAAATCAAGTCTTCCAACAATCAGTTGGAATCCCCATGGGTACCAATTGTGCCCCATTGTTAGCGGACCTATTTTTGTATTCTTATGAAGCAGAATTTATTCAAAAACTTGTACGTGAAAAAAATAAATCACTCGCTGTGGCCTTCAACTCAACATTCAGGTATATCGACGACGTATTATCAATTAACAATTGTTATTTCTATACTTACGTCGACTCGATATATCCCAGTGAACTTGAAATAAAAGATACCACAGAGTCTGCGTCATCTGTTTCATATTTGGATATTTTACTGGAAATGGACATTGATGGTAACCTAACAACAAAACTTTATGATAAACGCGATGACTTCAATTTTTCTATAGTCAACTTTCCTTACTTATGTAGCAATATACCTTCGTCACCTGCATATGGTGTTTTTGTCTCTCAGTTAATTCGATACGGAAGGGCATGCTCTTCGTATGAACAGTTTCTAAGGCGAGGCAAGCTACTGACAAACAAGTTGATAAAACAGGACTATCAACAGGCTCGTTTGAAGTCATCTTTTCGTAAGTTCTATGGTCGATACAACGACCTTGTCAGCAAATACAATCATCCACTGGGTCGCATGCTGACTTACGTTTTTCATACTGATTGTTAGACCATAATTTATCACCTAATTGTCTACGGACTTTTCCGTTTATTCCCGATTACGACAAAGAGCACACGGCGGGTGCGACCGGTCAGCAGAGGATGCTCACTCCTCCTAGGCACCTGATCCTACCTCTATCTTTTTGGAGGTCCGTGTTGCTCTGCTTTGAATTTGTATTTCGTTTTATGGATTTTTGAGATGGTTGACGGTTTGTTATTGTCATTTTTTCATCATGAGCTCGGCTAGCTGCTGCAATTTTCAAGTGCAAAATTTTATGTAATTTACCACTTCAGTGACAAAAAGAATTATGGTTGATAAATTTGGTGGTAAAAGTTTGTGAGAAAAGTTATTCATATTCTTAAATTGAAGCAAAATAATACCATTGTAATTATGTACAATCTTGTATGCGTTTCTGTAGCACTCAGGTCTTTTTACGTGGTAGGGTTGCTAACCCTGCGCAAAACACCCTGTACCCGGAGGGCCGGTGGTTTTCTGTTGGGATTTTCCTTCCCCTAGACCTAGTCACAATTTCCAGTTATTTAAAGGCGCTGGAGACTCGCCTTTTGCCACTGTCACTCAGCTACCTATAAGCATTACCAGGGTCACCAACGGGGAGGTGTGACATGTGACTTGCTGGCAGAACCTATATTTGAGACGCTAGGCATTAACTCGAAGTTTTGTTAGTGTAACACTTAGTGACATCAGTTACATCCCTTGATACCTTCACCAGCTTTTGACCTTTGATTTAATCAAGACTTCTCAAATTCTGGAAGAGAAGGTTCTGCAAAAGGAAGACGAAGGACGCCATGTGGTGATAGCCAGAGACAGAAGGAAACTACAAGGCTGAAAACCCTTCTCAGACCCAGAAACATCAACATAGGAACTTGGAATGTAAGAACCATGTATGAGACGGGGAAAACGGCGCAAATTGCAGCAGAGATGAGAAATTATAATCTGACACTGCTCGGCATAAGTGAGACAAGATGGATTCAATCAGGACTGCAGACTAGCTACAGGTGGACATGAAGAAGAAAACTCTGCACACTCACAAGGAGTGGCACTAATGCTATCCAAAACAGCAAGGGAATTAAGCAATCATTATGGTAGGCTTGGAAGCACATGGGCCAAGGATCATTACAGCATCATTTAAAACAAAACACAAAAGAATCAACACAAATATTATACAATGCTATGCGCCAACAAATGATGCAGAAGAAGAAGAACGAAAAGATGAGTTCTACAACAGACTCCAAAGTGTTATAGACACCTGTAAGGAAAGAGATGTTACCATCATGATAAGAGACCTAAATGCAAAAGTCGGAAATGATAACACCGGATATGACGAGGTCGCTATCATGGGACAACATGGACTGGGCCAAATGAATGAAAACGGTGAAAGACTTGCACATTTTTGTGCATTCAACAAGCTAATTATCGGTGGCACTTTATTCCAACACAAAAGATTCCACAAAGCCACATGGGTATCACCAGATCAGACAACTGAGAACCAAATAGATCATATATGTATTAACAAAAAGTATAGGATACCAGGGTCAGACGAGCAGCAGATGTGGCTTCAGACCATCACCTACTGACAGGCATTGTCAAACTAAAACTCAAGAAGAACAAAACAGAAAAAAAACCACAGAGAGTCAGATATAACACCAGACTTCTCAAAGACACCCGAATGCTAGATGAATATAAGATCACAATGAAAAACAAATACTAGGCTCTGTAAGAAATTAGTGAACAGACAACAGTGGAAAATTGTTGGGAAGGTATAAAGGAGACCTTTACCACAAGCTGCTATGAAATACTTGGAGTGAAAAAGTACCATCACAAAGAATGGATAACACACGACACACTCAAAAAAGTAAAGGAGGGGAAGGATAAGAAGACAAAGGTCAACACAAGCAGAACTAGAGCGAAAAAAAAAAACAAAAGCACAAAAATAGAACCATTTTAACAATTTAAATTAGACTGTTTAACAGCAACGTAAAGGCAGTGCCTCTGTATGGTTCAGAGACAGGAAGACTATATCTACAACAAACAGGATCCAGACATTTATCAACTCATGTCTGAGACGTATCCTCCAGATCAGATGGCCTGACAAAATCAGTAACATCGATTTATGGCAGAGAACAAACTAAGCCCCTATTGAGGAAGAAATAATGAAGAGAAGGTGGAGGTGGATAGGGCATACTCTACGCAAGCCACAGGATAACATCACATGGCAAGCCCTATCCTGGAACCCCCAAGGAAAACGCAAGTGGGGAAGGCCAAGGAACACCTGGCGGAGAGATTGGAGGCGGACATATAAAGAATGGGTAAAAACTGAAAAGAGGTGGAAAAGATTGCACAGGATAGAGGGGCCTGGAGAAATCTTGTCAGCGGCCTTTGCCCCAAAAGGAGTAGCAGGCATAAGTAAGTAAGTAATTCTGTTCAAAAATAGTTTGCTCTATACATAGGTCTATTTTGATGATCAAAGGCTAGTCAACGATGCATTATATATTTTTTTTATTTTCAGCGGACTAGAGTCTTTATCTTAATATTCAGCAAAGAAAAATTAAACCCGGATCAAAATTCGTAATACCGACAAAGCTTGGGAAAACACTTAGAATGTTAAACATAGGCATCCATGACATCCCCTTTCATAAATAATGATGTAACTTTTACGTGGTAATATACTCGTACATGTATAAAGTATTTAGATATGACTCATGGGAGCGTAACTTCATTAAATTTAATGATATACCCTGATATGCACAACAGAAGAGGCATTCAAGGCGGTCTAGCCGATTTTTAACTTGATAGGAAACGACTCCATTTTGTATAAAACTTTAAGGATGATGTTTAAAATACATTCGAGGTATTTTTCCAAGCTCTGCAGGAAACGCCAGAGAAGTTGCGGCTTAACTTTTGGAAAAACAAATTGAAACAATAGAGAAGATGGGGTGATAAAGCGTGCAAAATGCCTATATTAGGCCAGATAAGATACTGTAAAATAAAAATATCAACAAATCTGATGATTCTTTTAAAAACGTTTAATTAAGGAATAAGGAATCATTCTTTGAGTATTATGAGGTGATAATTTCGGTCGGAGCTCCGACCGAAATTATCACCTCATAATACTCAAAGAATGATTCCTTATTACTTATATTTATATTATTTCTAATTTCTACTCTTTAAAGCAACATTTTAAAACCACTATTTTTCATGTAGCACACGCTATGTAGTACTACGCGGTGCAGCCAATCACGTTGTTCGATTATGCTATAAGACAAGCCCATTTTTTGTCGCTCATCTTTTATGAAATTATAGGGCTATAGGCTTTAAAATCGATTCGTAATGTTACCACAGACAAAGACAGTTGAAAATGTAAATATAACAAAATATGTTTAGCATAAAATCGATTTGTAACCCTTAAATAGGTTCATTATTTGGAATATTATTATTATATTATAATAAATTAAAATTATATTAAAACCTCCAAATAGTGTCATTTTACAATGTAATTTAGACTTTCAACGTCATTTATCTAATAGAGTGGGTTTGTGGTCCATATTTTTGTTACAGTCTAAAGGACTAATGAAAAACGAACCGATTTCAACCAACAAAAACGTGGAGTGATACCCACTTAACATTAAATATCACTTTGTATCCCAACAATTGAACGTCTTAGAAAAACAAGTCCCATATATAGCAATTAAATAACGCACTTTGTTGTGACTGAAATGGCTGAGCGGTTAGAGCACCAGACATATAACCTTATAGAAATAGGCTTTTTTTTTAGGTTGTGGGTTCGATACTATCAAAATTTGAGGGTATTTTGGGAAGGGGGTTCTTACCTTTTGTTAAAATATTCAAAACTGAATATACAAATATAGTTAGAAATAGTGCTTTTGCAAATTTGTAATATATAATTATCAAATAGCTTTGAGTAAAAATATGAATTTTGAAATTGTATTTTACGATTAATCAATGGGCATTTGCGCTGTCTTATCCCTCCCCCCATGCTTCTTTATTGTTGAAATTGGCACAGCGGTTTAAAAAAAAGTGAAAAGCTAAAGCTGAAAACGTTGACGACGACAGATTTGTTCAGAGCTTTAATCTCAGGTGAGCTAAAAAAAAAAAAAAGGATATAAGATGCAATTCACGCATTGAAACCTAGCCGTGTGACGGTGTCATTTTTGTACCGTTGTATTTGGTCAGGATTCACGATCTTTGTCTTGTGATGATAATGTGACCACGTAGATTTGTACGGTGCTAAGGAATTCATCTGGAACTGCATCCGTCGTGTGCAGTACGAACGGGGTGATGGAATGTTGGCGTAGGGGGTACAAGGTATAAGGTTGAGGCGCGCTGAGTGAAAGGTTCACAGGTTTTGAATAAACCCAATAAGTCTTTGCTGTCTGTTCCCCTTTGTTTTTTTCTATTTTGATCCTTTATACCATAGTCTTTCATAATTATTGATTCTATAATATGTTCTTTTTTGTTCATATCTTTTTCCTTTATGAAAATGTACATGTATGTATACCTCTGACGATTTATATTTTTGTGTATTCTATATATATACCGGTATGTTCCTCTTGTAACAAATTATTTGGTTTGAGCGAATAAACTGAACTGAACTGAACTTAACATGAAACACAGATAATTGCACAAGCTTAGCAATTCTTGAGACATAACACTGTCTCTTTGAAATGACACACATAGAGTCCGAAAACTGTCAATCGCTAATTGAATAAATAACTTTGATAGAATTAAATTGTGAAAAACAGATGTTGAATTTAAAAAGGAAAGTCCAAATAAAGTTATTAATAAACAGTGAACTGTGATAATAATATGGACAATTTTAGAATTAGATAGTACTTCTCAATGTATGTAGACGTTTGAGTCCTGACAAATGAGGGCATCTACTATATCAAGTGGTTGATCAATAGTATTAGCTGCGTACAGTCGACATACATGTCTATCAAATTCAGCACCATCTTTTAGATTTACTTATATTATTTTGGGTTCTGTAATCTTTTTTTCAAGACAACAGCTGTTTAAAAAGTATTATTTTAACGTAATCTAAAAAAAGGGAATCTACCAGGTGTTCTGCAGTTTTAGCTCACCAAGCATTTTGTTGTCTTTACCGAAGGGAGACAGAGCCTCATGAAATATGACGATATCAATTGCCCCATTTTTAACACACGAGATCAAACGTTGACACCGTTTAAAGAGTTCGATATGGCGTTTCCACTTTTATTATTAGTGACTTCACTAAGATTTGTTACAAATGATCCGATCGGAAAATTTGAATACAATTACTCTGTTAACCGAGAGAAGCTTCATCAACAGGAGAGAGCTTTAGCGGGGTACCGGACTGATTACACTGAGGTAAGTCAGTGTATCGGCAAACTGAACGGAGGTTAGACAGAATATCAGACTTACTGTAGTGTAGTTTAGCGTACAAGACAAATTTTTGTAACGTAAGTCAGAGTATCAGCAAGACTAAATATTGTGAGGTTAGTACGTGTAAGGGTCCCAAACTAACTATTGTGTTACATTAATAGTTTAAGGTACCAAGCAAACAATAGGGAGGTTGGTCAGGGTACCAGGCAAACTATAGAGAGGTAGGTCAGGGTACCAGACTAACTTTATTGGTAGGGCAGGGTACCAGAAGAACTATAGTGAGGTACTTCATGATATCAGACTTATTATGATAGTGTAATAGTTCAGGGTACCAGACTAACTATAGTGAGGTACATTAGGGTACCAGACTAACTATAGCGAGGTAGGTCAGGGTACCAGACTAACTATAGTGAGGTACGTCAGATAAATTTATTCCAAGGAAACACTGACATTTGTAGTGCCTATCCAGAACCTATAATGGATACGTTTGCATCAAACTTCGTATTTCTCAACAGAACGAACAGATCGTCCAGAATTACCTGGAGTATCTGAAATGGATGGAATTTCAGAAGACTAAGGACGACTTTTACCCCGCACGGCCTATCAAACTCCATCTCTCCGACATCAAAGCCTCGGAGATCTACCGTGTCCTGAAGAAGTTTCCAAAGGGAGGCAATCTTCATCTTCACCACAGTACGTAATGTTGAAATCCTTTTGTGATGATTGTTAAGTCCTCAGAAAATGCAGCCCTTTCATGATGTTTTATTTTCCCTTCCTTAGCTCTTACCAACGGAACTTCTTTTTTTATTCTTAAAAGATAGACTTATGTAGCATTTGACTTTCATTCATTCAAACAAAAGGTCACTGTTTGTCTGTACAACATCTTTCAGGGTTTGACTGTATAGCTCATTAAGAGGTTTATTTTATTGACCAAGTGTCCAAAATGAGCTTGATAGAATGCTCTATGTTGCCAGGACATGCAGTGTGTTATATGTACTGTCAAATATTTGGGGATTCTTTTAATTCTTAGTTTGAAATATGAATTTATGTCGTTTCTTATGATGTATACAACAAAAGTATCCCCAAATACTGAGTACATAACAGAAACCAAACTATTCTACATGTATATAAGCATACAATTCTTTTACACACAGACCACGTTGTGAGTAAATCCACGATCCTGGACTTCATTTATAAAAACCCTTACTTATTGGACAACTTCTATGTCAGAGAGTCGCCGGAACCCAACAAATGGCGGTTTAATTTTTATCTCAATCCACCAACTGGATGGGTGAAAGTTAAGGACAACCCCAAATACACGAAGGACGTTATAATCGAACACTCTACATTAGTTGGTGTTATTGATGACAAAGCACTCAATTCACCAACCATCAGTGGATTAAGATGGAAAGAAATTGGTCCACTCTTTAGCACCATAGGATCAGCCATAGTAAACCAAATTAATGTTTCCAAGTTCCACATGGAGGCGATGTTTCAGTCAGCAATAGATGAGAATGTGCAGTATTTTGAGACAAAGTCTCCTGCGTACAAAAAACTCTACTTATTAGATTCTGATCATAAATACGCGAATGCACATGGCAAGCATTACGTAGACAATGATCTAGGCGAGGAAGAGCTTCATATGGTGGAAGATGTTTTAAATCAATTTCAACAAAAGAACCCATCCTTTATTGGATATAAACGAATCGTTAACTCCAACAGGCGAGCAAGTCACACTTTTCTGAAAAAAGATGCAGAGAAAGCACTCACTCTTCATAAGCAATATCCTCATCTTGTTGCTGGATTTGACATGGTGGCACAAGAGGATCTCGGCTATTCTCTACTATTTTATCTCAGAGACTTTGCAGATCTGGAGGTTCGGAACGAGTCCCTGCCCTATTTTTTCCACACTGCAGAAACAAACTGGCCAGCAGAATATATGACGTCTACTCACGTGACAGATCCGGTGGCAGCGATAGAAAATACGTACGATGCAATTCTGTTGGGAGCCAAGAGAGTTGGACATGGGATAGGTTTTCTAAGCCACCCCTTTCTGATGGAGCAATTAAAACAGAAGAAAATTGCTGTGGAGGCCAACCCAGTGAGTAACAAAATGCTGGGATTTGTTCCTGATCAGCGCCATCACCCGGCTATTACCTACATCCGGTACGGCATACCCGTTGTTTTGGGAGCAGACGACCCCTCCACATTTGGATACGATGAATTCACGGTGGATTGGTACGAAGCAGTCATGGGATGGGATTTGACGCTTGCCGACATGCGCCATTTGGCAACGAATTCTCTCCAATATAGTTCTCTGTTAGACTCTGAAAAACCGGCCGCAATCACAAAGTGGCAAAACTCCTACAATCTTTTCATAACAAACACAAAACAGGAAGCATGCAGTCTGTCTTTAAATAAAACGAACCCGATCATCGAATCTATATTTCCTCAAGAGGGTCCCTTGACTGGTGGAAACATCGTGAAAGTGTTCGGAAGGAATTTTAATGTGGCGATCTGTAAAACGATCTACTGCCGATTTGGTACCACGACAACGAAAGGAACGCTGGTGTACGATCACATCATTGATTGTCCGTCTCCCGTCCGAGCCTCCAACGGGCCTCATCTCGACCCCATGCACGTGCACTTCAGCGTATTTCTGGACAGCGGCTCAACCTTCATCAGCACGAATAAAACTTACTCCTTTATTCACTCTGGTCATGGAATATCCATCCCTGGTGTTGTCGGCTGACTTTTTCTTTATCAAGCATGCATAGTTTCAATGCCTTAGCTTTTATATATGGTTAAATGACAATTTCTTTTATTCTTAGTATGATCATTACACCATTCACATACATGTATATCATTTTTCGCTTTTTATAACTATTGTATTGTTTAAGATTTCAAATGTCCATTTATAAAAAGGGTTTAAGCTTATTACAATCTAAAAATGTCTGTTTTTAACTTTTTTTATTATCATACTGCGCACTTAATGTACAATAACAAATGTTTCTTCGAATAATATCTCGTTAGTATAAAGTTTCCTACAAAGAATATAATAACTCAAGCGCATTATACATATATCAGTATTAGTGAAGGAAATTAAAATGCTTTGAAAATCCAGGTACCTATATGTTTCCACTTAAAATTTAAAATGTGTAGGGAACACTTACTCAGTTTTTGGGCTCCAAATTAATGCGCATTTCACCTCTACTTAACAATTAAAAAAAACAAACATCTTTTATGAAGTATTCCATGTCAGTCTAAGCAATTTGCGAACTTGACTTTGATACCTTGTACACAATGCACATCAACATATATTGGTAACTATTTTCCGATGTGCTGAAATTATCTTTCAGAATTGTTTGCGATAATATCGTTACATATTACTACCAACAATAACTCGATGGTGTTGTCTTTGGCAATTAATTTATCATTTTGAAAGAAAATTTTTAAAGAAAATATGCCACATCAGATATAAAGATTTCACGGCCATATAGAATTCTTGCTGATGGAGGAATTCAGGTATTTTTTTTGGGTCCTCCCTACGATAAACTGAACACCTTATCAGTATCCTGCAGTAAAATTTTAATGAAACACTACGGTGCTTTTTTCTCTATGTTTATATTTCATCAAAAAAGGGCAAGTTCTAGAGATTTTTAATTAGCAATTTTGTAAAACATTGACTTTTAAGAGATGCCTAATACGTGCATTAGAGAGTAGGAAGGAGAAGGAGAAATGCAACATCATATATCCATACCCATAACTACAGGGTATTTGAGGAAGTTGTCGCATATTGTAAACATTTTGTGCTGGCCTCGCCTTCTGACATTCCATTAAGGTTTTTTTCACCAATAACATAAGTTTAAACCGAAACAGACAAGTTATTTAACAGTTTTGGATCTCCAAGCAAGATGTTGTCCTTACCAGAGGGACACATACCCCATAAAATAAGACGATACTCCTTGGCCCGATTCACCGTGAACGACCCCGGTATTTAGTCCGAAGTTTACATCGTTTTGAGACGTGCTGAAATGGCGGTTCCATATTTACTATCTGCTGTATTATTAGTGACAATACTAGGATCCGTCACTAATGATCCTATTGGGAAATTTGAATACAATTACTCTGTTAACCGAGCGAAGCTTCATCAACAAGAGAGAGCTTTCGCGGGGTACCGGACTGATTACACCGAGGTAAGTCAGGTGGTTGGCACCAGCAAAGACAAATAAAATTTCTCAGAAATCCTAGTACTTGGCATGATGACAATTGATTAATACATGTAATTGATTTCCTCTGAACTAGTTTCAAATGAGATTGATAAAAAAAACAATCAAAAAATATTATAATCATTGAAATAAGCGCAATTTTCTGTCAACAAAGTTCATTTTAAAACCCTCACTGTAAAGCAATCATGCTGTAAAAAACACAAAAGAATATATATGTTCGATTCATTGAAGCTGAAGGATACGTTGCATTAATGGCAATAACTTTATGCTAGTCACAAATCAGTCTTCGAGTTACTAGATGTCATTTCCATATCAGATGTCGCGGTGAGTAAAAGCTATCATGGCTATTTTGCTACCTTTTTTCCAACAGAACGAACAGATCGTCCAGAATTACCTGGAGTATCTGAAATGGGTGGAATTTCAGAAGACTAAGGACGACTTTTACCCCGCGCGTCCTTTAAAACTCCATCTCTCCGACATCAAAGCCTCGGAAATCTACCGTGTCCTGAAGAAGTTTCCTAAGGGAGGCAATCTCCATCTTCACCACAGTACGTAAATGTTGTACGTCTGTGATGTTTGTATAGTCCCTGAGAATGTTACCTTCTTTATATATATTTAAGTTTCTGCTTGGAATATTCTTTTTCCAATTAAAGACTTACCTTTTGGCACTACTCTGTAGGTGTTGCTCTGTTCTTTAGTATATGCTTAATAGTTTTGCAAATACACTTTAGACCATATCTCATGGTGTGGCATGACCTAGGGTATCACAACACATCTTTAACAAAAGATGGGTGCTTGTAAAAAAAGAATTAGAACTGTCGGTCGTCCTACATCAAACATCATCTGTGCGGTTTGACGAATTTCCAAATAAGGATATTCAGAAATTAATACTTGTTTATATATGTATATTTTCATATTGCCATTTATTTGTTGAGTCTTTATTTATTGTCATTTTGAAATGTAAAAAAAAACCAGTAATGTTATTTTGAATTAAAAATTGTCAAATACGCTATATGATATATTTAAATAATTCTTTTACACAGACCACGTTGTGAGTAAATCCACGATCCTGGACTTCATTTATAAAAACCCTTACTTATTGGACAACTTCTATGTCAGAGAGTCGCCGGAACCCAACAAATGGCGGTTTAATTTTTATCTCAATCCACCAACTGGATGGGTGAAAGTCCAGGACAACCCCAAATACACGAAGGACGTTATAATCGAACACTCTACATTTCTGGGCCTCGTTGACGATGCTGCCCTTAACGCACCTACCATCAGTAACCTAAGATGGAAGATAATGGATCCTTTGTTCAGTGCTATAGGATCAGACATAGTAAACCAAATCAATGTTTCAAGGTTCCACATGGAAGCGATGTTTCAGTCAGCAATAGACGAAAATTTGCAGTACTTTGAAACAAAGACCTCTGCCTCTAATAAACTCTACTTCTTAGACGCCGATCCGAACTACATCAGTGCGCATGGCAAGCATTACGTAGATAATGATCTAGGTGAGGTAGAGCTTCACATGGTGGAAGATGTTTTAAGTCAATTTCAACAAAAGAACCCATCCTTTATTGGATATAAACGAATCGTTAACTCTTACAGACGAACAAGCCAAACCTCATTGAAGAAAGATGCAGAGAAAGCACTCACTCTTCATAAGCAATATCCTCATCTTGTTGCTGGATTTGACATGGTGGCGCAAGAAGATCTCGGCTTTTCTATACTGTTTTACCTTAGAGACTTTGCGGAACTGGAGGTTCGAAACGAGTCCCTGCCCTACTTTTTCCACACCGCAGAAACTAACTGGCCAGCAGAATACATGACGTCTACTCACGTGACAGACCCGGTGGCAGCGATAGAAAATACTTACGATGCAATTCTGTTGGGAGCCAAAAGAGTTGGACATGGGATAGGTTTTCTGAGCCACCCCTTTCTGATGGAACAACTCAAGCAGAAGAAAATTGCCGTGGAGGCCAACCCAGTGAGTAACAAAATGCTGGGATTTGTTCCCGATCAGCGTCATCACCCGGCTATTACCTACATCCGGTACGGCATACCCGTTGTTTTGGGAGCAGACGACCCCTCCACATTTGGATATGATGAATTCACGGTGGATTGGTACGAAGCAGTCATGGGATGGGATTTGACGCTTGCCGACATGCGCCACTTGGCGACGAATTCTCTCCAATATAGTTCTCTGTTAGAAACTGAGAAACCGGCCGCAATCACGAAGTGGCAAAACTCCTACAATCTTTTCATAACAAACACAAAACAGGAAGCATGCAGTCTGTCTTTAAATAAAACGAACCCGATCATCGAATCTATATTTCCTCAAGAGGGTCCCTTGACTGGTGGAAACATCGTGAAAGTGTTCGGAAGGAATTTCAATATGGCGATTTGTAGAACCATCTTTTGTCGATTTGGTACCACGACAACGAAAGGAACGCTGGTGTACGATCACATCATTGATTGTCCGTCACCCGTCCGAGCCCACCACGGGCCTCATCTCGACCCTATGCACGTGCACTTCAGCGTATCTCTGGACAGCGGCTCAACCTTCATTAGCACGAATAAAACCTACTCCTACATTCACTCTGGTCATGGAATATCCATCCCTGGTGTTATTGGATGATCTACACGAGTTAGTACTACAAGTTTAACATACACATCTTAATAATGGAAGCTCCCTTTTTGACCAAAATTAGTTTCTCGAAAAGATATAAATTTTATGTATGATATTTAATAAACTCAAATACTTATCTTTTACATTTCATATCATACTAAGGAATGTATCTATCTGCGATTTTCGACTTTTTGTACGCATGCTATATGATATCTGTGAAATAAAGGAATCTTATAAATTCTGTTGGACGTTTTAGTTTCGATTTCTTCAAATAATGTAGATAGATTAAATCGATACCTTTACATCAGACTTCTACATACAGTTTTCCCATATATGGAAGAATTTGCTGCTTCTTCTGTGCAACGTATTGATCGACATTTAATAAAGTACTTAAACTATTTGGACAAAAAAATGTTCCTTTTTGGTGGCTTATATGGTCTTTGAAAGCAGCGGTCATTGCAAAAATCATAACTCACTTACGTGGGTTACTTATTTTTCCCTGCAAAGCTTATTACATTCATAACCATCTGAACCACCAAAGAAATAAAGCAATTTATTGTTTTAATATTACAGGTACACGAACTACATTCTGATACTTTCCCATTTTGAGAACCTGCTTACTGAAATACTTGCTAAGAATATAATTAATACGTCAATGGACCGAATGTAAAACAAGAGACCCATGGGCCACATGTATAAAGTCGGGCACCAGCGTGGTTTGGATATACGGGATGTAAAAAAAAAGATGGAATAAAATTGTTTCAATTATTATCCTGCAATCATGGTAAAATGTAATCTGGGTAATAATGTAAATGGAAACACAATCAGGTATTTGATGTTCATGTAGACAATGAACGATTGTGACATAAACAAAACTAGACAATAATTATAATTGTCAACGGGAAATTCGTTTTCTTTCATACGATCTCATGAATATTCCAAGAGTTATTTCCCTTTAATTGTTTTACTCGTTAACGGTCTGCAATTCAAAAAGGTGTTCGTTGTTTCTGTGAAACTCCACGAAAATCGTGAAATAACCAGAATCTACAGCTGCAGCATTTTGTACGAGACGGAGACGACAGCGCGCTCGCTGGCCTGTTTGTCATCTTCATCCGCCATTCCAGTCATGTTTTGCCTGACGATGCAAGGTCGAAGAACAGACGGAATGTCATACAGAAGTCATGACAAGTCGACTAGTATTTATATTACACGTATACTTACCGGAAACGTTAGAGGGCAATGTTATGATATTTTTGTATTGTAATTATGGGCGAATGACTAGAGAAAGTCTAACCACCGAGACACGTGTATTTGGTGAATGAAAATTCCTTTGTATTACCCAGCTGATTCAAATCAAAGGAATTTTGATGAAAGAGGGGAAATACAAGTGTAAAGAAATGATAAAATTAAATTTCAAAGCTTTCTTTTGTTACTATAAAGTTTTACATCTGTAAAAGCACAAGTCTTGTAGAAACTTGCAGATGTTCGAGACTTCTTTAAATTCACAAATGCCGATCTTTGGTTTACATCAAAAACAGTAATCCAAAAAGGCAAGTGTTTAACTTGCACATCAAAAGACTGATCTATTTAAACACTTTCATCATTTACACTTCTAAAGATATTAAATGCCATAAAAAGCACCTGATATATGTCGCCCTTAAAATCAGTTTTAAAGATGACATATGGAGACTGCCTTCAAAGTAATCATTATTATCTGCGGCTTTTAAACCCCGCGACCAACTGTTACTTCTTCACTGATGTTTTTCTAAAATTCAAATGCTAAAATCGTCTGATGCTTCCGAAACAAACACAGGAGTGATATGTTTTTAACCACAATTAACATCCAGCATACATGAATTTCCTGCCAGTCACAATAGAACTTATTTAATTTCTTCCAAGAATAGATTAAACAAGTTTCAATTACCAATATTCCTTTCTATATTGTCAGGGGAAATAAGCATGGTCTGCAAACACTCGGGCGGGGGGGGGGGGGGGGGGGGGGGGGGGGGGGATTATAGCTGCAATTTAATCGTGATATGTTTACTGAACTATCATGCTAAATTACGATAGCTTGGGGTTTAATTTTACTTTGGGGGAGGGGGGATGGAGTCGTACATCGGTCAAAATTAATGTGGCCAGAAGACATTGTTCAAAATTTCCTTTTTCTGTAGGTAGGGGAACAGGATTGTCTATAATCATAGTATCTACATGGAGGAAAATATAATTTCTTCATTGTGAATTGCACCCGGAAAATTTTTTGTTCGTTACTCTGAAATTGACATTGCACCTACTTTTCTTTGTTAAAGGTTGAAATGGCATAAAATGTGCTGATGTGGTGGTATTTAACATCTGCGACAACTCTCCGTAAATTGTTGTACCTCTAGTTTAATCGGATGCCGCCAGCTGTCGATTAGCCAAAATCCGCTACCTTGGGTTTGCTCAGAATGAAAAAATAAAAGAAGAAATACAGTTAAAGGTAATTTGGGTCCGGGCCGCAGTAACAGGCTGGAATCTAACGACCCTAGAAAGCCGTCAGCTGGCGTCTCCAATACACTGTAAGCAATGAGGGGCCATCTGCCACGGGTAGAAATTCACCTCAGTCTTCTTTGTTGTCGGTGACTTGCAGATAAATATACATAAGTGCCTGATTTGACAAAGGGCACGCGCTGTGTGTCATTTCCCACCTGCTTGACTGAAGAGCTATAGAAGTTGAGTTCGTGACAAACTAGACCCAATCATGTTCTCCCCATTCAACTGCTTGTATTTACTACCCAGACAGTGTACAGGGTATATTATTTTGTTCTCAGTTCTAACAGCATTTCAGTGGTTACTTCAGATTGAACAAATAAGCCAGAATTGAGGATTGCGATTGTTTGACAGATGTTATAGACATTTCCCTTTTCTGTTAAACCCTTTTATTCTGACCATTACGTTTCTTTCAAAGCAATCAGTATAGCATATGCTGTACCCGTAATAAAATTACGATAATTAACAGGTCAAATGACGCACGAGGAATGGTTTAAATTTATACCACAATGTATAGACAGACTAAGAGTCTGGCAAGCGTTTTATGATATTTGAACAATAATTTATTAAAATAATATGTAATTGGTTTTGAAAAAGTCGCATTTTTTAGTCTGTTTACAAACGCTCGGAGTCTATAACTGATGTGCATGTGGGTGTTATTTTTTAGTTTGTTTTATTTTGGTGATGTTTTTGTTATTGTTTTCACAAACATGCATGCATGCAGAATTCAAGGTCCATACTATTAAGGGACATCGACCAAGCATACTTACTAGTAAATAGTACAGATAACAACTCAAAAGCAGCAGTTACTGGGCACGCCTTCTGACTTAAAAAGACCTTGCCCAGTGAGAATTAAATTACGAATGCAGCCGTGATCTTATAATAACTCTAGGCGTTTGTATTTTGCGTCAGCTATACATAGAATTTACACACCCATGACTCAATGGACATGGATCCCCGTTCCGATCAGCTGATCCGCGCAGCTAAATATAGATTTATATATAAATACCTGGGCTTTCTTCGCTCGGCCGTCAGATTTCGTGACTGTCATCGACGTAAGGCGTCCTCTCAGGTGAGAGAGAGGGAAGACCACTGTCCCATGACTCCATGATAACACTTGAAATTTTATTTCGATAATATCAAACGTGACTTCTGTGGAAATTACATTAATATATAACCACCGGGGTTTTGTTGTTTGTTTGTGGTTTTTTTTTTTTTTGCTTACTTCTTGAATCATTCGCGCTTTTTGTATTTTTCATTTACATTACTCTGAGCATTGCTGTCTTGAAGGAATATACTTTGTACAGACAGACAGACCAGCTCCCGTGTACAGCAACTTGATCAAGGCTGGTGCCCTTTGTTTGATTTTATAACACTCTTCAAACTTTATTCGACAATTACGTCATTCATATATGTGATATGAAATATCAACTAGCTGCGATGGTTATAAACAAGCTGCAAATTCATTTGATTATAGATCAGCTGTTTTAGTCGACACGAAATCAACCATCTACAGTAATAAAATTAGGTGGACGCTTTGATACGAATTTGTTCATTCACCTCTTGAACAGCAGATCATTTTAATTGCTATTCAATCCAATACACAATAGACGCTCAAGTTCAGGAGCATCATTAACACACTGACCTACAGAGAAACCACAATTTCCAGGAGAGGTTCAAATCCAGTCGGACGTTGAACCGCAGAGTAACGGGAAAAAAAACAAGGATCGATAGAACTGGTGGCTGACTCGGAGCTTGAATGATCCTGGTATATGCCAAAAAGAGTGGACAAACAGGAGCTATGGCGCATGCATGCGATACTGCAGAGGTCGTACACTTCACATAGCTTGGAACTGCCGATGTAATCTGCATATTTATGTAGGTATACCTATTTTTCTACGTATATCTTTGACCTTGACATTGGGAAGTTTTTTTTTTTGGCATCCCATCACCAGTGAAACACATAGGCCCTTGCATGATTAATCTGGGTATTGTTCAAGGTGGAAATGCAGTCTTCATTATACCTTCTAAAAAATCACTTCCACGCCATCCTGATTCATAACACAATCACTATGTATAACTATATATATATATATTTTTTTTCATTGAACTGAAGCAGCTTAGAACATTCGCATCATGTAACGACAACGTAAAAACAAAGACAATACGCTTGGAACTATTTATTGACACCAAAGATATATACATTTAGAAAAACATTTTTTTAACAATAATCTTCAAATTAACAACAAGCTCTGACTGACGAGATTTACTCGAGCGGCTGCTGGACATGGCGGGAGATTTCAGCGAATGAAGCCTGCACTCTTGCGGGAGTTGGTAAACTGGGATTCCGAACCTGGATCCTTGCCGAGGATTTCCCCGTGTTTTGGTGTATATCATCAAGATATGACTTCCGGGACGGGGTTTTCCTCTGTAAGAAATTTTTAACACATTTCCTTGTGTTGGCCAGAAATTGGGTTTTTCTGAAAAAAAGAGGAATGCATTAATGCATTTCTCAAAATTCCTTCTTGTTTGTCTCTACAAGGAGTATCTATAAAATCAGCAAAAGAGTTCAATTCCATGTACTCACCTGGTAAAATAAAAGGCTACATGTCATCACAAATCAAGCAGGCATTTCAACAACGGGTCCATCAACAACATCCATTAAGTCGTTGTACACATGGTCGGTCTTTTCTGGAGCTCTCACTAGAATGCAACTGCAGTCAACTGCATCCGTGTTGGAATTCTCATTTCCGGGAAAGACTCCTTCCAATTTCTCCAAACTGTCAACCTGGCAAAATAAAGGTCACGATAATAGGAAACTCTTAGCTTTCCATAAGTAGGCCATGACGCAAATTTATCAATGAAAAAGGAAGTGTTGTGAGATTTTATCCTGCACTGTTTCACGCTTATAGCCTATTTCCCAGAAACCACTCAGAATTCGTGTAAATGATTTATAGTGAATTGAAAAATGTAAAAACATACCTTCAACAACTTGATGTCATTTTCCAGACAGTATGCTTCCATTAAAGTATGGTGGATGTGCACTGTTACATCTCCATTGTCTCCCACTGGGAGGATGCAGAGAGTGACGTCATCAGGTGCTCTACAATCAGCAAAGTTAAAATAATAAGTTATGCAAACTATTGATAATCCTGCAATTAAATAAGATTTAATAGGTGAGATCTACCTGATAAATTCATATAATAGCCAATTATACATACGTGTTCAGTAGCTGGGCACATTCATAGATGCCAAACGTCGTTCGACCCTCTGCTTGGGCCTGGACCAAAACGTCCTTCAACATTCTTCCAGTGTTTGTGTTTCTGAAGAAATAGAAAAAAATATTATGATGATATCAATATTTTATTGCAGCTTTTGCGTCATACTCCAGACAAACAAAAAGACATTAAAACAGAGGCATTGCGTAATAATTAAAAAATGTATTCATAATGCCGTCCCGATTTCAGGAATAAATAGTTTTGTTTGTTTGACCTCGTGCCAGAGAATTTAGCCACCTCGTGAATCGAAACAGTAAACAAGTAAGCTCACGTCAATCACCGCATCATGTGCACACACATGATGAAATTGTTACTGCATTAGCATGACCCACGAGGACAATCGTCAACGCCGTAAAATCACTGTTTTTGTATTGCATTTGTATAATATATGATAATTTGAAATATCTCGAAAAATAATTGCGCAACACATGGTCGAAAACGTGGACGATCACTGAATGTAGATATTCATTGTTCAAAAAGAAAGAGAGAAAAGAATAAAAGAAACATACCTTTTTTCGTTTTGCATGGCGAATTCGGAGTTCTCGGTGAAAGTCATATTATATTCCAATAAAAATAACACAAAATTAATCCAAAGACAAATTTGTAGCTATAACGTCTGTACTGCTAAGGAGTATAAGCTTTTGTGTAATCGCATACGCGAATACACAAAGATTTAATACCAGGAAACAGGAAGGAGGAGTCAATTTGCATGTGAGCTTTTCATTGGCTGAGAAATTCCCAATATGGCAGATGGTGTCCTTAGAAACTCCTCGATTCAATTTTTACATCCTCGTTTAAAATGTCCTGTTGTGCTCAATTGCAATCTGATGAGAGAAAAAAGATTGAATATTGCTTGCAGTTACTGAAAATTAAATGCAACAATACCTTGTTAAATCTTAGTGCAGTAAAATATGAAAGAAAATATTGCAATTTCAGATTCTCACAACCTTTTAATCGTGCTATCTACGTACAACTGTAGACACGTTTATGAAACCTACGTAGCTCCAGCGTGGAGATTCTAGCGATTTCAGGGGGTTCCCCGGGATAACGTATTTTTGTGATACTTGACGAGTGGACTTTGTGGCACGTTATTTCAAAACGTTATATAAGAAAAGGCTTATTTACTGCCAAAACTATGCCATGTTTATTTGTTTATAACAGGATCCTCGCTCCTGTTATTTATTTCAAAGTTCAGACAGTCCAGGTTTTTATGTTTACATCCTAAGAAGATAAAGGGTCCCCAGCTTTGGTCGTTAACCGACCCCCTATCTGGTACACCGTACCTCCCGCACTGACGGAGGACTTTAAACCTGTAATGGGTAGTGTATTGGCACAGAGTCGATTAAATGCACCAGCCTTGGTCCAATAGGTAGTCACTTTCTCTAATTAGCTGTTGATATGATTCATCTTTGGCTGGCCACTACTGAGTCAGAACCCTGTCTTTCGTGAACCTGAATCATCATTTAAGCTAACTTGTTACCCCGCCAAAGCACCTGCTTAGCGCTACAGTGTATACTGACAGCGAGATGAGGAATGCGTCATTCTTGAACACGATGAGGAATCGATAGAGATGACAAATAGGTCAATTCAGAGGCACCAATATCTTGAGCATGTAAGCATACATGTTTGGTATATCCTTGTTGGGTTGCTATTTTAAACAAATGATCGTGCATGTGCAGATCTGAGGAAGGAATACGTGTATGCAACGATTATGTTGAACTATAATTCTATAAAGAACAAAGCATATTGTTGCTCAAGAAATCATCCTCACCTTCTTCGCTTGTACTTTGCAATAAACTAGCTTTGCAATAAACAAAAACAACTGTAGCTTAAACCATTACCCGAGTTTGGAAGATAACCGCTCACACCTTCAAGTTCATTTGGTAGAAGACCCAGTCCCCTCTTGTAGCTTACTGTTCCTGTATAAAGTTTAACTCTTGACCCCCACACCTTAGCCCTGGAGACTTACCTAATATCCTTCCATTTATCGAGGCTTGTACCCACATTAACTCTCTCCTGTGAGTCGTTTCTTTGATGTTTTTGTTAAAGAAGATTATGTTTCAGAGAGTAGTGTATCAAAGGCTTGCGATTTTTGTCTTTGTCTGATAGTTTGTCTAAGAAACTAATACATCATAGCTTGAACGAGGCCATGCACCGACGACTCCGAGCTTTGTCGTCTCTGATGGACAAACTCTGCCGTGAGTCAGCAAAGAACAAAGGCCGGCTTACCAACACAGGCTCTGTGTACAAACCTGACTATGTTCAGACACTGTTCTAGGGTTCTGTTGACATGCAGGGCAACAGGTGCACTATTGTATCCTCTGCAAATACTGTACTACACTTACTGAAATAAAAACTTGGACACCATGCAAAAAAAGATATTTTAAAATTAAATGTGTGCACCTCAATGAAACGCGTTCTGTTGCATTTCCTAGCTTTGCAATATGTATTGGTTTATTAGTGAAATTAGTAAATGCTATGATCTTAAAAATAAAACAGTCTAGAAAATATATTTTTGAAAATATATTTTTCAGAATAAAGACAGTTAACATTTTGATAGTCAATTTAGTGAAAAATAAGCATGTGTATAATTCCTATCAGGGAATTCAACAGACGACCAAACACGACTCTCTTGATGTTTTCGAAAATATCAAGCTCTATAGATATTCCGTAAAATGTTTATGTAGACAACTTTATTTCAGACGACATTTTGTTAAACCAATTATCGCATACTTCTTTAATCAGAATTTTAAAACTAATAATAAATAGATAATATTTTGAATAATATCTAAGGTTAATAACGTATATCGCATCTTACATAGCAACCATTAATTCTGCATATTAATTATGGTAGATTTGCTAGAGTATTGTCGACCCGGGTAGAACATTCTTGAACTTCTTTTGAGGATATGACTTGTGAGAAATCAATTCATTTTCTGTGCTGATGAGTGTGTTAATAACAAGAACCACTGGATCCAACTAGCTCAAACTCTACATGTAATTACGACACTTATGACATTTATAACGGCTAACTGACCCAACTATAAACGACCCAGTTCTAAATAAGCTGTAGGTAGTTCTACGAAAATATGTCAGTGGTCTAGGTAGAAAATTCTGCATTTTAGGAAAGCAGTAATTAAGATTATGTTCAGTTGTATATTATATTTTAATTACCTCCACGATGTGCAAACTGTTATATCAGATGATGGCATTGCCGTTCCTTTACCTGGAAATTCTGAGGGCTGTAGATCCATGTCTTGTATACATGGTTGTGGTCGTGCATCCAGGTTATATTTAGTAAATACGCAAATCTAGCTTCAGCGAATATTGATTAAAGATTAAAACTTGCAAATGATGTCAACATTCTAGGCTGTGACATCTTTTACAGGGTGTGCCCCGCCATTAGCGAGATCAGCGGTTTTATTTTTGGTATTGCAGAGGTGAACGGCAAGAATTGATATGATATAAACATGTAGAATATGAGATGGCATTAACATTCAAAGGTTGTGTTGAAGATATTTTTACTTTTACATTATGTATTGGAGTGGACTCGATGTCCGTATTATGGAGCATTTTACCATATTCTAGGACCTAAAGGCGTTCTACCATTGGTACTAGTTAATGTCTTCCCTTTGTGTAGGAGTTGTTAAAACTAATGACATACACTCTAGCTGTGTTTATTATTTATGTAGGAAATGATTTTAGAAAAATGCGTTTTTTATTGTGGTAACAGAAAAGAAAACGCCCGACCCTTTGTCACGAACGATCTGACTGATCCTGCAGATATACCCACCTATACCTGCCTCTGTGTTCCTGACCGTGTAGGTGGATTATATCGGCCGTGTCTGTACGGTTACAGGTGCGTTAATCCGCAATGGGCTGTACTATGCATTCTATATGATTTCAAAATATTTGTACAATCATGAAGTGTATGGATTACGTGAAGTTAAGGCGTACTTCCCTTTTGTTATTGCATGGAAAATTAATGTAAATGGATTGGTTTTAATATGTATTTATTGAAAAGAGCTTGTTTAGAGGGACGTGAAAATAAATGTAATGAAATCATATTCATGTGCTTCTTGATTTATCAAAGATTTTATCATAACTGTAAATTCAATAAATACCTGGAACAAATAAATAAAATGAGTACAAAGTAAAAGAAAAAATCCAAAAAACTAATTCACAGACTCTAGGGCAGTTGTAGGCGTGGTATTCTTGTGCATCCAGAAACCCCTCGCCCCCATGCAGTTTAATCACCCCAGCCATAGACTCACGTGTACAGACAGATGTATACTGCTGAATCGGTAGTTTGGGTTTCGTGGAAGTGCAGGTTTAATCACGTTGTACTGCAAGACGCTGTCAGCCGGGCCTGGTATGCAGGAATGTCGGCTATGCCCGCAATTTGATTCACTATACAGCTAACGGGACCAAGACAATTGCAAGAATTTTAAACTGCCTTTTCATGTAGGTATCGTAACGCTCAGTAATAATGTTATGAGTTGCTTTTCCGATCCCGATTGATTTATTTACCGACAATTCAATACACACCTTACTGATCTGTTACCTGAATATTTTCTTAAGTGACCTTTAATTGAATTAATTTTTCATCATGAATAGATTAGTAACATAATTTGGTATTTTTATTTTTAAAAAACTTTCAGGGAAGTAATATAGTGGCAAGGAATCAAGGAAATACTCTGTTGTCCTTTCAGTATACTAAGTTCCGGGAACTGTGGGTTGTCCTAAGAAATCAGTCCTTCAGAAATGGGGAATTCCCCTCATGGTCTCTCAATGAACATTACTGGGATCGATTTCTCACCTTATTACATGTCTGGGTGATAACGAGCAGAGTTTAGCACATGCACAGATAACAGACAACAATTTACCGACCAAATACTTTGTTTTGCTACTAACAAACTCACACAATATAGTTGTTTTGAATGCTGCTGAATCTAGTTGGGATTGTCAAGGTCGTAGATGGGGGGTGAATCAGAGGGGAGAGAGTGCGCAGTGTACTCCTTTGATCTACTTGTACATGCATGAAAATATTCAGAGACTCCATATCAAAATAAAACAGAAATTTCACAAGATGTGGTTTTTTTGTGCTCAATACATCGTCCACTCTTGTGACAGGCACGGGATAATGTCAGAAGTATGTCAGCTATGGCAGTGACCTAGTTCACATGATCCGGTTTCGGAAGCTGACCGTGACGTCAAACAGGGGCATTACTCTGTGTCACAAAGTTGTACCAGTAACATCACATGTATTGTCATCTACATATTATTAATGGTTGTACATGTACATGCATATTTCTCGGAGACTAAAAAACGATTTTTTATTTTTTTTTATATTAATCATAAAAATAGATATTCAAAATAGCATTGAAGCAGTTGGATAAACATCAATCTAATTAAAATTAGAACTTCCAACCGCTCCCCGGTTTTCGATAGGTAGCAGATGGAAGTTCTAATTTTCATTAGATTGGATAAACATATGGCCTGGTCATATCGGAAGCCAATTTATTCGTCGAGATATCAATATGGAATGTTTAAAACTCTCTGAAATGCACTTCACTTCTAGAAAGCCTTCAACGACCATGAAGTTGTAAGTGTTTGGCCTGTGTACATCACCTATTGATTAAAGGGGGAGGGGGATATATCACAGTGCAAAAATCACTGTTCATTAATAACTTTATTTTGGACTTTACTTTTTAAATTCAACATCTGTTTTGTAATATTTTCTCACAGTTTATTTCGTACCAAGTTACTTTTTCAATTAGTGATTGACACTTTTCGGACTCTATGTGTGATTTCAAAGAGACAGACTGTTATGTCTCAAGAACTGCTAACCTGTTACAACAATTGTGCAATTATCTGTTTTTCATGTCTATGACACTCATTGAGTTTATTTAATTATTTTATACCTGTCATTCTTTCACTCAGCTTACTTATGTCATCACCTGTCAAATTTTACTTATTGTTCAGATCCTTATATATAGTTATATACAATTGTCAATCTTCAGTCCGGAATACGGCGGCCAACCAAGGCCAGTCGTCCGACTCACACATAGTCTGAGTTCGGAGGCCAATACCGGCCATGTCCGTCTCATTAGAAACATGCCTGTTTAATTGTTAATTCATGAAACTGTTGCCCTCGTTGAGTCTCGTCCAATAAATTCGGAATCCTGCATCAATTGCCTTTTATTTCTCTGGAATTGCATATTGGTGGACTTCGGGGATACGGCACATCTACCCTTTGGTTTTACCTTACGGCCCACAGCACGCCTCAACCTTATATACCTTGTATTCCCTCATCCCGTTCGTACTGCACACGACGGATGCAGTTCAAGACGAATTTCCATATCAACGAACGAATTTACGCGGTCACGGGTACAAGACGATAGCTGTTGGCGTTTTAAGACTATTCACCTCTGTTGACAAGAAAACATGCAGTGGAAAAACAAGCGAAGCGTTACACATGTAAACGGAAAAAAAAACACACTGAGCGGACAGTCACCCTCCCATTGCTCAAAAACACTTAACATAAACAGGTGAGAGTCTCTGTGGATGTCCTTTAATCGTGAGGGACCGAACTCGTCTCAGGATATTGCCGCTCTTTGTAGGATGTATAGGTGTCATTAAATTAAGATTCCACAAAGGTGTATATATTCCTTTTACTTGTGACGATTATCAAAGGATTACTATATTTATATTCCTTGTGAAAAGAACAAAGATAGGTTATCTGTATTGCCGTGTGTGTAAATTAAAATAGAGCACTTTAACAACTTAAAATAACATCGAATCGCCCAAAATAGATTGCTTCCCGATTTAGAAACTCGTTAGTTGCTAGTTTTACGTTTGCCCACCAGGACTCGGCAACATTATCCCAACGAAGAAAAAAAAAATCAAAAATCAATATGCATTCTCCGTGCTAATCCAAGGCGAGCACGCATTTTTCAAATTCTTTTTGTTTAAATTACTGGCATCTGATATACCTAATAATTTCATGCTCGCATTTCAAGACAAAGAGGAACTAGTAAATGTTATTCTACGTTCGACTGTTTCTATAATGTCGATTAAAAGGTTAATCATATTTGATGCTCATAAAACAATTAGCTGACTTTCACCCTCAGTAGTTTTGGTTTGTATTGAGAAAAGTTCAACGCCTCTTAGACTGGAAGTAAACTGATGACATTTCTTATATTGATCGTCGAGATCGAGTAGCGGCGTAAAGCAGCACAAGGCGGAGAGCGAGGTCAGCGATCCTACCAGGTCAACGGGGTCACCGCCCTCGCAGTCTTCCTCTAATTGGGGCGCGCCAGTTCAAGCAAAGCCTGATTAAACCAACTCTCTCTCTCTCTCTCTCTCTCTCTCTCTCTCTCTCTCTCTCTCTCGTTAATAAAACTTAATCATACTAAATCACATGGTTAACTTGTAACAACTATTATTTTTCTTCATGCATATGATTTTTGTCATGTATTGATAGTTCGTACACACTGTTTTTCCAGTTATGAGAATAAAGGTCTGTTGCATCCCCCACCCCCTTCTCTCATATGAAGTTAAATTTCAATTGACAATATTTTCCACTTAATTCATTTTCAGCTCGACTCGATCATTTAGTTTAAATTTCATTAGTTCCTTATTACAATACTTCAATCCGCTAATAGTTAGATGAGAGGTCCTCGTATATAAAGGAATGCGAATCGCTCCAATCTACACGCATAACTATTTTCATGAATGCCACAGCTTTTCAGAAAATAGCAGAGAGTCTTTGCATATCTGCTGTTTTTTGAATGCAACGACTCGAAAATTGTGTGCCGTTTTGTGAAAATACTTTGGAGGAATGAAAACAAATTATATCGTTTTAGTGTAAAGCCATGGAAAATTTAATTTCTAGATATGGTGTTGGCAATGCAGTGTATGGAACCTGTAACCAGTTACCACACTTATATATTATTGTTGCATATATATTTATTACATATTATTAGATATTGAGGTCAAGCTGATTAACACATGTACCTGAAGAATCTAGTTTCTACCTGTGTATTCTCACTTAGAATACACTGGTATATACAATGTTTTATATCACAGCAAATAATTGTCCTACTTTAAAACAACTGCCCTATTTCCTCTATCTATATGGCATTGTCACGTTGTTGCAATAACTAAAATTGAGCGAGTCAAAAACTAACGTGATAAAACAAAATTTCAAAGGTTGCAAAAAAAAAGTTGAACGCTGCCGAAACATATTTGAGAAAAGCAACATTATTGCAATATCGTGTTTCATTTGTTAATTTTTTTAAAAGAAAAAACTCTTGAAAGTTAAATAATCATGCTCATTTCAAAAACATTCTTTCACGAAAACAAGGCACTTGTATCGATTTCAACCTACGGACTTTTACTTCCCAGAAAAACAACCATGTCATGATAAGCACACAAACAGGGTTTTCAAAACAAAAAACCAAAAAAAAAAAAACCACCGTTCAAGTGATTGAGATACAGGCCAAGTGAGGAGAGCGAGAGTTGAGGAAGTTCAGAGCGGATCGATAGTAGATGGTAGATTGTTCCAACTATGAAATGCGAAAACTTCCATATAAGGAAGCAGACGGCATCCCCATTAAGGGCGTCTGGTCTATGGTATCGGTGCTGGCAAATAAATCATAACGTTGACTAAATTATCCAACATGACAAGAGAGTGGCGCGCTGATCCCGTGTACTAAGCCAAACGAACTTTAATACACCGAGTAAGTTGTACCTTTATCGGCACACGGGCTGGGACGGTTAGAGTGCACGACACGGTTCGGCGATCAGAGTCGTGAAGCAGTTCATTTCTCAGTGCGCCGCACTTTTAAATTATTTATCTGTAACTAATACAAGACAATTATTTATGCTTTGTAAATTCATTAAAGGTGTTTTAATTGCAGGTAATAGACTGGCACAAACAGCCTTTGTCCCCCCCTTCCTTTCTATGGCCTTATTCGGTTACTGAGTTCGATAGCAGTGCGTGCCACCTTCTTCTTCAGTACTCAACACAGCCCTTCCACATGCTTTATACAATGCCGTACAACTCACGATACAGTAAGATATGTAACTCGTTTCTTTATCTTTAAAACACTTTGTGACCTCGTACTTGAACAAGGCTTAATTCACGGAACTGAAGTATATCATAACAAAGGTGAGAGGGAGAGGGGCCGCCGTTAGACGGCTTCCGGAAATGGTTCAAAAGTATCGAATTCCACCGTGCTCATTCAAGTATCTTTGCGGGTGGATTACCGAGTCTGTCTTTTGATGGGTTACATTCCTCACCGATGTCTGATCAAGGTGATTCAGAGTTGTTCGGTGCATAATTCAGTATCTAAATTGTATTCCTATTATTATTCACGGCGCGAACATTTCTCTCCTAATGATATTCAAGACATTATCATAATGACTTGTACAAGACTCTAACAGTTATGAGATAAATACACTCAGCCCCGAGAGCTTAATACAGAATTACATATCATCTCTACCGTCTGTCTAATAACTCTTGTGGAGACAGTATTTGCACGTTTTGCAAAACGGATTCCATCAGGCGCCGTACGCGCTATAGTCATTACAATTATACTAAAAGGAAAATTAGCTGACGTTTTATCAATTTAACACACTATTGACTGTAATCGTTGTCCTGACCAATTATTCGGTCATTCGAATTATATTTTGATTTTATCAACCTTTATAATACTTCTATTGCTGGTCAAACCTTAAAAAATAAAGACAAATAAATGCAAATTGATTTCTGATAATATTTTATTAGAACAACAAAATATTAACGTTGATTACAGATAATAGACCGCTTGATTTGGATTCTGCCACAATATGATACAAATTCAATCAGGGGACATCCATTCCCCGCGTATGTATAAACTGTGGATCGGGTGTGAAGCCAGTCTCTATATCCGCAGACAGCGACATGTATCCCCAGCGATGGTCGCTAAGACCGGTGAGGAAACGCACATGTACACTGCACCTCTCGTAGGAACACGTGCTCGTTGGCGCGAGTCTTTAGGGTTTCAATCCGTTCAGACACCGCTGCCAGATTTTTGGGTTCACGTGCTATGAGATGTGAGTTCAGTTACTCAGAGTGGGCTGCTGAGAATCACGAGGAGTTCACTGCACTACGTCACTCCGGTAGGGTTATCACAGGGAAAGGTTCGATCTCGTTCTTGATGATGTAATCAAAGAAGTCGGCCAGCATCGATTCTGAGGAGGACATTTTGTCTGCGTTCTACAAAGAATACACAACATGAGTTACTACGTCTGGTACTTAAGATTTTCACAAGCATATTTTCCAAAGGTGGGATTGGAATGTTTAAACATTTGATTTAAATACCAAACGTACCTTGACAAGAATGCAGGACAGGTCGTCTGGTTCGTTGTTGTTGGGGTCGGTGTGATGAGACAGGATCTTCCTGACCTTATCCTCGCTGTCCACCTTTAGGAGAGGGATGTCGTTCTCCCAGCAGTAAGCCTCCACCAGCTTGTGCTGGATGCTGATGAGAACATCGTCTGACTTGTTCTCCAGCAGAAGACAAAGGGCCACGCTGTCTGCTTCCTCGCCCAGGAATTCGGCGCTAGGCATGGCTCCCAGAACCAGCCTTTTGTCTGTTGCAGCCATCTCGACTACGTCTTTGACAGCTTCTGCCACTTTGCTCATGTAACATCTGCAAAACGAACAAAGAAACGTGAGCTTACTGTAGAGATCGTTAGGTAACAAATCTCAGAAATTCTCAGGTAAACTGAAGAAAAATAAATAAATGCAGGTCTTAAAAAATCCTTACCTGTCTTCATGAGCCATTTTTGAAGCAAGTAAATCCGTAACAGTCATGATTGAAATTAAATCCTTTGTGTTAAGTGATAAAAATCCACTGAGCAATACAGTATACTTCCGCACTATCGAGTCTCGTCTGAACATGTGTTTCATACAATGCAAGCCTCGCTTTATATACCGTCGGCGAAAAGTGGGCGGAGCTAACGGTTTTCTATGCTTTGTGATCCACTGGTTGTTGACCTGAATTGATCCCGCTCGGAAGAAAATGCCCATCGGAGTAAATGAACCTGGAAGATCGCAGGTTATTGACTTATTCTCAGCAAAATTTTGTCATAAAGAAAATCTAAAGATGATAATGGTGTTCCAGTAACCCACAAGTCACTGCTCTTTCCAGGTCGTTATGTAGACCATTGGAACAATGAGAAGCATTTATCAATCGTTAAAAGGACTTTGCCACCTGGTGTTTGGGCATAATGCATAGAGAGAAAAGGTCCATGCCAAAGTCCTTCGCTCTTGAAGAATTGGTACTTTTTACTAATATAATGAATTAATAGGAACGTTGTTCAATAATAATAACTCTGGACCTTGGCCACAGTCTATATAGTATTTTGGCCTTGGGTGTGAAGAGTGCTTTGAGGTAACAGTGCAGAAATGTCTCATCTAACCAACTCCCTGTAGAAAATATATCAAATGTTGAACGTGAACAATGGCTTTAAGAAATATGATTGATCAGCTTTCTGATGAATATGATTAACCTTTCACAATAGTCGAGGTCAGATCGGTATATACAGATGATGAAGACTACCGATGGCTTATTAATAAATGTGTCACGTATAATTGGATGATTCAAAGACAGGAACCGCTGCAGAGCACTGCTAGTGCTTTGTTTTACCCATCTCACATCGCCATAGATAACCAGACAAACTAATCTGCATGTTATGGTGGAAGTCATCGGCCAAATGGCTGCATCTGAAGGTCTCAGATACCCTATCAAGCTATGGGGGTCATTGGGAAAATCCAGCAAGACAAAGAAAAAATCCGCCTCGCCGGATCGTAGAATCCGATTAACGGAACACATTATTGTTATGTTTTGCCACTCATTCAAGGTCATTTTGTTTTCTCGATCTGTGACCAGATCAACTTTGTGCTTTATAAAACAGAGAATGTTTACCTATGTATGCTGTCGCCAATGCATGTAGATGTACCATTCCAGTGAAATCTGGATTCCTATCTATTGTTACAAATACCGAGGATGGCGAATCAATTACCACCTCAGTAGCAGCGCAAAAACATCTAGTAAACATGACGAAACTCTTTTAGTAGGAAATGTTATGAAACTATAAATAAGACTGTTTTGTTTTTCTTTAATACCGATCAATGTGACATACAATAGAACTTATTTTCAGTATACATGTACACAGGTTATCGGCCTGTTAAGTGTTTTAGATCTGGACCGCACTAGGTCCAACAAGGCAGTTAGTGACTCATTGTATTTCTGTTGAGTCGTAAGTGACCGGATTTTCCTCGTATCGTACTAAATGTAACGCGCACCTGATTCTTACAAAGTGTACTTTGGCAATTGACCAGGTTCGGTACACGGAAAGAGGTATCTGGTCCGAGCGATCTCGCGGCTGGCGATAGTAACGGAGAAATAGCGAGATGTAAACATTAGGTAACCATTGCCTGACTAGCACAAGACTTGGTTCACCTGACAATACAAGTGCGTAACGTACAGTATTTCGGCATGACTCGAATATATGAATGAACCTTAGTCTCACCTGTGCCGGCACGTAATCAGATTATAAATATAACGACATGATTCACTTTAAAATGATCATGCATATCAATCATTTCTTTTCTTATAGATTACCTAAATAAAAATGTTCGTGAATAGAAATATAATTGCAAAGCAAAATTTTACTTGTTAGATAAGAAAATAACCATCATACATAAACATGTGTCTTGACGTTTTTGTGGTTTAATGATAGGTGGCTTTTCTATTGTCTAATAACACACAGTTGCATGTTCCCTCGAGATAATCCCGTGAGTCTGTGTTTGGGTTTTTTAAGGACCTTATGATTTCCGGGCGTGACCGGGATTTCTGGCGCAGCCGGATGTCACATATGTTAATCGCGATCTGAGCAAAGTAAGACCCCGGTCACAAAAACACTACCGTGAAGAACGTGCAACCATGTGGAAATGAAATATCGAACTTACTCATAAGTATACAGAAATCATAATGATGCGCCAGTACAATATGATCAGATATGACACACTTGCGATGCATCAAATCTTTAGTGCGAAAATGAATAATCTCAAACTATAAGGTCAAACCATTTAACTTCTTTTTGTTTAAAAAATGTTATAGTTTAAGTGTAGAGAACAGATCACATCCGATCATCGTAATTGTGTCGCAATGGCCACTCATCTAATGCGATTATCTAATCAAAAATTGCACCGGTGTCAACTTTCAATAATTCCTCTAAAAATGTGGAAGGGCGCTTAACAAACAATCATAAGCAAAAGTCTAAAGATAGGGACGGATCAGCAGCCCTACCCCTTTCCCCACCATTGCTACATGAACGTCCCAAGAATTAATTTATTAATAGTTGGATTGCATGTACCTATGATTATATCTCAACACGCTACATTGTTTGTTATATGCATCATAGTCATAGTATAGTAACAGTCCCTAGTTCTGTATGGATAACATCACTTACAGCTTAGAGTGGAAGACATAGTGTTTGACAGACCACAAACAACTTTATTTTCAACAATGTCAACAAAATAATGTTTTTAAATAATGATATAACACAATGAATTCTACATTTTGTGGCACGTCTATGCGTGTACGTTTACTCCATGCCCAGATATAAAACGATGAGTACATATAAACCTTTAATTAAAATCGAACGAGTTCATATAACTTTTTTTTGCAAACCACGTATATATATATATATATATATATATATATATATATATATATATATATATATATATATATATATATATATATATATATATATATTCATTTGACATCTCGAAATCGAAAACTTCTCGGGAATCGACTGTGTCATGTCGAATACAGTGCAGCATAGATATTTGGCGAAGTCGCTGCCCTCGATGATTTTCACAGCAGATATCACTGCATATCAGAACACGAACTTTTATGTTGGATTGATCATAGTCTTTGAATGGAAGAAAATCCATGATCTGCTGTATAAGGCATGTCATTCAAGGTTTTTAGATTTTATGATCTATGATCCGCTGTATATTTTATTCTGGACAGTCTTTTCAATATGATCATCAAAAATGTCAAAATAAACTCACGCTAAACTATGCTTGCTTAATAAGATTGAAGTAAATATAAGGTCAGTGAGTCTAATACTGAGAGAGAGAGAGAGAGAGAGAGAGAGAGAGAGAGAGAGAGAGAGTCCACCTAAATTAGATTGAAGTAAATAAAAGGTCAGAGAGTCTAATACTGATAAAGTGTGAGCAGTGCTGAAATGAGAGAGAGAGAGAGAGAGAGAGAGAGAGAGAGAGAGAGAGAGAGACTGTAAATTTCCGCAGGTGTTTGATGACAAGATTATCCAACGTAATCCCCACTTTTTTCTATACACCTACACCTACCCGGAACACTGCGCCAAGTTTTGCATAAACACAAACCAATGAATTGCTTTGGCTCAGAGGCCTGTCCCTGACCCTGCTTTAATTTACAAGGTTCTTACAACCCCTCTGAACTGAAAGTACCTTTATCCTTGTTTGTTTTGGTGTCCTTCAAATGCCCCATCGTCATGTTTGGACATTCCATTGATAGTTCCCATCTTCCTACTCAATATTTTTTAAATACTGTGAAAGATGAACAAAACATTTTCACTTCCCGCGGCATTCTATTTGCTTTACTATACATTTTTTTAATATTATTGTTAATCCCCTGAAATATGAGGTACATAGTATGTCAACAATTTCAGGGAATTGAACAATAATGCCTCTGTTTACAGAAAAAAAAATTAAGTCCCACTTATTTAATCCGCCTACATTTTTCTGCGATTTGTTCGATTTCTGTGAAGAAACAGGATTTGATAAAGGACAACTGGGAGTTGTTGCGATAGATTGTTGTCAAAAGGAACAACATGTTGATAGTTTAAATTGTATAACTAAACAAAGTTATGTAAAACCAGTCAGAGGTAATTGTTTCATATGAATGTTACAGTATATTTGTATTATAACCTAAATAGCCATCCCCACACAATGAAATAAAACAGAAAACTGTTCATAATGTAGACTGCATAAATTCAAAGAAGTAGAAATATACGTACCGTGACCAATATGTAATAGGGGCGCTTACTCATTAAAGTAGTATCAAACTTGAAATTATATTTCACCTATATAGGTCAATAATCAATAAACAGGTTTGCCAAACCGTGTTCTGACATCATTTACTAATTACAATTTCAATGTCATAATTGATATTCTTAAAGATTGAGTTACGTGTATAAGAATAGTAATAAAATTTATGTCAAATATTCTAATCAATTATATAGAAAATGTATATGATACTGATTAGGATAAACACGTTCTGTCTAATAATTTATCGTTCATCCAACATTGTATGGAAACTTCGGGATAGCTCACGGCGCAGGCGTTAATAATCGATGCCGATTGATTGATTTCAAGCGAGTTGGCGGATTTCGCAGACACACTGCGTAGCGAAGAGCGAATTATATGTTATCCAATAGTGCAGATAGCAGTAGTACCAGCTCTTAGACAATGGCTAAACGCACGTGGTCCCTTGGTATACTATTGACAGGATGTCAGGATTTGAAAGAAATGAGTTATTCTCTTTGAAAACAATTGTGTTTTGTCATGTACTCTTGTGTAAAGTTTCTTACACATGTAAACAGGAATGCGTGGGGAAAGTATAAAGATATAAATCAAAACGTGTTTATGAAGATTCGAAGTCGTTACTGCTGCGACTAATTAATGAACTGTGACAGTCCTCCGTCGCGCTTGTGACGTCACGAAAGATGTCACAGAAGCAAAAACGAACAAAAGTGCAAATGTATAAAGACATATTTTCTTAAAAAGTGCAAATACGGCAACATTTTCACGGCACTGGGAGAGTGGTACATTTAACAGTACATCTCCAATAAATCAACCCTCCCTTTATCCTTAATCTTGTTTACGAGATGTTATCAAAGGTCAACAGATTGGTAAACGGAGACATCCTTGTAAACCATTCATCCTATACACTTTTATTGACATCTTTTTGATTGAAAAATAACAGCATTTCAGCTGAATATTTTTTTATATTTTATTTTAGAGGAGGGGGGGGGGGGGAGTGATATGTTTACGGTATATCAAACCTTCAAAAAAGTCATGCCAATTGTAATGAATGCTGGTATGCAAAACAAATTTTATTTTTACATGTAGATACACGGAAAATTTAACACAAACATATTGTTTTAAACTCACGTATAAAGAACTCATCAAAGCGCAGATAGTTGTCTAAACCCGACCTTGGCCTGGATGTTTTCTCGTTTGTTTTTCCCCTGGTCCCGCCAGGAAGGTACTGCGTTTTAAATGATTTGGATATGCGTATTCTAGTCATTAGTAACGCTCGTTCAACATGCAATAATTAATTCAATTTCTAGAACAGGTAAAACAGATATATGTCTCCATATATATTCTCCATACTGCAGTGGTTGGCACCAGGTTTCGTTTATATAATAGTCTGCGTTGTATTTTAAAAATCTTAAAAAAAAAAACTTTATAAGGTCATTTTACGTATCGTCGTTAATTGCGGGTGTGATGGACTCAAAAGAAAACTGTCAGGGTCAAGATCACTTTGACATTGATTGCAGGATCGGTAAAGTCAATGTTTTATTTCATTTAGAAGTAATCATACTACACAGTTGACAATGCAGGACATGTTGATCTGGGCATTCTTTCCACGTATTTTATCCATTATATGATACAATCATTTTTATATTATTTTTTTAATGTATATGCCCCGAGGGCCCTTGATTGGTGAATAAACATATAACAATTTATATATACTTATTTATATAATTATATATGGTATATATGCACAAGACGCAATATTACATCTGTAAAAGTTTGGTCATTGCATACTCAGTAGAGGATGCCTATTTTTAGTTCCTTTACATGCACCTGAATCCATGAAGTCTTAATTGTTTCTCACCAATAAGACACACTGTTGAGTGTAAGAGGTACCGCCTTAATCCCGTTACAGATTTCTGGAGCTATTTTGGTGGCTTGATTCGAGTGATGCGATCCCCGAGACCTCCTGCTGCCCCAGTGAACTAAATCTTTCTCACTTGATAACCTCATAACATTGACCTTGGTCTTTATATGACATATTTATTAACACGGGGAAACTTTGAAACTATGTACAGTGCTCATTTTAAATAATTTTAAGAGAGAGAGAGAGAGAGAGAGAGAGAGAGAGAGAGAGAGAGAGAGAGAGAGAGAGAGAGGGTTGGTATTTAAAAACAATGTTTACTTGCGCTGTCTTATGTTTAAAAACGTTTTTAAGTTCCATGACTCATCAGGTCTAGATTGATAATTATGAAAAACTTAAATTTCATTGGTATTAGTATGTACAAATGAAATGTTTATATCGGTAATAAATTGTGTGGCATTTATTTATAATTATGTCGTACTGAGATAATGTAGGATTCATGTCTACGTGCTAATACCAATAATATAATAATATATCCAATACAGAGAAACTCGAAAGGTTGGTATTGTTATCAAACACACAAGTCTAGGAGTAAAATGTAAAGAAAAAAAATTCTACCGGGTCCGTATTTGAAATGTCATATTTTACGCAGGTTTTTTTTTCATTTCTGTCGACAAGTATATAAACAGGTAGACCGTATAACAACAAAGATCAATTTGATTTCAATTAACTTAAAAATTAACTTGTGGAAAAAAGTCTTTTAGTTTTTCAAATGGTAGACATAGCTTCGTTTATCCAATTTATGATAACCAATCAAAAATAAATAGATGGAATAGCTCAGACTGCCAAGATTCGGTGTGCCAGAAATTTAAGTATGTCATATACTAGTAAGTTCTACCATACTCTAGTATATTCGAGATTGTATAAGCTAACTGCATCTTTTTTTTTTCATTTATAGAAATTCACATTCTCAGTCTTTCTAGGGAGGTCTGAATAATTAAAAGGACTGGATTGTCGTGGTCAGGCTTCAGACTTTATAAATCTCCTTAAGTAGAAAAGCTCTATATAGACATAGTAAAACATTCAAATTCAATGCAAAAAATATGTAATTAATCTTTACTAAAAAATAGTTTATAGCTAAACAAATCATTTTGAAAGATTTAAGGTAGATCTGGCCTCTGGGTCATGAAGCATATCAATGATTCATAAAAAGATAATATATCATAAAATTACGCTTAAAATGTGTAACCATCAACGTAACATAGAGACTATTTTAAATAGTATTTCATGTTTTCGTTGTTTTCAATCACAAGACAGTGTACAAATTTTGACTTAAGTCTAAGATTGCTTCATGATCCGGGGCCTGATGGACAGTTTGATGTCTACACAGCCTCCTTAAATGTCGCCAACGGACGTTCTTTAGGGTGTTGGAGAAATGTTTATTCAAGTTGTTTACTTAAAATCTATGATACATGTATGGTTTTATATGGTTTTATCTCCATCTTGACGTTAATGCACCGACCCACTTACACCCCCATTTCCAAATTCATAACTTATAATAGATCAATTTAGCAAATACCATTCTATATTTCAACCGGGAGAAGAAGAAAATGACGCAGTTCTCTAGTCTAGCTGTTGCTCTGATCTCTCGTATCATCTGATGTAAATTGCGTCACTGCAAAAGGTGTCACTGTATTGATTTCACAACTAACGTAAAAATCCGGTAACTACGGAAGCTGTTTCATCTCCTCTATCCAATCAGATCGCGCGACCTCGGTTCATCCTGAATATATCCGCCCAAACTCTAACAAAGACACGCGAGACTAATCGGTTCGCTTTATGACACTTGCACTACGTGGCTTACTGTTCTCTGCTGTGCAAAAGCTGTCTCGGGTTTTTATTCCAGAGACTTATTACCTACCTTTCTTGTGGGATGAATTCAGCGGTATTTTGCAGAATGGCGGAGGCACACCCATTGCAGTAAGTGTAACTTTTACTTTTGAGTGCACCAGTAAATTAGCATTCGTATCGTGTTTTGAGCTACTGTATTTGTTCAAATCTTTCATTTGATTGCATCTTATTGCATTCATTTAGAATAAGCATCATTATCGTTTAAGCATATATTCATATATGACGCTTTATATTTCATGATGCAACAGATCAATGCAACGCATACGACCTTTCCAGAATTCATTGTAGCGTAGTTATCGAAAACAGCTGTTTGCAGTTTCTGGGTTGTCGGTGCACGCCTCGCTCAACCAGGATCAAAATTCTTCGTACCCGTAGCTGTTTTGAACAAGTCCCGAGGCCTAAAAAACTTGCAAAGATACCGAAATCGTGTTTTCTTTGTTTATTTTCTTTGTTTGCAAGTATTGCCAGTATCTAAAAATAGGGTTACTTTCCGGTTCATGTCCCGAGGTCACATGATTCCCTGTGTCTCGGTATCAAAAGAAAAACGGCGCTTATCTTCATTACCTGTATATCTTGACAGTCTTTAAATTATAATGATAGTCTGTATAAATAATCAGTGTTGCAGCGTGTATCAAAATCAGATCAGATCTTGCCTTATCCCAGACATTGTCTTTGTATGATAAGAGTTACCTTTGTTACAATTGAAAAGCTTCTGTATTTATTAAAATTGCATGACCTTTCTCATTTCAGAATCGGTCAAGCTCTGAAGGACAGCCTTTTACAAGCAGTGTCTGAGGACAGAGTAGTAAGGGGAGTGATGTCATGTGCCAAACTCCTGGAAGTGTAAGAACCCGTATGATCCTTGCTGAATGCATGTGATAGGACACATGAGATTTCTCAATTTAACCTAACACATTGTAGAAAGGCTTTATCTCTTTTAACCGATATGGTACAAGACGTATCTTTACTACTGTATGATACATGCGCGGATCTAGAAATTTTTTTCCCGGGGAAAAGTTGTGTTTGCCGGGGGGGGGGGGGGGGGGGGGGGGGGGGAAGGGGTAAGGATATTTTCGGGAATTTTACTATGTGAATTTAATAAATTTAATTTTCCGGGGGAGGGGGGTCCGAACCCTCACCCCATGCACCCCCTAGATCCGCGCATGTGATTGTGCAAGGGGGACTTGCACAAAAAAACCATAAGGCCATAAATCTACTGATGTCCTAATAAAGACATACATCAAGCATTTTTATATTAAACTTGTTCATTGAAACAATATTGCTTCTACAGTTTTCATGTTTATTATTTTGTATACAACTATGCGTACAATCTGGTTAGAATCATGAGAGAAAAGACACGTTCTTAAAATCGATTGTGAATGTTTATTGGCGCTTAGCTACTTTTCTGAAAGTCACCCAATCAAGTCATTAACTTTACATGTACATGTATAGTTTTGCACGTAGGACTGTGGATGGAGGACGAATATATTCCACAGTAGTGCAGTCTCGCTGTTGTTACTTAGATGTATTGTTCTTGGTTCTTCCAGAAGCCCAGAGTGTGTTATGGTTTGTATTCTACCCGCTTCGGTCCCTAGTCATGACGTCACGTTCCACATCCAGCAGACATTGGTGGAAGCTTTCTGTGTGGAACATGGCATTCCAATATTGAAGGTGACTGCAATAAAATTTTGGGGCTAGAGAAATTTATGACATACAATCACGATAACTGTACTCATTCCCACCCATGTGTAATCTATATTGATTTTCCTACACATACAAACGCAACTGAAAAAAAAATAATGGAATCCGTCTAAATGTGCGTGCAATGTTTGACGTGAAACAGTCAGTATATGACGCGGGTATTCACAGCTGGTGTAGCTAAAGCGTAGTTCGCACAGAAATCAAGGCGGCAGATTTTTGTATTGTGTGAAGATGTGGATAAATGCATTACAGCCCTCAATGGAACGCTCGATTTCTTAGACAATTCTATCTGTAACAATCCTATTGCCTACATGTAATTGATTGCGTGGTAGACTATAGTAGTTTATTTACGTGATTGGGGGATGATTTTTTCTTATGAAATCTTGTTTTCAAAATAGGAATTGTTTACGGAAACATCAAATCAAAGCACTGTCTTCAAATGTCATTGTCTTTTAGATTGGTGATCTTGAGAAATTGGCTGTGATATTTGCGGGGAGGACAGATGTTGCAAACAGCCTGGTCAACAATCAGGATGAGGGGGAGGGGGACCTCACCTGTCTACTGGTTCAGGTAAATATGTTTTAATACTAGTAAGTACTATAGTATATCAACATATTTTTCATTAAATAAAGTATTGGGAAATCTCGATTCTTGCTTGATTAAAGATTCCAGGAAGTCGCGAACACACCTAGAAAAATAATTATTATGGATTGATTAAAAAAGAGAAATTAATGTGTTAATTAGAGAAGGCTTAGCCTACTGGTACTTCTAATGTAGAAATACGTAACTGAGGCGACTCGTAGAACAGTCTCCTAAATTATTGCCGTTAGAAACCTCTGGACACATCTAGATTGATTAAAATACTAGTACAAGAACCTCTCTATACCGGCTAGGGTGCCATGCATTCATTGTTAGCCAGGAATCAATACGGCCTACCGGACAAACAGATGCATGTAACAGAGGAAATAGTGCTGCATGTCTGAAGACAACATCATTATGCAACTTAATGACTTAAAGGTTTTAGTGTAATATAGGACGAATTAATCACGCATTAATGGGATTCAGTTCACCATAGGTTAGGAAAATATTAAACTAGGCGTGCAGAAATGTTATAATAGTAGGCGAACTCCAGGAAACTTTGAATCCCAAAAAGCTAGCTATGAATTAATACCTTTTATGGTGTCAGAGCATAATGCAGTTACTAACGAGGAAACAAAAACACCTTTGTCATGAACAATAAATGTTACAGGTGCTCTATTACCTGGTGATGAGTTTTGGTTCTCGTTATCACAGGTTCCGGAAGTCAAGAGTCCTGCAGACCAGTTTGTTATGGAGTTTTGCGAGATGATATTTTTACCTCATCCCAGAATAGATTTACCTGCATGATAACAACCCCTGAAAACTGATTTCTCATCATTACAGAATCAGGTAATTAATATGAAACAAATTATCTAAATTCACACTAAAAAAAATTAAAACCTCATTTAAAGGAAGCAATTAGCTACTGCTGTGGTTGAATTTCAGGACGTTTTCACACTTCGTTTCGGCTGCACCGTACTGAATGGTGTCTCATTGTCCAGGGGGAATCCCCGGCCGTCGGGCCAGACCAGAGCAGAACGGGACCACGCGACCCAGCCCAGGGAGACACTATGGAATCTCCGTACGGATCATTGGTTGGAAGATGGTCAACAATTGTGCAGTTTTCTACTTAATTGATGGATTTAATAAATTTGTATATTTTGAACAGAAATAAAACAGTTTGCAATCACTGTCATTTTCTTGTGTTTATTTAGTTTCATTGACAAGAAATTGACCATGACATAGTATGTACATATATATGTTCACCAAGTAGTTTCAAAATTATTTTGATCAGAAACAAAGGTTTATATCATAAAATATATGGTTCTGATTTCCTGGAAAAATTGATGAATAAGTGAATCTATGTAAAGTATAAGACATTATGTAATAGTACATGTATATCTACATAATTCCGGAAGTTTCGTACCACGCATTTATCCTAAACGTGAGACATGCATTTCCTTATTTGGAAGTAAAGAGCACTGTGCCGTCTAGATTTAGCAAAGGTCACGTCATAAGTAAATGGTTTGTACCGTTATCAGATGTGGATGCACAATTTGCAATACAAAGTCTCCACTGTTAAAGCACGACCAATGAAATCGGCATAAGCGTGAGAAAGAGATGCCATATTTTTGTAGGTTTCTTTTTTTAAGTTGAGCGGGAAATATTACACGTACTTCCAAGTACTAGAATAACTTTGTCAGTTAGAGTCTTTCTAAGATAAGCTAGACATTCTTTCTTTCTTTGTGTTTGAAAAAAAAATATTTTTTATTTTTAACGGTTTTGACGCAATAACGTTTAATTATATTTCATTTATTTCCTGTCGAACGGCATTTCCTAGAGGTTACCCACTAATTTAGGATGTACACACGCATATTAATAGCTTCGTTCAAAACGGGGCTGAAAAACTGATTATTCATACCTGATGTAGATATAAATCAACAAAGAAAGTATATTTCAAGGAATCGTTCAGAAAATAACTGAAAGTTATTTCTAAAAATATGATTTGGTGGCGTCGCCTGCCATTTCTGTAGACTAGCATATCTGCTGATTAGAATATGTAATGTATGATCCTACCTCGAGGACTCTATTAATTATAATGCAAATATTTGTTTGATATTAATTGTACAGGTATATAACGCGTCTACTAGTTTAACAGAGTTTTAAAATGGTTGCGGTAAATTATAAATATCGCAAGGATTCTAAATACGGATGGACTTTAAGTGGCCTTTCTACTAGAAATGACGCCATCTGGGTCGTGGCTTTTAATACAGTATACTAGTTATATCACTGAATACTAAAATTCTGTATGATCCGGGGGAAAAATTTCAAAGAAATCAACAAATAAACTGTCCTTAAACTTTTAATCAATTTTAAATTTACTGACGTCATAACTTCAAAATTGACGGAACTGAAAGAGGGGTACAGTCATGAATTGCATTGACTTCTGAATAAATCGCTTCCGAATTTAAAACTCTGGGTAAACATAACCCGGTTTTAAGTGTCATTCGACGTCAGTGGCATTGTCATGGTATGCTAAGAATTGTCATTTTTACATGTCCTACTTTCCACCCTATTCATACCTTTAATGTATACGGATTTATATATAACGGAACTCGGGGAAAAGTGGAAATAGTCGTCTGCTATCTCATAGTATATGTATACACGTACGGAAGCACCTGTTACAAAGCCTCAAAGTAGAAACGAACTCGTTTACCTAAAAGATTGTAGTCAGTGCGTTTAAATATTTATATCCCCACAGCATGGATGGAATAAAATTTGCCATATTGATATTTACACGTAAGCCACATGCAGGTTAGCGATGTAAATACAAACTTGACTAGATGACATTCATGGTTATTTCATTTTGCATATATGTACAATGTAAGTACATTTTCAATTTACACCTAATGTACAAAATTACATTACAATGGCACAGAACGGACTTTTTGTTCTTTTCCAATTAAGAGTCAAAAGTCAGACAACTATGAAATTATTACCAAATCAAGAAAAAACATAAATACAGTTGGATAAAGTATCTGCTAGCAATGCATATCCAAAACAATAAGCATGATATTATTTCAGAACATGCGTTAAAAATTCCAGTGTGTATAAAATATTTCAAAGACGTGTTGTTTTAATGAAATTGCCCAGAGGTAAAAACTTTAGCCCAAAAAAATTTATTGCTCAAAGCTGAAAAATATGGATCCATACGTATTTGTTTTTGGTAAGTTGAAATATTTTCTTGCTCTGGTCTTCATATTTTTAACAAGATAAACTAGATGCTGTCATTAAACAGTAATACCCGCACCAAGTGTTTGCCTTTAAATAACATTCTCTTGTACCGGTTTTAGTCAAAAAGAAGGCCACATGCAATTCCGGTACTTTTTAAAAATTATGATTTTCATAAATGATGAGATCACATCCCATAATAAATATATTACTTTTATGTACAATTTGGGTTTGAACTGTTTGCATATGAATTTTAAATTAATAAAAATTGCATATGAATTTTAAATTAATAAAAAATCTAAACATTTCATGTCATAGAAAGTATGGTCTATATAATTATTACAAACAAAATTAAATCATGCCCATGCCCATGGGTCTACACAGGTCTACAGGTTGCATTAGCAGGTACTAGTTTTACCCAGCTCTTTGGTTAGATGGGTTTCACGTGGTGTACATGCATCTGTGTTTTCGATATGCAGAATAGGATTAATTATCATGAATAAATGTTTCTTTTGTGGTGATCAGCTAAAGGAATTCATATTGTGCTCTAATTGGATTATCATTATGATGTTGACCAATATAGGTAAGTATATACATGTAGTAGCGCAATATTATGAAACACCGGTATACAAAACGTACAGTTAAGTTTTACTTTCACTTTCTAAAATGTGATCTCCCTTTGCCAGCATACTGTAACATTTTGTATTAAATTTGGGTATTAAATATCATGTTTATATGAGTTATAATAGGGAGGAAGGGGAAGGGGCCTTAACCGTTCCCCAACCCCAGGATGTGTGGATTAGGTATACATTTCTAGTGAGAATGAAGGCATGCTGCAGCTCCCCCCCCCCCCCCCCCCCCCCCATTAAACCCCCTTCCCCATCATCATACACCAGTAATAGAAAAAGAGTTAATGACTGTAATTTTCTTTTATTTTGATTATTCTTTTTTGTCAAGAGATATGTGGTATGTCAAGATTTATGACTCATGAAAATTTGTGCATTTTAATCCTGACTGTTAACAAATACACATGTATAATTATATATAAAGAAAAATACATGAGATCTTATACTAGGGATGCCAATCAATTGCAGAATTGCCAATCGGTTATTTATAACTCATTTTGATTGATTAATTTGTTAATCATTATGAAAATATAGACATTTCTAAATACATGTATAACATATTATCAATATATTTTGAAGATTGATTTTGTAACTATTAACAACTTATTTAGGGCTCCACTCTGCAGATGCCCTATAGTTATCATTCTGCCAATTCCGCTGATCATGTCAAGATATATTTAAGACAAATTGGCCCTTGCCCCTTGGGTCATTCCCCCTACCCCCCCCCCCCCCCCCCCCCCCCCCCAAGAGTTGCTTTTAAACCACCACCACCCCCCTCCTCTGAAATAGGGAATGATAATACATTTTAATAATTGTTGAGATCCCCACCCCTAAACCATATTCATTCTTGCTCCTTGTGTCATTGCACATCAATTGGTACATGTATATAGGTTATACCCCCTTGAGATGCCCAGTGACTTTCCAGAGTTAGAACTAATCAATCAATCTATCTTATTCATATGTAGTGTAATTCCTAGCCCTAGCCCAATGATGACCCCAGTGCTTTGTTTTTTACAGCAAGGTTTTTGTTGACTGACTTTAAATTTCCACAATTATATATAACATTTTGTTTATCTTTAAGATTAAAATGCAATTCCCAAAATCTCTTTATGTACATCTGACATCATACAGAAAAAACCAATCAAGAAATGATTTTGCTACTGTAAAAAATGTGAGAAGAGACTCTGAATCTCCCCACCCACCTGCCCCCCGAAAACATGAATAGTCGAATATTTTAAAATATCCTCAAAATCATCGAAATCCCCGCTCCTAATCCATATATATTTTTGCTTCTTGAACCATGACCATGTCAAGGCAAATCTTTTTGTGGTATTAGTAGGTCATGGCATTTGGGGGTCACCCTAACCCCACCCCACCCTCCCAAAATCAAAAATGATCAAATAACTTGAAAAAAATGCTTGTGATCCCCACCCTTAAAGCATATATATTCTTCCTCCTTATGCATCTTATGGTACGTTATTTCAATCACAAGAGATAAGAGGAGGTCCAGGAATTAGGTTTTTTATGGGACGGAACATCATTTTGCAGATAGCATTGACCCTCAGAATCAAATTTATATTTCTAAAACCTTATTGCATATCTATAGCTCAGCCCCTATATATCCCTATAAATGATGTGGCTATTCATTAAATCATGAGAGGAGGTTTTTTCAGGAGTGATAAACGTCAATTTTCAGCTACTATTTGTCTCCCTGGATGAAATTTAAATTTTTTAAACCTTATTGCATGACTATATGACAGCCCCTATCATACCCCAAGATATGATGGCTATTCATTAAATCATGAGAGGAGTTCTGAGAAGTAGGTTTTTGCTGGAGTGATAAACGTCAATTTTCAGCTACTGTTTGACTCCCTGGATGAAATTTAAATTTTTAAAACCTTATTGCACATCTATAGTACAGTCCCTATCATATCTCAAGAGCTACTGCATAAATTGTAAGAGGAGTTCTGGGAACCATATTTTTTTGGCAAAAAACGTCATTTTTTTATGCCCACAGACCCCCGTGATTAAAACAAAAAATTCTGAAACATGATTACACGTCAGCATGACACCCCGAAGCATATCATATAAGATCATTAGGCTACTGCAAAAAGAAATTGATGTTTTTTGAAACCAGACTTTTTGTAAAAAAAAAAACGTCATTTTTCAGCCATTTAATGACCCCCAGGACAAAATTGAAATTTCCGAAACCTTATTGTGCATCTATAGGACACCCCAAAACATATTCCAAGAGATGATTTGTCTACTGTTGAAAATGTAAAAGGAGTTCGAGGAAGAAGGATTTTTGTCAAAAAACATCATTTTTTACCAATTATTTGACCCCCAGGACTACCAGAGAATTTTTGAAACCTGTTTACAAAACAACATGACACCACAAATCATACTCCAAGAGTTCAGTTTGCTGGTTTATAAGATGTAAGAGCAGTTTGAGAAAGTAAAACGTGACAGACGGACGGACGGACAGACGGAACAGGGTAACAACAATATACCCGAACTTTCTTTAGAAAGTGCGGGTATAAAAATCTGCATATCATCTCCAGTAGTGGTAGAATTATATCCGATGCATATATGCAAGTATATGCAGGGATCCATAAATTTTTCCTGGGCAGGGGGTGGGGTCTATGAGATAATTTGTTTTTTTTGGGGGGGGGGGGGGGGGGGGCACAACGCCTATTTTCGACAACTTTACAACGTGAATCTTATAAAATTGAATGTTACAGGGAGAGGGCGTAACCCCTGACCTCCGGCGAGATCCGAACCTTTTTATGTTATTTAGCTTATATTAAAAAAATCTAATTTAAATGCAGTTCCTCTCGGATAAAAAATTGGATCAATGATAAATATTTCTCAAAACCATAGTTTATTTGAGTTGCAGGTATACATGTTTTTTTATAATCCATCAATAACAATATGACAATCGTACAATCAAAGTGCCTGTCAATATGCAGCACGTGCATTGTCAGACAGTTATAGTTAATGGCACAGCACGTGCTAAATCGTTGGAATAACAGCATATGGTGTCAAATTCCTAATGCCCCTTGATCAGTCAATGAGTTTAGCTCTGTCTTAATTTGATTTTACATTATCCCTTCTCATACGATATTAAGAAACTAATCCACAGGGTGGAATTGTGGTTGGTTGGAATAAATTCTGGCATGAGACTATAGTCCAATAAACAGGTGCCCAGTACATGCGTGTATTTCATTGTTTTGGGGTTATCGCACTCATCAGGTGTACACAAAATTCCAAGAGGTCTTGACATCTTTACTGTCAAATAAATATTTTTATCGAGCACTATTATTTTTTCCTTTCTTTGAGAACATTGCGTTCCATACCTTATCATGTTTTTAACAAATTATACTATTTTTTTTCTTCGTATGCATGTGGTAAAGGAAAGAATTGCTCCCCTTTTGATTGGTAGAGTTGCCAAGGTTTGCGGAGTTGTCTTTCTTTTCTTTGGTCATACCATCGTGAGTTTTATTGTGAATTAATTTTAAATAGGTATGTACGGATGGAATCATTAATCTTATATAAGCAACACGGAAAGCATGGATGAAGGCATGGGAAATTTTAAATATATATATATGAATTTGATTAAGGTGGAATAACACACCTGGAAAAAGTCATTCAAATTAACAGTAAATTATTTAATTATCAAAGATATAATGATAGATAAACTGTACATATGTCAAATAAGCGAAAAATGTGCAGTTTGGGGATAAAAAATGAATATCTAAAAAAATCAATTCAGTAATTAACAACAAAAGCCCTCGTGGGATTCGAACTCCGGATGTACGGATCACAAGCCTGACACTTTATCCACTCGGCTATGGAATAAGTTACATGTTGCCGTCGATAAAATCGTTTTAATAAAACGAAATTTCGTTTCGATCAGAGATCAGCCATTTTGTGATGATGTGCTATTCCACCTTAATATTTATGCCCCTGCGAAGGATACAACTGTATAATTGTTTGACCCGTCCGTCTGTATATACATGTACATGTATACAGTTGGTTTGTTTTTAGCGGATTTTTTGATTTATTTTGTTTTGGGTTTTGGTTTTGTGTCAGCGTATCTCGTAATAAACGGTTGAAAAGAATTTCAAGAACTTTGTAGCATGTGAATATGTTCATCTAACTGGGAGTTAGGGGTTTTTTTAACCTAAAAGTTTGGTCATTATTAAAAATACTACTGAAACAGTTCATGGAATGTTCACGAAACTTTGAAGTTAATGTGATAATACCCTATAGATGTGTATATTCAGTGGAAGTATTGATTCTACTATTTTCCTTCAAGTTATGATCCTATTTGACTTTAAAATTTGTCCTTATAAAATATAAAACTGAAACAGCTGGTCAGTGCAACTCCTCTTAAACCACTGCACAAAGAAGATAGGTATATAAGGCGTGTAAAATGTCTATATAGGGACGGATGAGATACTGTAAAATTAAGATACCAACAAATCTAATATTTAAAAAAAATCATTTAAAACAATTTATATTTACCATAACATAGATTTGTAACCCTTAAATATGTTCAATACTTGGGATATGTTGATTTAAACTGGCGTATGCGTATCAAAACCTCCAAATAGTGTCATTTTTAGAACATCAATGCCTGTTCTTTCATAGAGTGGGTCTGTGCTCCATATTTTCGACACAGTCTAAATAAGGTCTAATGAAAAAAAGAAGCGATTTCAATCAACAAAAATGTGGAGAGATGACCCACTATACAGTAAAAATATCAATTTGTATCCCAACATTTGAACGTTTTAGAAAAATAATACTAGTCCGTAAATTCGTGGCCAAAGCCGCATAGAGCATTTAAACAACGCACTTTCTTGTGACTGAAATGGTCCAATGGTTAAAGCACCAGACCTTAGGTAACGTTATAGACCTAGGCTTTTTAGGTTGTGGGTTCGATACCACCAACACTTACGGCGATAATTTTTTTTCATATCGTTTGTTAAAATATTCAAAACTGAATATAGTTAGAAATTGTTCCTTTGCAAACTTGTATTATAAATTTATCAAATAGACTTAATTGGAAAAAATTAAATTTGAAATTGTATTTTACGACTAAACCAAATGGGCTTTTGCGCTATCTTACCCCCCCCCCCCCCCTTCTCAGTTTCATAAAACTTTGTAGTTAATAAGAATATAGACTGTAGATATACATACTCACACATCTAACACGGAGAATCATTTCTTTCGAAACAGATATTTTTCTTTAATTTACTTATAGAATAACGAATTTTGAACAAAGCCCCCCCCCCCCCCCCCCCCCCCCCCCATTTTGGGGCAGTGTAAAAAAATACGTGAAATTTAATATATCGATGGACAATTAAAGTTTCCATTTCAAAAACGATGTAACATGCCTGCACAGGAAATTCCGGTCTATAATATTCCTTGGAATATTCTCTTGTGAATTTACAATTTAGAATCAGTCCATTTACGATATACACGTCCTACTGAAATAACTTAATTAAAGATTGTTGGTGCAACTCTTGTGAATTTCATGAATCGCAGTACATAATATGTAGATGTGCATTATCACTGAAAATGGCAATACAATTATTTTTCGGGGATTCATAATCCTTCTGATCTTAGAGGGTTGGGTTTTTTTCCCCAAACCAGCTCTTTTCTCCGCAACTCTCCTTACACCATTACTCAACTTTGTAGTTGATAAAGATATAATGCATCGATGAGCATATTTATAGGAAACTGTGTTTTTGAATTTTGCCCCGTTTTATGATCTATTAATTTGTTGCATTTAAGATATTATACACCAATGAAAAATGTTTACTTTTAAATCGAGAGAATTATTTTGCATACAAGTGTGTATTTTGAATTAATCTTGTTCAATTTCAACATAGGATATGTGCCATTTTTATCCAGGAGGAAAAATATTCGGCCACAAAATATACTAATGAATAAATTACTTAAAAGCGAGTAAAATGCTTGCAAATAATTCATGTTGGTCCAATCTAAAGTTTAAAATTAATAACCACATGACATGCATGGTACATCCAAGTTTTTTCTTCTATTTTACATCAAATGGCATCTTCGCTAGCCAAGGGTGATGATCCACGGTGAATAGAGAAACACCGTGGATCGTCACCCTTGGCTAGCGAAGATGATCAAATGGCAGATCACTTTAATTACCCAAATCAGTGCGCCGTGTATGTCTAGAGAGATCTTAAAGCATAAATTTTGTTACTAACACAGTAAAGTTCAATGATACCAGTATAATTATTCCAGCACACTGTAATTAACACACACGGCTGTGACAATCTTTATGTACCTCGGTGAAACCCTCTCCTATTTCATAAACCATTTCAAATAAGATCCATGCACATAGAACTCGACTTACTTCGTGTAGGTCTATTAGTTGTACTGGTACACGATTTTTAAAATTTGTTGTACTCAACTTTTTGATAACAAAGTTTGACTATCTTACCAAATTCACCGTAGATACGTGTAAAAAGTTTTGAAAAATTCAGTTAAACTGTTTCTTTATCTTTTATATGATGTAGGCCTACATGTATACACCGAAATTCGTTTGATTATTGAATTGTTGGACCATGTGTGCTGAAGTTAACTTTCATTGTCGGAAAACAAACGTGCAAATGTGTTTTAACTGTTCAAATGAAAAAAAGTTATGTTTGACAAATTTCTGAAAGGCTTGGTTTACCTTTATTAATTGCAATGGTATGAAAACCGGGTGAGTACAAAGAGAGACAACTCCTCCATCATCATGTTGTAGTTATATTTCCTCAGTAATATTCCAAAAAACCCAGAAATGACCTCGTCTTACCAGCTGATTTATAGTGGATCAATTAACATCGGCATCAACAGGAGTTGGGCTGATTCCCAGCCAGAATCGAGAACCAAAGATCTAGCTCCGGGACCGTAACACAGCCTCAATGTGGTCGTATCAATGATTTTCTTGAAAAAGTATATTATTAGAAGCTTTTGCGAAACATACTTCAAACACAAAGAAAAGGGGCATGACTGAGTTCATCTCTGAGTTTTGGCACATTTTACACATATAACGCAATTTTCGTCAATTACAAAACATCATTCCTAATGTTTCGTATAAATCATATAAAGCTACACTTTTCCAGCTACATGTAAATAAAATAATGGAGTTTTAACGATCTTCGATCCTCAGTTATGTTCGATAACTCTAAATTATCCGGAATTTTTTAATTCGTACCATAAATCTGTATTTCATATAGACAAATTTAATTAATATTGTAGTGTTGATAGTGCACAAAGCTTCTCAACGAACTGCTTGACTTAGTGGCTCCACGGAGACCTAGTACCTACAGGTAAAGGAGTTCGAGCCACCGATGCACCGGTACAACCGTGTTTTTTTTTCTTTCTAATTTGGTCTCAACTTGAATATTTATTTCATTATATCCATCGCGGCCAAAATTACAATTACTTCGTAAAATGCATGGATACCATCAAAAAGTTCGTTTTATTTTATTTCATTATAAAGTTGGAAGGATAATTAACATTTTTATGATGAAAATAATACTTTGAGGCTGAGGATCGGAGAACCTTAATATTTGTTCAATTTTGCATTTTTAAAAAAGAAATATTTAGGAAAAAATTACAATTTATTAAGGAGTTTTAGTCAAGAATCTTGTTTTCTAACGTAGTTGGCTAATTTGCTTTGTCAACTTCATCTTTAAATTCAAAACCGAATATAAAAGCATTAAAAAATTGCACAGTAACATTTTTAAACGTTCTCTCATCAACATTGAAATCGCAAAGTGCCTGTTACTATCTAATGACTATCATCTATTCTTTGATATCATATCGCTTCTTATAAGTAAAAACCATCCACACTTGTAATTCTAGGCTACACATAATTTTCAAAAAATAAAAGGCTTTTCAAGGAAGAGGAGTCGATGATGATCCTATTATTCTGAATACTTATAGTACATTTTTGAAGAATAAAGACATACTTCTTTTAGAAAGGATGGAATACTAGTTAAATCATCTAGATGCCACTTTTTAGACCACAAATTACAATTCTTGGGTAAAATACCTAAAAAGAAGCCCGGCTTCTTGAATACTGACAGCACAAGTTAAGAATGCGCAGAAATATTCACAGCAAACTCCTATTGGTTCGTGAAGTACTGTGCTTTCAATCTTCGTGGATTTAGTGAAAATCAGTTTCAATGTTATGTAGATTCATCGTCATTCATCATATCAATACAATTTCTTAATAGATATAGCACTTCAATGAACATTTAGTTTCGTGTACATCAACGTTATAACACATTCACACATTGCACAGGATAAACCTCTGCCATTCAGTCAGATTTTAGTATCCTTTCTGTCACATTTCAGTTGACTAAATGGCACAGCTTCATCCTGTGTTGGGTGCGGGGTATGTAGCAGTCTCTATTCACTGCATTACATATAGCAGTGTATATACAGTAATAAACGTGTCATATACATGTATATTTACATTTTCCAGTGTCTCTGTCTGTGATAACTACGAATCGATTTTGTACTATACAGCCCACTAAATTCAAAAGACTATTGTTGGGGACGCAAGCGGGTTTGCATAATTAATATTATAATATTTAATCGTACAACTGCTGAAAATTATACTATGAGTTGATAATTTCGGTCGGGCGTGATCAAATCTATCATAAAACCCTCCGGGCTTTATTTTTTACTTTTTATTTTTACTTTATTCCCTAAACAATGAATAAATATTAAAACTTAATTGAAAACACATCAACACGAAGAATAATTGAAACACAAGATACACTGTATTATATTAATAGAAAAGAAGTTGCGTATCTTGATGTTTCGTTCTTTTGTAGAACGATTTAAATTGAAATATGATCCCTCGATTATTTTTCTTTCAAAGTGATAGTTCGTACTTTATTTAAGGAATAAGGAATCATTCTTCGAGTATTAGGTGATAATTTCGCTGTATAGTACAAAATCGATTCGCAGTGTTATCATGGAAAATGTATATATATATATATATATATATATATATATATATATATATATATATATATATAAAATATATAACACGATTTGTTGTAGAATATTCTACACGCCTGTTTCATTTTAAACGAGTATACACGAAAGGACTTTTTTCCCCGTTATCTTGATGCCACACTTTCATCTTAGTGTGGCCGTCGCAAATAGTAATGCGTTTAACTTGTTTGTAGCAGCTTACACCATTGGAAAAACTAAATCTTTACCCTTCAAATAATGTACAAAGCAATATCAATTACAATGAAGAAATATATTCATTTTATTATTTTTTAATTGTGTATTTTTAAGCATTTTTTCGGTACAAAAAATATTAACAATTGAAATGCATTCAATTAGACAACGTCAGTGAAAATGTTCAGATCTTGACTTCAGATCTACGCACCATAATGCTTTGGAAGCGCTTCCTAGCACTTCCAGGGACTTAGGTGAAAATTAGGATGCCATAATGATCGCTCGCACATGAAAAGTGTAACGGTTGCAATTAGAAAAAATAATGTTTAGAAGCACTTCCTGTGGACAATGGATGGGCCGGATTCGTCGTACTCCTGTTTGCTGATCCACATCTGTTGGAAGGTGGAGAGAGAAGCAAGGATGGAACCACCGATCCAGACGGAGTATTTCCTCTCTGGTGGGGCAATGATCTTGATCTTCATTGTGCTAGGAGCTAAAGCTGTGATTTCTTTCTGCATACGGTCAGCAATGCCGGGGTACATGGTGGAACCACCAGATAATACGGTGTTAGCGTACAAGTCTTTACGGATATCGACATCACATTTCATGATACTGTTGTAGGTGGTTTCATGGATACCAGAAGATTCCATTCCAAGGAAGGATGGCTGGAACATGGCCTCTGGACACCTGAATCGCTCGTTGCCAATGGTGATGACCTGACCGTCGGGGAGTTCATAGCTCTTCTCTAGAGATGAGGATGAAGCAGCAGTTGTCATCTCCTGTTCGAAGTCCAGGGCAACGTAGCACAGTTTCTCCTTGATGTCTCTGACGATTTCTCTCTCGGCTGTGGTGGTGAAAGAGTAGCCACGTTCTGTGAGGATTTTCATGAGGTAGTCTGTAAGATCACGTCCAGCGAGATCCAATCTCATGATGGCGTGGGGAAGGGCGTAACCCTCATAGATGGGGACTGTGTGGGTGACACCATCTCCGGAGTCGAGTACGATACCGGTTGTACGACCGGAAGCGTACAGGGACAGCACGGCCTGGATGGCGACGTACATAGCAGGAGAGTTGAAGGTCTCAAACATGATCTGTGTCATCTTTTCTCTGTTGGCCTTGGGGTTGAGTGGGGCCTCGGTGAGGAGAACGGGGTGTTCCTCTGGGGCCACACGGAGTTCATTGTAGAAAGTGTGATGCCAGATTTTCTCCATGTCATCCCAGTTGGTGACTATACCGTGTTCAATGGGGTACTTGAGGGTGAGGATACCTCTCTTGCTCTGGGCCTCGTCTCCTACATAGCTGTCCTTCTGTCCCATACCAACCATCACACCCTAAAAAAAAATATTTTTTTATTAAATACTTCAATTAAAGTTTTATACCATAAGAAGGTTAGTGTTAAAAATCCAATAGTATTTTATTAAGTTCATATTAAGTTTTTGTGAAATCGCCATCGCATTAGTTCTACGCAAGAAGCAAATAAGCAGGAGTGGCATGACTCATATCCCCGCCCTCTAACATTTCTCTCTTTCGAATCCGATTGGCTACTGTAAAACAGTCCCTTATTTGGTCATGTTACTATTTAACGATTACCTGGGCTTGGTATTCATCGCATGACCTTAGTGGTCTAAATATATTTCTACTGCGATTCAACACAAGTAGAAAAATTCATGTAGTGATAAATCTAATTCATTCATGCGAATTGCATTAGAACACGTTCTTAACCATAAAACTGCACGAGTGAAGTATTGTCCCGCCCATGGCGCCAATTAGCATAAAGCCGGTACACGTGTAGCGCCATTCACCGTTAACAAAGTACTTGAGAAGTGCTCCATTTTTAATTAAGATGCGGTAACCAATATATAAAAGATTTGTCACTATTTGTGTTACATGTTACTTTAAAAAGACATGCCTAAAGAAAACCAAGGGCCTTAAATGCAGAACATATGCTTTGGTTTGGGAAGCATTTAATTTTATCTAAATTCTGCTGGTCGATTTTGCTTCATTTCAACAAATATTTTCTTTACCCTTTCTTTATCAATCTACAAGAAATCCCATATTTACCTGATGTCTGGGGCGTCCGACAATGGAGGGGAACACAGCTCTGGGAGCATCGTCTCCGGCAAATCCGGCCTTGCACATTCCGGATCCATTGTCAATAACTAAAGCTGCAACATCTTCGTCTCCCATTGTGATAGTTATTGGTTGGTAATAATTTAGTCCTCACGTTGTCTGCTTGGATGTAAGAATTCAAATGTACCGAGCTACTGACGCCACGCCGGTTTTATTCCGTCAATCGAGAGAACGACTCGTATATTTCCTTATAAGGCAATCCTCTGTGAATCATGTGAACAGAGTTCCAAGAATCACCGCTCAGGTCTAGGTAACATGCCTATTTATGGTATGGCGACGTAGCGCGGCTCTATTGATCGCACGGACTACGGCTGTTTAGGTATGCATGGATAAGCACACCCAAATGCAGGGGAAGGGTCTCGGACTTTATGGCGTGGCAAAGCCGAATATCGCTTTTAAGGAGACTACGTAAACAAAGAATAGATGAAAAATATTTGTGTGTAGATTTTGCCATTGTTGCGTATCTTCTTATCAAATTTGAACATATTTTGAATTGCGAAGTAACGTAGGCCACGCTACACCCATATTGCGTTATAGTAGGTGAATCATTTAAAAAGTATTGTTTTTTTAAATATCTACTAAAAACCAACGTTGGCGTTGGCCAGTCTCCTTCTTTACCTGAGAATGTAGGGATTATGCCTTGATTTGATTGCTCGGTAGCGAACTTGTTTAGGCGTGACCCCGGGCATTAATCAATGCTAATGAAAGCGTGTCCTGTTTTTGTCAATTGACCCTCTCTCTACTAGAGAATAGTATCCACAGCCATACATGTGGTATCAAGAATTTTAGGAGGAAAAGTGTGTATAGACTTGTATAATTTTTATCGTAGGGGTACCGTGAACTGGTTATGAGATGTCTGAGGGAAGTCGGTGTAGTCCCGCGAGAGCTGGCATCTGATCGCCGAGAGAAGGTGATTTACACTTGAGTAATTGATTTTCAGTTTTAGGGGTGAGTGGTTTCATTAACCCTTACTTCCGATCGATTTCGGCGGCTTCTGACTCACGGCCTGACATGAATCACCCTGCGATCAACGCAGATGCAGGGCATCATCGACCAGCACTCAGTTTTATGAAGAGGTTTTTTTTATTCAAATAAAAAAAAAATGATTTGAAATAATTCGAGGAAGCAGCATTTGTCAAAATACAATATATTTAATTTGATTAAGAATAATACTTCTTCAGGTCTTGCTATCAAATTGAAAGCTTGTAGGTTCAGAACATGCATAGTAAGCGAAAAATTACATGCATGCATATTTATTTTCATTGTATTCCAGTTAAAGTATTATATGTGTTCTTTGAAAATAAAAACGGTATTGATAGGAATGACAATTGATATAAACTTCTCAGTTTGATTTCAGGTACAAACAAGTTTTTTCACTATAGCTAGGACCTAGTGCGTCAGAAAACAACCACAATACATAACGAGATCCGCCCGTGACCCCTTTTTGACGCTGTTAATGCTAAACTGTGACGTAAGCTGACCTAATTTGACAAGAATGACGGCATATCACAGACGATGCGATAGACAGCATAATAACTGATGTCAGATGAAAAGTGAGTCGATGAGTAATTGATTGGATTTACCCAGTTAACGAGATCTTATTGACAGCAGATATAGCTTAAGTACACGGTCTAGACTACCTTCCACAGTTTATTGTGTTAGTAAAATGTTAATTCTGCGTAGCAGTGATACTTTGCATGTACACGAATTGATTTCAGAAAACGGGGCAGAATTTGCCTCTGGACTTGAAAATCGGTGTACATAATACATGTATTGAGTTTATCTAGCTTGTTTTGATCCCGGAAAAATCTTAAAAGATACCGAAAGCCTGACAGATAAAAGTTCTTCCTGGCTTACTTGTGTTGGGAAAATACATATATACACATTTAGTATGCAATCGTTTCAACTAGTTTAGAAAATACTTGGATTTATTATGTCATATAATTGAGATAACGCACATCTAATGGAGGATCTCCAATTAAAGAAAGTGCTCTAAAATTAGAGTGAAGCGTTAAGTGCAGCGTCCCCTATCTCTCTCTCTCTCTCTCTCTCTGGCTCGCATCTAGGACTTTTTCCCAATGATGTTGCGACTTTTAAGGTAATTGCATGTCGAATTATTTTGGATTACTTTACATAGACGTAAATCTAACCGATAGTTTTCTCTCAAAATGTTAATATGTTTAATTGGAAAAAAATATGAGAGAGAGAGAGAGAGAGAGAGAGAGAGAGAGAGATTTGTGCTAAAGTAATGGTTACCTAACTATAGTAAAAATTGTCAGATATTCTTTATGTAATAACGGTTCTACTTGATATTTTCATTTTTTTTTTAATTTGTTTTAGTCATTAATTAAAAAAAATCCAGTTGGTTTTAATTTTGAAATATTGTATCTGAAATTCTTTTGATCGAACTTTAAAACATGAGAGTTTTGAAATCTCAGGTAATATACATAGTCCTAGATTTTGATACATAAATACATGAACGAATCAAATCAAATCTTAACGGATCCAAATTTTTAAAGGTTTTAATCTAAGAATTAATGTTTTAACGATTTAATCCTGGTTGGTTTAAATAAAATGAGCATTATACAAACATGTACATACACTGTCATACCAAATTTGGGTTTAAAGTAAAACTCGATAATGCTCTTGATTCTGCTGTAAAAAGAGAAGGTATAAAGTACAAGCACTCTACTCTGCTGGTTTGTTGTTTGTTTTGAAGATAATTTATAGAATAAATCAAAAAGATTGGAAACAAGTCATTGCAACTTGTCTAATAAATTAGATCTAAATTTAATGGTACAATATAGGTCCGCTCGCTTACTTTCTACAAAAACATTTAATTGTTAATAAAATTGAGTACTATACATTCCCGTTTTTGGAACGTATTTTCTCCGGGGTATGAAATTAATTTCAAGGTCACCCGAGTCAGTCTTCCTATCCGATTTTCGTCCGACGTCGAGCTTTCCCCATCTTTCCTCGTGTGTGAACATTTTATCTTCTTCTATGACACTACAAGGGTTATCTTTGCCCAGTTTGATGTGTAGTATCTAAAAGAAGATACATAATTTGAGAATTTAATTACCCCAAATTCCCAGAAACCAACCATTTTGGGTTAAAAGTGTAAATATATATGCAATTTTTACAAAACTGAATATTCAGCAGGCCAACGAAGGACATGGTTATGATTAACAAGGGATCTCTACCAAAACTTAGAATTTTATGGTTTAGGGATCAGGATCAGGGATTCTGGTGATAGGGTGAGGCTCACATGGTCAAACAATTTGATTTCTTTTTATTAAAAAATCCTCTCTAAAACCGACATCTAGTAGTCAAGCTAAGTACATCACTGGGATGATCAGATGCCTCTAAGTGGTTGTAGTGCGAGGAGGGGGTGGGGGGGGGGTCTTGGTTTTATTATAATGAATATGCAATAAATTTGCTTTCGATTTAGTTCTTTACTACAAGGAATCAAACAGGTAAAGTAAGTGCATGGCTATGGTGAATGAGAGGGCTTACCAGGGCCTTATTGATCGAAGTCTTTTCCTACACAATAAACCTTTATGGTTTGCATCCATCCATAAAATTTTGGGTCAGTTATCTGATTTCAAAAGTATTGACTTATCAAAACAAAGTACTTATTCATTTAAAATGACGTTATGATGAATTATGACAGTATTAAATTTTTATAAACATATGGTGTAAATTAAGAAAATGAACAGCAAAAAATGGCAAAATAAGGACTTATTTCCCCTTCAAAAACAACTTTGGAAGAGAGCACTTTCTCCACATTGTCAATAGACTAACTATGATCAGAGGAAAAAATACATGTTCTAAACTCTGCATTTCTGAACATCAGTTAAATATTGAAACGGGATGATATGCTGGACTTCCCCACTGAATTAGAATGTGTTCTCAATGTAATATGCAGGAGATTGAAAATGAACAGCAATTTTTTGGCTTATTTGTTCAAAATATAACAACAAAAGATTGCAATTAATAGAAATAATCTCAAAAATCAACCCAAATTTCTCTTCTTTGACACCTGCTGAAAAACTGATATGGATTTTGAATAATGAAAATAAAGAAATTTTATGCTTACTTGGAAAATTTATTTTTGAAAATGGTAAAAGAACCAATGTATAAATACATATGTCATCTTGTACATGTATGCTTTTTTTTCAAAATTTCCTGACGTCATGATGTCAGACATATGTTGCGTTCTCCGAAACGGTGCAGGCAATGGGAGCTAGTAATGTCAATATTTTTCATAAAAAAAAATAATACGATGCATACTTGATGTGTCAACATTTAAAACTTGAAATTTATGAAAATATATGTCATAATGTGGGATGTAATAAGCAACAGTGAGTAATAGTTTTCATCATCATGCATGTGTGTAATCCTGAATTATAATTGTTTGGAAAGGGCGTGGGGTGTCAATACAACAAGTTTTTACCTATGTCTGATTATCATTATTAAACAAAATCATCAGTATGGATCAAAGTAAATATATATTTAAAGTCTGAAATATTTGCTGGAGGTACTAAAATGCCGAAGCAGAGTGTTTTGTTTCACATTTTTTCCATCAATGGGCAATTTCATTCATCTTGAAAGGGATGTCACCTACGTCCGTGTCTTACCAGGGACCTATATACAGTAGTACATTGGTCTTACTAAATATACATTAAACAGTTAGGATGCAGATATTTATTTGATTATTTATTTTTCTAAAATATTCGCTCTAAGGTATAATACTTGTTAAGAAAACAAACGTCAACAAATTGATTTGACCCTCTCCCCTGGGTTCCATGGACGAGTTCATTCAAAGCATCAATATTTCATCCTTTGGGTGAAAGGTAAAGCAGGACTGTGCCCAAAATTTCATGAACAGCCCTGGAATAATGAGAATATTTTGGAGCATACTAGCTGCAGGTAACCGTAGGCGTGAACATGCAGCTTTATTTGAAATAAAAATCCTGATACTTCCTGTTATGAGAATCCCTTTGCTTGGAAATGCCTTTGATTTTGCGTGGGGTTTTTTAATACATATTTTATTGAAAAATCAAATGGATTGGGTAACAGGCAAAGCCTATGTACATCCTCTCCAAAATACAAAGTCAAGTAGTGGTGTTATAAAATAATCTAGGTAATATAGTATTACCAATTTACAGAGTGATATATTATTGATATTTTTTGCACACATGACAAGGGATGATTGGATATTAAATAATAATGATTAAAAGTCAAGATTATTAATCTTATCATAATCTTATCATATATAAATATTAAGTTAATTTGTTGTTTAACATATACATGTAAACATTCACACCTACATTTACATTTGATTTTGTCCTCTACATATAAAAATATACCATTCAAAACTTCCCTTGTTTTTTTCGCTTTCAATCTTACAATAATTTAATACGTTCCTTAAATAATCGAATTGCAAATAGAAAAGATGCACTAGAATTATATAAAGATGAAATCTGCACGTTTTTGAGCAAATCTCGACGCTTCCATTTTGTTCTGCTCCAGACACAACAATGTAATGTCAATTTCAAAGGGCAGCTACTCTAATTCAAAAATAATTCCAAAGGGCATCTACTCTAAATATATTTTAAAAGAACTTACGGAACACGGTATCTGTGTTAAATGAAAATCGAGAAGAGTAGGCGAAGCGGTGGCCAATGAGGGCCATATTGCCTAATATTGATTCTCACCGAACCTCTATAGAGATATATGAGGCAATCACGTGCCATGTTTAAACCAATGAAAGTGTGACATTTCATTCCGAGGGAAAACAAAAATATAGTTCTTCATTTCCGTAGCAAATACCCACCCGTCTTTTTCAAGAATATAATATATATATTCGTGAAAAAGACTTAGGAAGCAGCTAGCGTAGGAATATGAATACTTCACATTTACATTTCTTGGGGAAAGGTGTTTTTTTAAAAATAATTTTACGTTAATTTTGATTTCTTCCACATATTAGATATATGCATCAATGTTTTAAACATTTGTTGTTAGTTGTATCTGCTGAGCATGAATGGAACTATATTTTTCGGCGCAACTGTGTAAAGAGTACCTAACTAAAGTAATTATATCTTGAAAGATTGAAAGCACTGATTGAATATATTGAAAATAGATATACGAAGCATAATTGCTCAATTTTTTTTCCTTCAAGATATTCTGAACGATTCTTGGGCCTCACAACGGGTTCAAAGTTTGATGTAGGTTTATTTCCCATATATAAACAATCGTCCAGGATCATTTTGAGAACTGCAATGCTCAACATGCGATATGACTATAAAATCATCCTGTTAGGAAAGGGACTTGATTATAAACATAAGAATATCCAGGGGGAAAATGGATTTTTATTTATATAGGATCTACATGTATTATACAGATATTTTGTATTATGACTCCATTAAGCTGATTTTATCATGCCTATTGTTGCTCAGGTGAGCGATGTTGCACATGGTCCTCTTGTTTTAAATACCTTGTGTTATTATACTACATTTGGAAAGCGTAGTTCAATTCCGATCTCCGAGTGTGTGTGTGTATATATATATATATATATATATATATATATATATATATATATATATATATATATATATATATGTGTGTGTGTGTGTGTGTGTGTGTGTGTGTGTGTGTGTGTGTGTGTGGAAGTTTTATATAAGAAACAAGTGCCTGTCAGTGTGCTACAAATGTGAAATGATTTTGCATAATCATCTAATCATTAAATTGCCATTATGTTAATCCTTGAGCTTTTTGTACAATAATCAGATGATCGTTAAGATCCTTGACCACTTGTCGTTTGGAAAAACCGTTTTAGTTTTTATCAAATTTCGCAAATGAAAAATTGCAAAGATAAGCTAACTATCATAACAACTTGATCGTGCACGGGCATGCATTGAGAAGAGGGATAAAAATTCCTGTAGAGTATAGTTTGCTCGTATAAATCACTAGCTGAGTCGATGGTGCCTCGGACCGATCTGACATATCGCTACTTGCAAATGAAATGATTTCGGCGTTTTTATTACTGTATACCGTGCGGTAGAATTTAAATGAGATATAACGAAAATGTGATGTATTTATACGCCAGTAAAAAACAAACCATCAGTTTTATTCCGTTTATTGACCGAGGGGCCATAAAACTTTGCAGTGTTGAGAATTAAAGTCCTGAAAACGATAAGATATACAAATAACGAAATGTATGCAATCCACGATATTAAAGGGGCATGGTCATGATTTTGGTCAAAAATTATTTTTCTGATTTTAATTCCTCCTCGAAGTCCAAAGCGACATAGCACTTCTCCTTGATTTCTCTGGCAATTTCTCTCTCGGCTGTGGTGGTGAGAGAGTAACCACGTTCTGTGAGGATTTTTGTAAGATAGTCCGTAATATCACATCCAGCGATTTTAGTTTTCATGATGGCGTGAGGAATAGTGTAACCCTCGTATATGGGAACTGTGTTAGTGACACCATCACCAGAGTCCAGCACAATACCGGTTGTACGACCGGAAGCGTACAAGGAAAGGGTACCTTGGATAGAGACATAAAATGCAGAAACATTAAATTTCTCAAACATAATCTGTGCCAACTTGTCTCTGTTGGACTTGGGGCTGGGTGAGGCCTCGGTCAGGAGGACAGGGTGTTCCTCTGGGGCCACATTAAGTTCATCGTAGAAAGTGTGATGCCAGATTTTCTCCATGTCATCCCAGTTGGTAACGATACCGTGTTCAATGGGGTACTTGAGGGTGAGGATACCTCTCCTGCTCTGGGTCTCGTCTCCTACATACATGTAGCTGTCCTCGTGTTCCGCGTCATGCATCACATCCTGAATATACCAATTTTTTTGGTGAAAATTGGGAGAACATGTAACACCATTTCAGGGGTTCAGACGAATAAGCTATATTCATTCAGTGGAATTAAAGCTGCTTGCATACTGTAAAAGTGGTTATTTACGCTTGTGGTTAAGTGCGTGTTTTCTATAGTCAAACATTTCGGGTGGGTATTAAATACGCGAATGCGTGATTTACCATTTTAATGGGGCATGGTCACGATTTTGGTCAAAAATTATTTTCCCGATTGTAATGTTTACAGTGCTTCAATACGGCATTTTTAATAGGCAACCAACATTTGATTGTACAAGCGATATACAGCTTACAATACCTTGCTATATAATCAAGGCATTAAATTTTGTTTACATTTTGAATGTTGAAGTGAAAATTCCAGTTTTAGACCTAAAATGAATGTGTTAAACGTTAGAAACTGTTCATTTATGCTTAAGATAAATAAGAAGATAGACAAATCAGCGTGAAAAAGATTTTTTACAGGTATATTGAACCTAAGTAAACAAAAACAGAACACGAGCCCTGTTTACATGACAAAGAATTGTGAGCCCTGTATCTTGCTTATAACTCTACGACTGACTCTCATATTTCATTTGATCATTAGAAATGCATTCCCAAAGCACTGTAAATGATAAAAACAGAAAAATAGAATTTGACCAAAGTCGTGAACATGCCCCTTTAAGCTCCATACATGTAAATATGAAACAGCTGCGGAGAACATACATGTAATTTTGCAAACGCGGTGAATACAAACACACATATACGGATATATATGAACAGTATAAATACCATTTATTAGGATAATTACATGTTATGACTTGTTTTGCTTGTTGCATTCCCGCACAAACTGAAATAGAAGTGTAGAACCCCCACCCCCCCCCCCCCCCCCCCCATACATATTCGCATTTTGTTAGTTTTCCTTGTTTTCCTTTAGGAAGAGAACAATTATGTCTTTAATCTACTCCTCTTCGCAAACCCTCACATTTTATTCTCAATAACGTACATGTGTAAAGGTCGAAACCGCGTTGACGGCCTGATATTTCAATCAAGCACCTGAAGAATAATTACCCCCCCCCCCCCCCCCCAATTTACTTTTTGTGTGGAATGTTTAGATTCATTGTCTATCACTTCCATATTTTGATTGATATAATCATTTTATTTTCAGGCGCATTTTAGAGATTGGTCTACTACCTATTTCATCAAATCTATGAAGTGTGTTTGCAGGGTAGGGATGGGAGTGGGGGGGTAGAAGTACTTCCATTAAAGATGTCTTTTTTGCAATACAGACAAATTTTTGCCAATAATTGGACAAAATATATAAAGAACCTGAATTTAGGAAATAAAAGTTTGAATAATCTTAACATAGTTTCTTCTGAAGAAGTATTTTGTCTATATTCATATTTTTTCACAAATTATGTAGAAACAAAAGTAATAAGCATGATAGATTATAATCTAATCCATCCACCTAGCCCGAAACCATTTATACAGCTGTATTGATATGTCGATAAAGTCTTGAGAACACAGCTTTTAAATTTTTATCGAAATCACCATTCATATTATCATTTGACCACCAGTTGTGCATTAGTCTAACCTGATATATCCAAAACTATGCATTTGATTAATATAATGCATTTTATAACGAACGAAATCTATTTTGTTATAAAGAAAGAGATACCCGGATATTATTCAAGGAAGTTATAGAAACCAAGGCCATGTTCGAGTCCAAGACTTGGAAAAAAAAAAAACCTCTCTCTCTCTCTCTCTCTCTCTCTCTCTCTCTCTCTCTGGAAAAGGGGGAAAGCAAAATTTGAACAATTTGAATTGTTTTCTATTCATTAGATTCTTTTTTTATTATATCTATTATCTGTCCAAATGAATTTTCTATAGATATTCACCCATCACTCTTGTTACTCCATACGCATCGACTTTTAGATGGGACATTTTGTATCAACGATATGGATGAAAGTACATTAATATATAATCATCGTTTTAAAATTTTCAAATTGTACAATATTTGACCATAAACCAGTACGAAATATTCAAAGGGAAACAATTCTTCTGTTTGTTTTGTCTCTCCAGATTAAGAGTTGTTGTTCTTTTAACTTACCAGAGCAATTATAATATAGGATTAACGAAGAATTATTAAATACAAGTAACTCCATTTAAATAATTTAATAATAATGTAATAAATCATCTGTACAGATTTTAATATTTTTTTACGTGTTTTCGCTAAATATATGTCAGAGCTGTGCGTTTTTCTTTTTTAAAAAAGTATTCCCTTATTACTCTTGCATCTCTGATTTAATTAAATTTGTTTATTCAAATATTGAGTTATTCCCCGGTTATTCGTGTAGCAACATCGTAATCCAATGCGACAGCAAATAACATTTTTAATCATTTTTTAACAAACAAACCAAAATAAAAGTTTATGTAAATGTTCTTTGTCATTGTCATTGGACTTGTAGCAGTAGTAATGGTGTCTTAATTTCAACTTAACGACCTTAATTGTTTTGTTAATAATCTTTTATCTGTGCTAGCTTAGAGTCCGATTCGTACCTCCTCAATTGGACACTTGG